>JADKLZ010000003.1:23750266-23775626 GCA_021533235.1 Biomphalaria straminea
GCCCCATGATGAATGATTGGATGTGTACAGTTGAGCAATCATGAAGAAACTGTAACCCTAAATAGCATAGTCATAAAAACAAGCCAAGTAGTTTATAGCGTATCGATTTCTTTTGTGTGAGTGTGTCTGCTAGCTCGCTCTAGATCTTGAGAAGAGTCACTTCGCTAGAACAGCGGACTGAGAGTACCACAAGTCACTGAAGATACTTGCTCATTTTTGTGTCACAAGTATCTTGTTCAATAAGGGAATAAGTTCTTTCAGAGTAACTTCATAGATGCCAGTAGCAAAATGTTTATTAGAATAGAAACTAGGTCTACATAGTACTATTATTTTTCAGACTAAATAAGACTTAAGAATTAATCAGACTAAAGAATTAATATCTGAAATAATTTTCAGGTACAAACCTAGCTTTGAAAAAGTCGGATTTATCGACCTCTCGTCTTTCATTTGCTTACTTACTAAAACTTATTTTGCCACTCAATAATCTAGTTGTATATTTCCAATGGCTGTTGTACCGCTAGTCTAACACTACGTTTATCTACAAATAATGAGCTACAGGAAATCAATGGCCTTGTTACGATTTGTTTTTCTCATACTAGTTTGTACATTCTCAGTGTGTAAAGCTGGTTTTCGTTTTCCTTCAGTGTCTCTCTGAAATTCAGT
The DNA here is from genome assembly GCA_021533235.1 of Biomphalaria straminea. Taxonomy (NCBI): domain Eukaryota; kingdom Metazoa; phylum Mollusca; class Gastropoda; family Planorbidae; genus Biomphalaria; species Biomphalaria straminea. The sequence goes on from JADKLZ010000003.1 coordinate 23,750,930, forward strand.
TTGAAAGCTATGTCGCAAAGGGAAAACATAAAGACAACAATCAACTATGCTATATGAAAACTATAATGTTGATTTGATCAAAATTGATAATTAGTGAAAACATTTTTTTTTCGAAATTAGCACATACGAAACTAAGGCACCTAATTGATATTATAGAGCTTAGGTCATCCCATTCAACGTTTAGATTCGCTATATGTTCGCCCTGGCAAAAGAGCCATAAAATACATGCATTTCCGATGTCCTGCAATCATCCAGTGAGTGATAGAGAAGTAGAGAGACGACACCCAAGGTTCTATTGATTTGCCGTCTGTTTCAGCCCTCGTTGCTTTTTTTTTTTTGCTTGTGTGTCTCTCCTTTCGTATGTTCAACATAACTCATCCTGCTCACTAGCTCTGTCGGAGCAGGCTTACCTAGTCAGCGATGATCTTTTCCTAATAGATCTACATCTCTCTTTCACAATTTTGGTGTTACCGTGGACGGACTTGGATTATTTCTTGCTTAAAGTTATTTACAAAGTGATACTCTTGTTGTTTGGATGTGATCAATTTGGATTTCCGCACGTCTGCGTGTCGGTCTAGCGGCTAGTGTTTGTAAACACTGAGATCTCTCTCTCTCTCCATGTGTCTACTCTGCTAGCACACGACTTACCTGAGGTTTAAATCTACCTGATCTGGTCTATTTTGAGATTTGTATTGTGTTCATTTCTTCAGAAGATTTATTGTAGTCATTTCGTTCTTATTGATTTTGTGTGAAACATATTTTGTTTTGTTTCATGGAGCAGCTGGTTGCTAAGAAACATATCTATTAAGCCTATTAGACTAGTGAGTGGCCGGGGTAATTAGTTCACACAAATCTACATTCATTTTACCTTCCTTGTTAGTTCACACAAATCTACATTCATTTTACCTTCCTTAATCTTTTCTCTCACACCTAGTTGTATTTACTCTGTTGAATTTTTGTTTTTAAATATAGAATGAAGACATTTTCAAAACAAATAGTTTTATCACTGGCGTTTAAAATTTGAGACCGAGTGTAGACATTGTTTCATATCATTCATAAAGTTATTTTTTTTTTTCTTCACACACATTTATACTATAAATTCATAGTAACATTTATAATACATTTTTATTGCGTTAATCCTGTTTGGACATAACAAAAGTAGTGTTGAAAGGTTTGGTGTTCCTGCGAAACAAATATAGTGTATGAATATATGTATATATATACAGATCTATAGATTCATTTTATTTTCCTTGCTCTGAACTATTTCTAAGAACCGGCTTTTTTTTTTATTATTCTGTGACGGGCATTCTTGATGTTTCTGTTCAGGCGATTCCAACAAACCTAGTTCGCTTTGAGAAGTAACTTTTGTTCTTTTTTCATCTGTTAAGTTTGAAAAGACTATTTGAATAATAATAGAAGGTAATGTTTCCGTACAGTGTTGTTAACGAATGGCGGTCATCAAATATTCAGCAGCACTTCTTAACATTAATCTAGGCGCCGTGTTTGGGTTTCTTATCAGCACGGCTTAATGAGAGAGCAAGTACAATCGATATATGAAGTCTCCTATTGGTTATAGTCTACAGATTTATTGTTGTAGCCTTAGAAACGCTTGGTCCTGCGTGTGAGAACAGATGCTTATTCAGTCAGGTTTAGCTGCTTAGCGAATAAGAATACTATCATTTTAATGTCATATAATATAGTGGTGGTTTTTATAAGGAAAGCTCTATTCGATTGCATCAATATAACTTCTCACTGAAGAGCGCTGCTTTTATCTGTGTCAAAAGATCTAGTGACTTTATTGGTATTTTGAAATGACTTGTAACCAGACCATCATTTCTGGAGACACAAGTGTGAAGAGTCTAACTAATTTAAGATAGAACATTCCTCATTTATTTCGTGTGTTTAGGTGTGATTTACGCATTTCATATGGAACAATTAAAGACAGTCGTAGATGTATTGGAAAAGTTAGGAAATTTTAAAAGAACGTTTTGCATCGAATATTTCTAATGTTTTGTCAACCTCGAAGTTTGTATTTATAAAGGCTTTAGAGACTCGTCAAATGTATGCACGTTTGAGAATAAATTCGCATATTTCTCCTGGTATTTCTGTCTTGATAATTTAACTATTGCTCTGGCTATTTTATCTGCAGCCCCTTCTTTCCTTTTATTTTATATTTTAAAGCGTTAGTTTTCTACTGATGCAATTAAATATCTTCTCTTTCTCTCTCTCTCTCTCTCTCTCAAAATAATCAAACCTTGAATCGATCATTAACAAACACAACAATGTGAAAGGTCCCTGACTAATATCTATTTCCCTTATTTAAAAATATAGAGCTGATGTAGAGCATTTGTTTGACGAATGAAGAAAATAAATATATTGTTTGTTGGCCTCCTTCAGTCATGGTTCATGCCGTATACTTCGCGTTTTTTTCCTGGGCTGATGCCAATCCTTTTTGCTGCTCTTACACCATCTCTCTTCACATAGTGCGATCTAGGGCTATGTCTTCCCAGTGGTCAACATTGATGTCCACTGCTTTGAGGTCCCGTTTGATTACATCCACATATTGGAGCTGGGGGCGAACAGTTTTTCTTGTACCGTTCGCGAATTTGGAATGGAAACAGGATATAATAATTAGAGCAAAGAAAAAGTTTTTTGAAATAGGAAAAGTACTCTCTGAAAATTGTAACATTGATTTAGATCTTTTTCTTGCGGCATTGATGTAGATCTTTTTTCTTGCGGCATTGATGTAGATCTTTTTTCTTGCGGCATTGATGTAGATCTTTTTATTTTTTTAGGATTGATTTAGATCTTTTTTTTTTTCAGCATTGATTAGATCTTTTTCAAGTTCAGCTTGATAACATTAAGGACAGATTCTGGAAACTTGAAAATAGAATATTTAATTTAAAAATGCTATAACTTAAGTGTTTTAGAAAGAAAACGCCCCTCTAGCAGAGATTGTTCCTATGACCGAGTGAGACCATTTGTATGTATGTTTTTATTTCTGTTTTGCTCTATTGAGTATGACATAAATATTTTATAGTTTCAAATGGAAATGTAAAGAGATTAACACTTTCCAAAACATGAGCTAAGGGCAACTAATGCACACAATCGACCGTGTTCTACCAAAACATAAATATTCACCCCGTCACATTTTCCTTATACCGAGCACCTGGTGCTATTTATCTTTCATTCCGGGTGAGGCTTAGTAACAGTGGAACGAATTGTTTCCGATTCCTACGGGGAAAGAAGCTTCGATTCCTATAGAAATATATTCTCGACTTATTTCTTCTGCTCCATTTATTCTATGAACGATTATAATGAATGGTATCATCCTTACTGTGTAAGTAGCTTCATTAACATGCCCACCCATGTCCTTTGTATATCATAAAGCAGTTTCGTCATCCTTGCCACCCCTACCCGCACCTTCTCTGTATAGCAAAGGTTGTTCCCAGAGCGCTCTGCAACATTTCGCCTTTAACACGAGATTTTTGTGAAAAGTATTGACTTTTCCACCACCCCTTCCGTTATCGTTGTCACATCTAGTAACAAATACTCGCCCTTTGCTGACCAATGCAAACAAATACAAGCGCACATTTGGCGCCTTCATGTTTGGGTTCAGACGTGCAGCTAGCAGTCATTTTGTTTTTATCTGTTGGCGAGTAGAGTAGGTTAAACACATAGATATATTCCCTTATTTTGAATCAATCATGAATGAATGAATTAATATAATTAATAGTAGATGTAGACTAACAATAATAAATTAGTGCGACCTAATTGTTCTTTGTTTAGCGCAACTTTCATGCTTACTGCATGCTCGGTGTGCTATGGTCCAATCACTTTTGTGGGCCAGTTGGGTGGGATGGTCGGGGGGGTGTATGAGAGAAGGCTTCTTGGATGACTTTTCAAAAGCAATTAAAAAAAAAAAGATTCGCTCAACTTGAACTTGAATCCGAGTGCTCAGGCCTCCTTGAGGCCGGTCGACACGCTAGCCACTGAGCTAGACAAGTGTTTATAGAAATATAAAGATATTATACTTATCTATTATTAGTTTCAAATTTTTAATCGACGACCTTATTTTATACACACGGTTTATCTCCCTTTAGCTAGTACTTACTCTATATACAACAACATTTATTAATGTCATTCTATCTGGATCTTAGCTAGTCACTTGTCAGTGTTATAATACTCCCTTCTATCTGAATCTTAGCTGGTCACTTGTCAGTGTTATACTACGTCATTTTATCCTGATCTTTGCTAGTTATAAAAATAGATGCATATCATTAGGGACCCAAAACCGAAGCAAAAATCGCACTTTTCTAAAAATTGCGTAACATTTTTTTAGATTTAGGCGTTTTTCACCCTGCCATATCTTTAAGTAGAAGTATCCGATTATAGTTAAAATGGTACCATTAGAAAGGTTATTTTAAGCCCTTTAATAATATGTATAACGTTTTTCGTGTAGGTTAAAAAATAAGGGTGATAATCCTTTACGCGTAACATCACCGTGCCGAATAATCGTGCTAGCGGCTGTGATCGTTTTATACCTTGTTTGTTTTTTCGTAAAATGGGGAGTATGTCAACAAATGAATATTTTTTTTGAACATATGTATTTTATAGAAAAATGAACGAGCTTTACAATGGTACCAATAACTAATTGATTAACATTGTTTTTATATAAAGGCATTTAAAAAATAAAAAACAAAATGGAATTTCTTTACGATAAAGACATGTAATCGTTTAGTTAATGTCACCATTGAAAAGCCCGTCTATTTTTCTTTAAGAGTGTGTAAATTTTATTTAAAAAACAAGCGTTGACATGCTCCCCATTTTAAGCCGAACAAGACGCATAAAATAGCGATTTCGTCTGTGTGCGTAGTCTGCTATAAAGTGCAAATATGCTCCTTAGCAACACATGAGTCGTTATAGAAAAATGATTTTTATTAAATCTACATAGTATAATTTGTAAGAAAAATGCCTGAAATGGGTCAATAAGATGTTAACCATTAGAGATTTATTAGTCTTTTACCTGCTTTTATTCTGAATTTTAAAAAATAATTTATATCCCTACGTTAATGAAATGTTAATGTGTAACAAATATGTAAGTATTTTTTGTTTCTAAGGGGTCATGTCTTCGAAAGTAAACCTATTTTTTTTAAAAACGTATTATGTAAAAGTGATTGATACAAATTAAAGAGGAGGATTTACAGTTCATAAAAAAGTAATGGTTCAAGATATTTAATAAATAATTATAATTGAAATAAATGTATAGAAACGCATCACATAGTGGCCTTATCCGTTGCTAATATCAACAAATTGTGGCATCGAATGAAGCTATTCTAATATAGAGTAGATCTGGTCTTTTAACTAGATCTATATCTATATTAAATATACAAAATAGATAAAATATAAGACTAAATTAAATCTATTGACATCATTACATAAAAATAAAGTCTTCAACTAGATTTAGACCTATTTCTCGTGTTCTAGACCTAGGGACTTCAAATTAGATCTAGAGTAGGCCTACGACTACGAGAGTTTTGGAATATCCATATATAGATATAGAGACTAGTCCTAGATCTAGATCTTGGTCTAGAGTCTAGATCTTATCTTGGTCTAGACATCTGGAATTAGGGTCGTTCACGTTATTCGTTAAAACTTTAAACCAAATAGCTTCTTTAAAAAGAAACCACCTTAAATCTTAGGCATAGCTTATATGGCAGGCTATTTAGATTTACATTAGTAACATTATAATACATATGATATATAAATAATATATATCAAGATCTAAGTCTAATTGTCTATATAGGTCTAGATGTCATTTTTATCTTTTCGATGATTTTATTAGCTCATCATACACTACTTCACTTTGAAATATCCCTTAGTCTGACGAATCATTGAGGCACCGTACATTATCTATATGACTGTACGTCTTTGTCCACTCCTCTACGTCCTTTTCCATAGAATCTCTTTTAATGACAGGTCAGACCATTCTTTTATATTGTCTTCCCATTGTTTTCGTAGGTCTAATATAATAGATAAAGACTCTGATTAGTAACTAACTGCATTTAAATAAAAAAAAAAAAATTCACATTTCAAGAATAAAACATCTAGGCTATATTAGTATTTTATTTTAATTTGATTGCTCAGACAGGTCCAAGAAAAGAATTTTTAATATCTAGAAAGATATCTATGTGTTTATGTTTTATAGTCTCTAGTTGCAATAAAAGATCTTCTTTTATAACAATGAAGTAGCCCTAAGTCAATAGGTATTATATTTAGACTACTGCTCTCAGTTCAAAATTCTCAATATCACTATAAACCTGTTTTGTAGTCTTCAATTAACTAAATAACCACAAAAAAAATATAATTAATTCATATTCACATTAATTCATTTTAATTCTTATTAAATTAAAAATGGATTATAATGCTGTAATGAACTTAAGATCAGTAGATGAGTAGGTTTTATATGAACATATTTTTAAGACATCTAACTATTTATACTAATTATTGATTATTACAAAACAGTATTTTCCAATAAAGCAATGATAAACTTATGACCTAGTTATTATATTATTTTTCAGAAAGTATAGTTATAGCTGCATAAACTATTTTAAAAACTTTAATATTTTTTTAAGAAAAAAAGTTGTGAAACTTTGACATCTAAAAGATTTAGGCGACATAAAAGTCTATAAAGTTGATCATGTTGAAGGAAAAAAGTGACTAAGCTGGATGTGTTGAAAGTTAAAATCATAATGAATTCTTAAATTGAGAAGAACATATGGAAAGTAGCTAACTAAAATGAATCTTTCTATTTTGATCAACATGTCATTGAGATACTTGCTCTGATGCAAGTATTATAAATATTAATGTTTCTCTTTTTCTGATAGGCAAACTTCTCACAGCTTGATAGCTGAGATTGTAGGCCTAATAACAGCACATTGGCATTGGGTGGTGATAATATTTATATATCAAATTTATTTAAATTTAAAATATATTTTGAAGGAGTTAATTTTGGTTAAAAATTTGTGAATTTTAGAAAAAAAAAAGTTCAAGCTTGATACTATATTTCTAGTTCATGCAGCCTAATCAGTGTAAATTTGCTACATAAAGATAATGAAAATAATGACAAATATATGTGTTTCTATGGTAAAATTCATTAGCCTGGGGAATTACAGTTTATATCCTGTATTTTCATGTAGAATTCTTTGTTTAGACAGTGAATATGCCAAAAATTATGTGTTTAGAATAGTTGAGCTTTACTGAAAAGAATTTACTGGTCATTACATTGCAGATATAAAAAAGCCTTGTTTAAAATTATTTCTGCACACAAATTGAGTTCTGATTTTCAGTTTATCAAATCAGCTTATAGAGTTTAAAGATTCAATAAGAAATAATTGAATAGCTTTCAGCTAAATGGCTTTATAGATTATTATGTCAAGAAATCTAAGTAACTGTATGGACTGTATGTCTTTTTTTACCATCATTGGTTGGCAATACACTTACACAGGTCCCTATAAATAAATATATGTTTTTCAATATTATTATGGAAGAAGAAAGAATTATCTAAATTATGATCCATAACTTGTTCTTATTGCTATACTGGTGTCATATTTTTAGCTCATTAAAGTTTAGCTTATTTTAGAGTTTTAGTAAACCATTGCATATTATTGTATAAGTACAGCAAAATATTGAAAAAAAATATTACTTAAAGTAGTTTATTCTTGTAGATCTATAAATTCCCCGCATTTTGACATATAGTACATTCATGTAGCATTTATAGCTTTTTTGTTACAAAATTTAAAAAATGCACATTTTTTGTGTTTTTTACCTCCCTTTTTGAAAAATGCCAAAAATGATAAAATGCAACATTCGGCACAAGTAAATAAACTGAAATAATTTTTTGACAAGCTTGAAAAAAATTGAGCGTGTTCTATGTGTGCACATGAATGTTTTTCTTAAGTTTCATCTCTGAGGGCATTATAGTTTCTATTAAAATGTCCTTCAAAAACACGGGTTTGGAAGGCCAAAAAAAATATCCAAAAAAACGCGTTTTTTAAAATTTGTAACTTTTTTAATATTTACGCTATAGACATAAATTTGGTATCCTCGGTCTTAGAATCACGAGCTCTATCCAAATAAGTTAAAAAATAAGCTGCGTGACCATTTTAAAAAATCGGTTTTGGGTCCCTAATATCATTTCACTAACTTCATTTCCAACCGGTCTAGTCTTTCAAACCAATATTTGAACTACTGATACACACAAATGACGTTTCCTACGTTGTCCCTAGCAATTAATTCATGTTTTTGAACATTATAAAAATGGTTTCATTGATAGTGCTATAGTAACGACTCTAACGTACTAATGAGAGACCAATTTCAAGGATATATTTTAATACGTAATTCAGGTCGTCTTTTTATTCTCAAATGTTAAGGTTGACATAGATTTGGTCAGTAGACCCACACCTACGAGTCTATAACAACTTATTAAGACATTTTCATTTTTCCAATGATGCCAGAGTGCTATTGTTTATAAGGATTTTTTTAATAGTTATATTACGTAAATGTTTACTATTACCCCTGTACTCGTGTTTCAAACACTAAAGTCCTCAACAGATTGATTAGTTTAACTCTAAAAGGCCATGGCCACGTGTACGCGACGTTCTAGCGCGAGAGGATCTGACGATAATTTATAAACCACTAAAACATTTTAGAAAGAACAGTGTTGTTTCTTTCTATAAATTAAAGAAATCCTTTTCCTGTGCACTGAAAATTGCATCGATTTTTGTTCTAACATTTGTTTTTGAACAATATTAAAACACATATACACACACACTGTAATGTTTGTGACGTAACAAGAAACGTCAATGCTAAATCTATTGAACAAAAATATTTTTTTTTTCTTTACATACAATTACATTTGAACACATAAACACATACCGTACTAAATATAGATGTCCTGATATGTATCATTCTTTTTAGAGACATAATAATAAAGTAAGCATATCTAATGTGGCTTAAACATTTGGCACTGAAATGTCGCACGCCAAAAGGAGAGACAAATAACGTAATGTTCATTTTGAAACAATTTCAATTTCAATGACCTTTACCCTGCATACTTTACTGATTGTTCAGTTTGTAAATACAACTAGCTTTCAGGTTGGTTGAACCTGTTGACTTTAAAAAGTACTACACATTTATTGTACAACTTTACTAGAAAAAAAACAAACTAGCATAACTTACTGTAGCTAGATATTGTGTTTTTACGTCCCCTGGTCTTTTGCACTCCGTTTAGAATGACTGATACAGAGAACTACAAGTGTTAGTGCCCTTTGATTTGAGAATTACTTTAGTACACCAGATGATACCAGATGACTGAAGCTGTCTAATTAGAGATACAGCATTAGTATTCAGTAACTTTACTGGACTAAAAGTGGATCTGCCTTTTGTTGAATATACTAGGTCAGTTTTCAATATTTCATTGGACTTTGGAAATGTTTCCAAGAGAAAAAGAAAGGGAAACAGATTGACGTGATTTTTGTAAGAGCATAATGCACTGAACATAGAACTAGCTAATATTCTCAAAAAAATAGACCAACAAGCAGTCGTCCTATAGTTGGTAGATGTATTTGTTTTAACATATTGCGACTTTATAAAAAATTGAAGTGTCTACTTTGAAGCAAACCTTAGGATGGTTGGAGGGGATAGTCGTCATTCTGCGGGGAAAATCAGTTTCCATACTGTTTTCAAGGATTTCTGCTCCAAGTTTTATTTTTAAGTAGGCCTATAATGAATCATGCAAAGACTCGACAGCTTTTATGGTAGCTTACGACAACAATTCAACATCTATTGATACAATGTGACTTTCTATTCTAACATCGCTACACTCCTTTCTGTAGTCCACATGAGTGCGCGCAAAAGATCGTCTGCTGATAGGGTCTCGAGACAGTTGATTTTGTATGGACATCGGACAGCTCTATTGAATTACGAACGTTCGGGCCTTCTCTTGCAGCCCGTAAATTGGGGAGTCTGATGCTATTGTCCCATCTACCGACAGCAGAGAGCGAGTCAAACGTAATAGTCTCCCCCCCATCTCCCCAAAGGCGCTAGTCTAACCATGGTGGTATCATAGCCTGCTTCTAAAATGGTTTATATGTGTTTGCATAAGGAACGTTTGCTGATTGTCTTCTTCAAGTAAGAAAGTTCCAATCAATAACTAAGAGCTTAAAAACAATCACACACGAGAGAATTGAAAATATCCATCATTATTGATTGCTTCTTTTCTCATGACTCTGACACGTTCGCTAACCATCGCGTCTTTAATTCTAGTGTTCAATCGTTCTTCATTGACCTTCTGTCTACATCTGAAAGAGAAAGTAGAGCTGATGATTATTAAGTCCATGGTGCTTGATATTCTACTTACGTTAAGTAAAGGATTCATTTGCTCTTTATAGTCATTGTTAGTATCTATCTATGTTACTATTGCCATCACATTACATAAAGAGCTATTGAGAAAACAAGACATATACTAACAATGTTGTAACATCAAAACTGTACATTTTATTATGTTTCTACAGTACTTAAGTGCAAAATCAATCACCTTTTATTGTTTTGTAAACTGATGGTTTTCTCGCTTTGGATGCAAAAAAAAAAAAGAAATCAACGCTTAGAGATACAGATTAAGTTTATTTACCACTATTCAATGTTCATGTATTAATTAATATACATTTTTTCAAATGTTACAAAATGTTGCCAAGTTATAAGGTTTTAAAAATAATTAATGCCATGAATTTACATTGACCTACAAAAAACAAACTGTATAGACCTATTAGAAGGAACAGATCTAGTGAATGGAGCAGATGATGCCATTTTTTCCACAAAGTTTACGTTGGTAGGTGGGGCGGGGGGGGGCTAGAAAAAGCAATAAATATTCATAATTAGTTTGCGTCGTAGGAAGAGATCCAATCATTTCTTTGAATTGAACTTGGAAACATTTTGTACTAGTCGACCCACGGCGTAGCATACGCCGGACTTAGGCCACTGCAACCTATGCGGCCGCAGTGGGCCCCGCACTTTCATAGGACCTGCGCTAATTATAGGTGTAAAATGTTTAAGTAAAGATTTTATAACTTGTACAAGATTTCCCCGCGGCCTCCTGATTTAGCAGGAACTCCTGATTTAGCAGGAACCGGAAATCTCCTGAAATAGCGAAATATACGAAAAAGTCCTGGAAATCTCGGAAATATTTATAAATCTTTTGAAAACTCATAAAATCTCCTGAAATATCTAGAAGAAAATTCTCATTTTGGACTGTCATTCAATATGGAAAACGCCAATCCTACGCGCGATAAAAAATTGCATTATGCAATGCACGTAATTGTAGAGTCTGGTGAAAGAAGCTTCTCGCGCCTTAAACTAATGAAAAATTACTTGAAATCAAGAATTTTCGAAGATACATTGAAACATTTGGTAATTCTTGCTATTTAGCGTGATCAATATAGGAAACATAATTTTTATGATATACTGTATGGCTTCGCTACACGCAAGGCTCGTAAAGTAATTCTGTACGTAGTAAAGAATGAATAAAATGCAAAGACGAATTTATTTTCTAATTTTCACTTGTTATCCGTATCCCTACCCAAACTGGGCCCCGCGAAATCTGTTTTGCATAGTCCACACAATGGTTAAGTCCGGCCCTGCTATTTTGTCACGGGTGAATACAGAGTAGATTAATTGTTCTTCCCCCTCCCTCTTTTTTTTTCGCAGCTAAAGTTACGTGGGCTTACTCTAGTCCGACTAGCAGAAATAAACGAGTGATCTTTCCTTTTACTTTACTTAATGTCCAAACGGTTGAACCATGAAGAGAATTATATATATATATAGATATATAGATATATATATATATATATATATATATATATATATATATAGAGAGAGAGAGAGAGAGAGAGAGAGAGAGAGATTGTGATATCTACTTGAAGACTCAAAGCACATGAGATCAATAAAGGATTCGAAATATTTAATGAAAAAAAAACAGGGTAAACATTCTGTCTGTCTCTCTCTCTCTCTCTCTCTCTCTCAGCTTCTCTCTCTAAGACCTCCCATATCCCCTCTTCTCACTCCCTGATTTGCTTTAGCTCAGTTTTTCTCTTCTTCCATTTCCTTTAACTCTTTTCCTTATTCGCATTTCTCTTCAACTTTCTCCACTCAGCCTTCATCATTGGTCTCATTCTGTCTTCCTTCGGCAATGGTCCCATTCCCTCTCGATTGCATCTGTAATTGCATGAAAAGGCTACACGATAATTGCGCGTTAGTTGCTCTGATCTCCACACATTGGACTATTGCGATTCAAAATATCTTCGTTAAAGTGTTTTTTGAAAGAACAAATGAATAGCAGGGTGGAGAGGATAGACAGTAATTTTAGTAAAAGCCGTTAGTGTGTTTGTGTTGTCAGTCTGTTTAAAGCCTCGAAAATAATATAAATTTCTCATTTTCCCACGTCTGACCAAAAGCTCAAATGCGCAAATGGAGCTTCATGATACACTTTAGCTTTAATGTTCGTAGTATCAATGCTAAGTTGAAGCAGGTTTCAAAACTTGTGTCATTCTCTAGATAAAGTAAAGACAAACTGCAGCATGGCTATTGCTATATATTTATAACATAAGATTAGTAAGTACCGTCATTACTATAGAATAGGCCCCATATTGAGATGAAGTCATTGACCGAGAAGTCTAGACAAGTCTCTATTAACATCAATCATACCAATGTAACGTCCTCTTGACTAGCAATCGACCACTGGGTTCCTGGACGAAGCAGCGGAACACCCAATACTTTCTTGGCCATTTGTGCTTTGCTGATTTTTATTGACCCTACTCTAGTGTCAAATTAAGCTCAGTTTGATGGGGAAAACATGGCCTGTGATTAATTTTAACAAAATAGAATTTACCTATGGCTTGACAGTTTTGTACATCATTTTTTTCTTATGAACAACTTTTCTTTTCAATGTTTTATAACTACACAGTGACTATCTTACACACTGGCTACAACCGTTGATTTTTTTCCCCAGACCGGACTTATTGTTTATTTTGACCAGAACATCCTTTTTTTTTTGTTGTTGTTGTTTTAAATTTCATGAAAAGTTCCGCATTTTAAAAATCCCCCTCACATACTTGTGAGCCCGTGAATTATTGTATGTTTTGAATTTGGAACACTCGCTCTCTTTCTTTTTCCTCTCTCTCTCTCTCTCTCTTTCTCTCTATCTCTATCTGGAACCACCACCACCGTTTTTTCCACACATCGTAATGTGACTTCAACTTGTGTCTTGAATTGGAATGACAATCAATTAAATACAAAAGTATAATAGAAAGCTTTTTTTTTTTTTTTTTGTTTTGTTTTTATTTACAGTGCTATTTTTTTGTACTCAATGATTAGTTGCCGGTACTCAGTAGTTGATTTGCCTAACTTTTAACTACTAAAAATGAATATACGTTGAAATACAAGGACGGTAATAATTTTTTTCAAAAAGGTGCCGGTACGCCGTACCGGTGCGTACCGTTACGAAAAAAGCCCTGTATATATATATATATATATATATATAATCAACATTAGTCACGTACGACAAATAGATCTATATTTTAAAAAATAAATATTATTTTCTACATTAGCTCTCTTGCAGATAAAGTGTATGACGGTTATAGCCCCTTGAGTCACGGCCTCTGTTCAACCTGTAAAGAAGGGCTCATTTTGTGGAGTTAACGTTAACTGTGCCATATCTTTCACTTGGAGGAACGGTTAAGATGACTAAGATTAGCTAGAGCTTTTATCTCTGGCTGTCTTGTCACGTTCAGATCTTGTGTTTTCTTTGTCAATATAACGCTATTCTTCATCATACAATTAATATAGGCAAACTCTAAATATTTTCGATGAATAGAAAAAGGTTTTTGTTGACTACTTGTCATTGGAACGAGGCGAACACCAATGAGTATATTTAAGGCACCCCCTTACTTTGTTGTGCAATGTTTCTTATTAACAAACTGTATTCGGTATTGGGTCAAAATTATAATGAAATTGACAACACTAGAATTTAACATCTCCTTAAAATGTCATATAAGCGTATTCGAAATCACGTTAAGGATTTTATGTAACGATTACTTTTGCGCCGAATGCGTCCTTCGTGCATGTTAACTTATAAGTACTTCGTTTCATTGCGAGCCTGTAATTGAACATTACATTCGTTGAATTTCTAACTGCTTTGTAGAACTCCATTGGATGATTAACACTAAGGCAACGGGTACAAGTGAAGTGACTAGATATGGCAAGCACAACGATTATTCTGGTTGAATGATGGATCGAGCAAATGTCATCATGACATCATCCTGGAAATATTCAATGCTTGTCAACGTTTTAAGAGAGTGGATTTGTTTTTTAATCAGTTTATTATCTTTTTTTTTTAGGGTTGGTATTTTAGACATCAAATCTTATTTTAAATAAGTAACTCTATCTACTAGTTAACCCCTAAGCATTACATTTTGCTATTTATAGATTTAAAACATATCCATTGCATTTATCTTTTGAGAAAAAAAAAATGATATAAAATAGCATTGCGTATGACGTCCCGTGCTGACGTTTCATTTTCTAGCGACATCACTTACCTATATACATTTTGATACTCTATCTTCTTTACTTCCACCTCTCCCCCCCTCCTTTTTTTGTATTGCTTATTCTGTGTTTTATATATAGATCTAATTGAGTGTGAGTGTTTGTGTGGGCAGTGCTTAGTGTAGGACGATTTATGCAACTAATCTGCTCGTCGAGTCAACATCGATCTCGGCGTACCTAAGTTACGTCATGAGAGTTCGCCGGTGCTAAATGTTGTGAGTGGCTCGTACACGGCAGCGTAAGTAGAGCTCGAATGTACGCTTGGTTAGGCAGAGCTAGTCTTGGGAGATGTTTAGGTAGCAATCAAGCATGTGTTTCTCTCCTGCACCCAATAGTTATCTACCAAAATGTCGTACCAGCTAAATGGGAAAATAACGAGACAATCTTTAGTTTGGAGCTGGGTTTGTGTGTGTGTGTGAATAAAACAGATTTGAGTTTTTATGCTAAGGCTAAGTATATGACTAGCGACTCAAGGCAATGAAAGAGAGAATGCATTGATCCTATTCACTTGTAATTATTTCGATAGCTAATTATTTATACAATCAAGCTAAAAAAAACAACAATGTCTCGTCTATGTTTGCTTGAACTCGTCTCGTTACAAGACAATACATGTTTCAGAGATGCGGGTAAAGAGGATGTGATAAGAAGAGATATGATTAATATAGGGCTAATATATGATGGGCTTGATACATATTGTTATATTGAACTAGAGAAGTAATTTAAAAATACTTCCAAAGGCAACACCTTCGAAATAAACTTTTAGAACAAACTCGAACAGGATAATTCTAGAATCTTTGTTTCTGAAATTATGCAGATGAATTTAGCTCGCATTGAGGAGTCATTCTCCTGACTTCAAAATGTTGTAACATATATACATTGGAAATAAACGACGAACGCTTTAAAGTACTTAAAGAAAAAAAAAAACAAGTTCACGGTATTAATTATACGGTTGATTGCGTTGGCTGTCCAAATGCTAATAATGACTTTTTCCAGCCTTTTGTCTTGGCTGGTCACAAGAAAGCAATACGATAAGAAGTTGAAGCAATGGACTGCCCTGTTCAATCAAACATCAAGGAGAGAGGAATGAGCGAGAGAGTGAAAGAGAAAGACCGTGTGAAAGTGTCAGTTAAGACGGATTTGTGTTTGTGTGTGATTCATTCATCTTTGGATGCTATCAAGAAGCTATTATTCCGTTAAGAGCTAATTACATTTAGTTTACGGGTGAGTGTTTATTGAATGGCATAGGATGAACTTGACTAGCACGTGCCTAGCTCTAAAGGTGCGTGCTGAGACGCGTGTGTCTGTACTTACGACACTCTCTTGGGATCTACAGAGAAATGTGTCAATAGTTTCAATTGTTGCTTTAGAAGAATGCTGTTCTTTTTTTGTCTCTCGGTCACTTTTTAGGCTGTGTGATACACGACAATATTTGGAATAACACATGCAATCTAAACACCCCTGAAGCCCTATATATATATATATATATAATGCTTTTAACATATTAGTTTCAAGCTAGCCTTATACACATAGATTTGTTACAATATCTCTATTGTAGTCATGACTACATGGAAGTCGGGTGGGTGGAACCTGAACGCTGATCTCATAATCGGCTCTAACGATTTGTCTAGAAATATAACAGTTGATGTATATCGCTGAGAAAAGAATTACTAGCTCGTTGGTCACTCTAGTTTGGCTATTCCATTTTTCAAAGTAGAAAAATTAATAAATGTAAATTTGGCTTGAGTACTAGACTTAGATCTAGAACCAACATTGGTTTTGAAAGGACTATCGCGTTCGGGAATTTCGAAATGTAACAAATGTACGGCATTATTGATTGGAAAGAATTAAATAAAGGAAAATTTTGCGCATCGTCTTCTGTCTAGATTTGAAGGCCTAGATCTTTATCATTGGAATTACTAATTAATTAATTTATTTATGGCTTTTATATAGCGCTACTTTCATGCTTATAGCATGCTCAGAGTGCCATGGTCCAATCTCATTCAAGAAATAAACAACAACAGTTTATTAAATTTAAGGTGGGTTTAAGTTTATTGATTGATTGATTATCCAAGCGGTGCTTATAATTGTACGTACATCTAATATAGATTACATCTATAGTACTAGAAGCAGATATAGATCTAAACTAGATCTTAAATGTTCTCGTCTTGTAAAGGTACTTAATGTTTTTCTTGTTCTTTGTTACAATAATTGTATTAAACATTATACATTTACTTTTCACTTATAATCAGCATACACATTAAGAATGCACTATCTAATAGGCCGAGGTTTACGTCATTTATAAGTAGTGCCCACGCCGGATCTATGTGGAATCGAACCAAAGCCCCTCGATATCCAGAAGAGGAGAAAAGGATTTCTTCCAAAGCCAAGAATGAGATGTTGGTTCTTCACCCACCCCTCTTGGGCCAAGCTCCCTATGAATAAACAGATCATTTTATCGCATCCGCTTTACAGGCTCATTAAGACACTGTTTCCCTCCCCCCTCTTTTTTTCTGTGTCCTAGTCGACGCCTGAGGCAGAGTACCACAGTGGAGTACTTTCTCTTCTCACACTGCAAATCTACTAAACACCAAAGCGTCCCTTAGCGAGTGGATCAAAAATCCGGTTTTTATGTCCTGGGGAAGTTATGGTTCCTTTTTTCTGCTTGTCTTTCCATTTCATATTATGGGCGTTTCTAAGAGAGTGCCACAGGGCATGAAGTGAGACTGTTGCCATCAAGTTGTCCAGCTCTTTGTAATTTGTATCTCTATAGGTAAAATCATACAATGCTCATGTTGGCGGTATTCTGAAAGGTAACAAGCAGGATCTCGTGCATTAGGTGTGAGTGATTGCAGTCAGTCATTCTCCAGAGGGGTTTTAGCAATGACCTGTGCTAGTGTCATATCAGGGCCACGCATATTTCTTACATTGGCTAACGGTGACAAAAGATTTTCTTTATCGTTAGGCCCCCATAAGACGTGTGGCCTGGAGCGGTTGCCCCACTCGCTACCCCCTAAGGACGCCTCTGCATGCTTTCAATGTACATTTTGCTTGAAGGGTGATAGGTTTATGGTTATGAATAGTTTATATCGAAACCTGCCTTTTTATCTGCTTCGCATACAGCGGGTCCAAGGGCTACCTGTAAAAACACAATTTCTCTTCGTAATTTTTTTCCCGCGCAATCTGTTAGTACACGTGTCTCACGTTGACAGTTTACTATTATTAGACCAAATCTAGTTCAAGCTTAGCTCTGTGTGTTGAACTGAATTTGCACTGCTAAATATTGTGGCTAAGTTTCGAGGATAAAAGAAGAAAAAAAAATAGAATAATAGTTTTCAAAAAAAATTCATGAAGTGTTATTGTATCAATTAGTTTGTTATTAAATTTGTAATAGATCTAGACTAACAATGGTAAATTGTACGATTAGACTTCTTTCCCAATACTTTTTGTTAGCGTAATATAATATACTAGTTGACCGGCGGCATAGCATACGCCGCTATTTACCAGGGCAGGCGACCGCAGTGGGGCCCGCATTTCATAGGACACGCATTTTTATAGGACCCGCTCTAATTTAAAGTGTAAAAATTATTAAATTAAGCCATTTTATTAGCCTACTTACAACAGATTCCCCGCGCCATCCTGTCGATTTAACATCCCTATAATTATTTGTCTGTTAAGCTATTGCTTTAAAAGAAATCAAACACATTTTTAACAAAATATAGTCATTTATAACGCTGTTAACCATCAAGCTGTAAGGGAAATAAGTCTTTGGCATATGGTTGAACACAATCTTCAATTACAAACACAATAGCACACTACAGACTGAAAAGATAAAATATAATTTTTAAAAAGTCGAAGAACAAAACTCCACTTGTCTCTCTAACCTTGCTAATGATTTTTTTTTTCCACCACAATTGTCCACAAATACTCGTATTAAAGGTCTTTTGCAAGTTAATGGATTTTTTTTTAAAGAATTATAAATGATTTACGCTCTAGAAAACCTTTCTCTTTGACTATTAAATACATAAATAGTTCGAGTTTTAAATATGGTTCTAAATTTTTCGCATTATAAAATAAGTAAAAATAAAAATAGAAATGACCTCTTTACTTGTTGTTGCATGTTGTTGCACGTTTGACCTCTTACTTTGAGAAATAATATAATATATCACTTGCCTGGGCCAGTGGGGAACAAAAAAAAAGGGGGTATCTTGGTGAATGGTATCGTCATCGCTTTTTTAAGCTTAAAAAGAAGTAGTACTTATTGAATTGAACTCAAGTGCTCAAGCCTCTTCAAAGGGACTAATTCTTCAACTTATAACCACCATATATGTCAAGCACAATTTCTTTCCTTTGTTCGATACTAAATTAATGTTTTTATCAATATTTTATTAACTAATAGGTTACCGTTTTTATTGATTCTTGTTTAGCCAGTTACAAGAAATACGTGTGCAGAATTTCTGCTTAATCTGAAATTTGATTAGGTGCACAAACTTTTTACCAGAGTCAGTTGATGTAAGCGGAGGCGCGGTGGCATTACTAAGTAGGAACATATATTTCTGTGTGCTGCTGCAAACCTGTTGAAATAATTGCTAATTCAACGTTTGCCTTGGTAAATAAATTCAAATGTTTATCATTTCATGTTTATGAATGATACTTTCTACAGTAAAATAAAATAAACAAGAGTATTGGAGACGAAAGTACATTATAAGAAATATATTAAATCGCTAACTTCCGCAATTAGTTTTGAAAACATAAAATTGAAAACATCTGCACGTGAAAAAAACAAAACAACCACCCCCCCCCCCTTGATTTCCTCACTCGTATCGTGCGTACATGGCCAGGTAGATATGAAAAGTTTACCTGAACTCTACTAACTATAAATCATGTGTTTTTAATCAGTGGTTCACAGTATTTTTCGACTTAACTTTTTTTTTTTTGCACTACTCTTTCTAGAAAATTCTTTAGTTCCACAAAATAAGTAGTTTTAATCTCTCAGCATTTGCAGCCCCCAAATTGCGCATCTTTTATATTTGGCGATTTAGATGGCGTATCTCTACTAGATAGGTATTGGAAAGATACGAAGCTATCGAGTACATTTGGCTGTTTGCCAGCTTAGAGGTTCTCACATGTTGTAGCTTCCCCAGTGTATTAAAGTATTATTTATGCGATAGCTGTTTGCTAGCTTAGAGGTTCTCACATGTTTTAGCTTCCCCAATGTCCAGTGTCTCTTTACCCCAACTCCTTTCTGTCGTCCATTGTCTGTCTGGATGATATCTACTATTATATATCTACCTTATTAATAAAGTATTATTTCTGCGATAGCGTCCATTTGTTGAACATCATTGTTGTGGGTTATATTCTGAGATTCCTAGTTTCTAGCGCATGTTTGAAGACGTTCTCTTTAAAAAAAATATATATCACTAGTCGACCTGCGGCATAGCATACGCCACTATTTTGCAGGGCAGGCCTTAGGCACTGCAATATATGCGACCGCAGTGGGTTCCGCACTTTCTTTGGACCCGTGCTAATTAAATTTTTAGGTGTATAAATTATTAAATTAAACCATTTTATAATATATAACAGATTTCCCGCGGCCTCTTGATTTACCAGGAAATCTGAAAAGTTATTAAATGTAGGCCTACGAAAAAGTCCTGGAAATCTCCGGAAATTATTTAAATCTTTTGTAAAGTAAAAGTAAAGTATATCCGGAAATATATAGATAAAAATTGAAAATGGAATTATTATTTTAACGTAATTTGTGATATTAATTTAATTAAAATACTTCTAAAGTCAAACCTGAAAGTAGACTCTATCTGTGTTTTGTCGTTCTAGTTTCAAGAGTCTTACGACACAATAATCTGGAAATACTTTTAATATTATGACAAATTGAGAATAAGAGAATTATATACACCACTTTCATTCACAAAATGCTCCTCTATGCTATGCTATTTTGAGAATGAAAATAGTGCGGATTTGGATACACCATTTTCCATTCACACCATGCTGCGCCATGGGATCTTCCCATTTACTTGTTGCTTGCTTGCTTGTGTATTTGAACTTTTGAACTTGTCGACTTTGAGAATTATTATATAACATTTTTAAAGTACCTTTATTTTCTTTGCCGATGTGACTTTTAATTTGAAAGTATTATTGTTGTAACTTCCAAACTGTTATTCAATTGGTTTGTACACATTTGAATGCATACAAAATGAGCCTACATATCCATTAGGGAATATACACCTTTCATTTTTAAAGAAGTCTTCGCTTATTTATTAAATCAATTCATATCTATTTTTTTTAACTGCAATTGACATTTAAGCATATGTAACTAAAATCTATAAAAGGTATTTTTTATTAATTTTTTTTATATAATATTATGCGTCACTAAGTTACTGCCAATTTTTTACATTCCGAATATTGTCAATAATTTAGTGAATTTGAAATTTAATGAAGCATGGAGAAACGTAAGAATTTGAAATGTTGAAGAAAACTATATGCTAAGAAATGTTTTTATTACAATTAGATTCCTAAACATAAAAGAATGAATCTTAAAAAAAAAAAATGAAAAACCTCTTTATGCTGTTTGAGACGTTAACAAATCATTTTAAAGGTGAAGTCTTTCATGATATTCGTCATATTGCTTGTACACCAGTTTCTGTATGTGCGTTCAGCGCGTAGTAGTTAAATCGTAGTAGTTAAATCGCAAGTTTTGAAATACAAAATAAATATTATTATTTAATGTTCTAATCATCTGTTCAGACTCATTTTAATCCTGACAGAAATGAAAATGTTAGCCTAGATCTATATTTAGCCAAAAACATGCTATGTAATCCACTTCACTTGCATGAAGCAATGCATATCTTGGATTGTTTTGAAATATTACAGTTTGTCAGATCGCCTTACCATTCCTCATCATGCTTTCAATGTTCACCCTACTTTCAATGTTTATATCATATACGTTTAAAGCTGTTCTGTACATTGACTTGGACTTGTTAGGACATTTTCTTTGTCTTCTTTATTTGCTGTCGTATTGATTTTGGCGCTGGCTTTTCACAACTAGGTTTATAGAGCGTGTACATGAATAGACAACATCCCGTCACGTGTCATCAGAGCTTGCGTATTCTTGGCTTTGTTTTACCTCTAAGTAGCCTAGCATTCCATCAGCTTTTTCTTTTTTTAATCCCGCCGACGTCTAAAAATAAAATTCTGAAATCGAACTTTTTTTTGTATTCTGGCTTCCTGTTTAAAAAAAAAACATGCCGTCTTCAGCAGGACTTCTTTTAATGGCATGTCCAAGTCAGCAAAAAAACAACAACTCTAGGTGGATCGTATCGATTCCAAGTTCTTTTACACAGTTATAAGATGTACATTCAACACCATGGTGCACGGTATCATAGAGAACTTCGTACTTAAACTATTTTTTTACAAAGCGTGTCGAATCTCAGGCCAATGATGCCTAACCTACGGTCTGCGGGTCATATCTGGCCCGTGACGGGGGTCAGTCCATACCCTCGAAATATCTGCCCTGGGCTTATAATTAAGCCTCGGAGTCGATGCGGCCCGTGACATGCATGTCTGAAATGAATGTGCCCCCGGACCGAGAAAACTCAACATCACTATGAGCTAATCCGATTGATATAAGACGCATTCAATTATAAACAAATCGTGGGTCTACAATTGACATTATTAGTTATGGGCCTTATTTAGTAACAACTTTGTACAACTCTGTGCATTTTGAAGAATTCGTATCTACATTTCTGAATGATTGATATAGTTGATACAATCACATTCCAATTCAAAATGAACCCTTAAAAACATAGAAGTGTCTATTAAAACTAACCATAAATGTTTTCGGAATCCTATTTTTCTTTCTTATTGCGAACAGGTCCATCATAAACGCAAAAGAGGACGACTACGTCTAATTGGCACCCTTTAATACCGTCCCGTCAGAGCCCGTTATATTTTGAGAATATAGTTCAGAATCGTGTTTTTTTTTAATTGTAAACGACTCTTCTTGGAGGCCAACACTGTGGAGTCTTTTTTTTTTATGGGAGCCAATTGGGCGGGAGCCGTTCTGTCAAGTTTCCTTTTGTCAGATGCGATTTTATCGGAAGCCATTTTCACCGGGTCATTTTGTCCTGGCCGAATTTCGTTGTGTTGTTCTTCTTCAATTGTATCCCATACCGCGGCACGAAATGCAACGGATTTGTGACAAATTAAATCGCTCACCTTTTAACCGTTCACATAAAAGCGACACATTCAAATAAGTCTATACACCTAAATGTGATATACAACAAACACAATAGTTGGCAATACCTTCTTTTTTTAATACATATTTTTTCATTGAATGTGTAGTAGTGTTGTTGTTTTTTTTAAACGTAAAATTTGCAAATTTATTGATTGTTTTTCTATATATATATTAAAACAAAAACTATCTGTAAATGTTTCCTTAAAATTTGAAATGATTTTCGTTTATGATGTGAAATTTTCAGTATATCTTTTGAAATGGGACTCCTCTGAATCACTTAATCCTAGTTTTCCTAAAGTTTCTTTTTTCTAACTTTTTTGTCCCCAGCAGTCGTGATGAGTTTAAATTTAAATATCTTTAAAGTTCAATTGTATTTGCTTTGCTCTTCCTTGTCCTCCTCACGGTCAAAAGAGCAGCACAAAGAATCAGGAATCGGGGAAAAACTTTCAAGTTATAACACGATCAACAAATTCCGTGCGGAACTCACTTGAAATTTCCATTTACAGAAGGAAGAAAACCTAAAAAAAAAAAGATTCCCCAAAAAATAAAGTGGAATCGACTTTATTTGATAAAGTAAAAGTAGATAGTAATACAAAGTCAAGTCCGTGTGGTGTCACAGGTATTACTGTAAGTAAATAGATGGAACATTTCACGAAAATTGAAATGATTTTTCTCGTAGTCAACAAAATCTCTTGACTATTAAAGTCGAAGCTTTGACTTATTCATCAATTATTCTCCTTGTGCACGACTAAACTCTGTGGTAAAACTAACTACTCTCCACGCTTTGAGTCACCTTGGAACAGCCCGAATCTAATGACAAGGATATTTAGTGGGTGATAATATCCGATGCTTCTAAGTTCTTACAGCAAATGAAACTAGCTTTTAGATCTTCTTGCACCTCGACTTCAACATAAAAAAGTTATACGGTCCAACAACCTTTAATTCATTTGTACTTTATATTGATCTTTATACATATTTTTTTAAAATACTTCTAAACATATGGATAAAGTAAAGCCATTCGCTTTCTCGACTTATTGTAGGTCACACTTACACAATACATTCCAATTGTAAAAATCTAGTTTTCAATCTAATGATGGCGCTAGTGTTTGTTTTTTCTCCTACCTGTTGTATTGTAACATAAACTCGTAGCAACTTTCCCCGCACTTCTCTCTTTTGTTTTCTTCAGCTGAATCTGTGAGCTGCACTAGTTTTATCTTTTCTTACTTCACAGTTGTCACGGGTAAGCTGTAACAGACGGTCTGTAGCTAGATCTAGATTAGATACAGACTAAGTCTGTATGTGAGGCATTGGTCTTGAAGGGATGCTTTTAGTTGATCTTTTCTCCTTCTTGCCTTGGGGGATATGCTTGGTGGACTAACAGGTTTATTTTGAATGAGTTAATTAGTTTGGCACTATGTACCACTAACACTTTTCTTAAAGTTAGCCTTGCTTCTTTTGATCTTGACTATTTTTGCTTCTTTATAGGCAACTCTTTATACAGTGTGTTTAGTTTCTGCTCATTGCCTTTATTATGGTCTGTGCATAGAGATAAGAAGAGAGAGAGAGAGAGAGTGAAAAAGAGACAGATTATATGTGTGAGAGAGAGGAATAGAGTTATCGTTTTGTTGTTGTTGTTTTCAAGCATTTATGGCATTCCAAAATGAAATGTTAATTGAAACATGTCTCCAATCAAAAATGTACACTAAAATATTTGTGTAAGATTTCTTGGTTTTAAAAATTGGATCAGATCTTATATCCACACCATCACATGTTTCCTTATCTGTCCAGTATTTTATA
>JADKLZ010000003.1:23785166-23808798 GCA_021533235.1 Biomphalaria straminea
TATTAGCTATACTTTAGTTACAAAGACTTTTATCTGTTCTGTGCACTAGTCTGTATTAGCTATACATTATCTAGTAAGACTTTTATCTCTAGTCTGTATTAGCTCTATATTGAGGAAGATATTACTCTAGTAGTCCAATCAAATTTCTAATTAGATAAGCAGTGTGTTCCATATTTATGTTGAAATTTGTGCCAGATCTCTTGTATTGCCAAATCTCTTGTATTTTCAGAGTCAGAGATCCTGGGTGGAGAGGACTTTCCACAGAAGAGAATGTATCAAATTTATTCCATCTCATCGAGACCATTCCAGGTCAGTTCATATACACAACAAAACATTAGCTTTCAATGTTTAAATACAGTACTGTCGTGTTTTTATTACAAACTCAGTCAACTCACTCTGTCTGGTTAAAATTTGTACATATTATTTCTCCCTTACCCAATTTTAAATTGAAATTTCGCACAACTATTTCTTGTGCCTCACAAAGCAAGAATCAATTTTTAAAAAATTAACCAATCAGTTCATTAACTATTGGTAGTTAATTATTTTGTTTGGTGTTGAACAAGGGAAGGAAATAGTACTTGACAGATGGGATGGTATAAGTTGAATTAGACCCCATTATACTATGTGTAAAGAATGAAGTTATTGCTTAAAAGTTTGGAACTAACAATAGATCATATTAAAAATTCTAAAAACTCTGTGCCTCTAGAACAATGGTTCTCAACTTTTTAAGCACGGTGACCCTTTTAACAGCCCCCCAATCTGCTGCAACCCCACCCCTACCCCCGCACACACACATACAGCAATGGAGGAATAGACAAAAACATTCCACATTTTGGCGACCCCTGGCAAATCGTCAATCAACCCTCAAGGGGGTCGCGACCCACAGGTTGAGAACCTCTGCTCTAGACACTTTCTTTTTCACTTCAGAATCTCTTTCAGATAGATATTTTCTTCAATATATATATTTTTTTAAAGTTTGTATAGTTATATCTTTGTTTTTCACAAGTTTGTTAAACCTGTATTGCGTGTTTGTGCAGTCTCTAAAGAGGTTAATATCCAAAATATGTTTTATAAATTATGTCTACATGTGGATAAAAAAGAAAATTATTTTTTATTGTAATAAATTATAATTAATTGTTTTTAAATTAATATCGGTATAAACATATTACAACTGTCCTCCAAATACTAACAAATATTGTTTAGAAATGAAGAATCATGAAAATGAGCTTGGCAAATATTTCTAGTTGGAAATAGAGAACACTTTAACCATTAAGTAAGATTAATTAAACAAGTTGATGAAGAGGTTTTGTGAAATAAATAAACTCATAGAAAGCCCCTGCAGGCCAACTATGCTCACACATTACATTATACTTAAATTCACACCTAACTTGTATTCACAATAGTGATCTCACACTAATCCATGATACCATTATTATCATTTATTGACTTAGTGATGGTGTTTGTCAACTTTGTTTTTGGCTTTGTAGATTTGTAGACAATCTTGATCCCATAAATCAGGTATTTGATAACACAAGCTGCTTTCTTGCATTGATTTTTTTAAAATTACATAAATGCATATCTTTTTTTATTGCTATAGTGTAGTGTTTCTTTCATTCTATAGTAGCTTGAGAGCATTCTGGTCCAATCTCTTTTGTGGACATGTTGGATGTGATTTCTGGAAAAGTTTTTCCTGCTGCTTTTCTGTGCTGAGCACACACAACACATCTATCCATCCATCCCAGTGGCGCTACAGCCCTCTTTCCTGCTTCATTCAGATCTCTCCTTTCATCTCCATGCCCTAACCCCAAGCTGCCTCCACATCATCAATCCATCATATTTCGGGTCTGCCTTTCGATCGCCTGCAAACTTAACAAAGCTCAAGTCAATCACATCAAACAATTTCGGATCTATTCTGGGATTTGAACTCAAACTCTCTTGTTAGGTAGCCAGGAAGTTTAGGACACTCAGCGACACATATTTTACAGAATATAAAAAAATGTCTTTAAATGAACAAATTTAAGACTGTTCTCTATGTAAACAAACTGAGTAAAAGAAAACAGAGATTCTTTGCCTGGGATTTTTAATTTTGGGATCTTAAGGGTGCCTCTGAGTCCACCAGACATTTTGGGGGGAAAAGTAAAAACGATTAGTCATTGCGCTGGCCACATGATGCCCTAGTTAAGCATGGTCCACAGAAACAGATGCCTTTTACATCATCTGTCCCATAGATTGCAAAGTCTGAAAAGGAAATTACTCCTTTTTTATTGAATAAAATGGCTTTTTCATCTTCTTTAAAAAAATAGTGAATGTATTTGTGCATACAGTATGAGTCCGTAATTATAAAAATAAAAGGCATTATTTTGGTAGGCAGCCTGTAAACAGATTTTAACGCAATGAAGAAGATATTGAAATTAGATGTCCATCAATAGCATGCTGAAATTTAAAATAAAGAATATGCTTTCAAAAAGTAGCTGTACTTTTTTCAAGTGCTTTAAGCTTAGGAGACCTAAATGTAGTGACAGACAGCACAAAGACCTGAATGACTTTTACTTTAGGAGGCAAGACAAAAAATGAAAAATATTTATTCTGCAAATTTTCCCCTTTACAAAATATGCACAATTAGTCTTCTTTGTACACTGCACAATATAATATTTACACAGTCCTTATGCCAAATTTACATTTTCTCTCTTTAAGTTCAATTTATAGTATATATTTTCCTTTTAGAACAGCATTAGCTTTCAGTTAATGTAAACCCTTATTTTATTGTTTGTATTAAACTAATTACCATGTAGCATCTATTTCTTACCTCGGGTACCAGCTGCTCTCTTTTTTTTTGTATTGCTTTTCTTTTTAAGATGTAAAGCTTAGATAATGGGGATCTAGCACTGGGCATCAATGTCATAACGGTCCAATGACTAGGGGAATGAAACCAGAATATGTGGACAAAAGTATTGGCCAGAAGCAATCAAGAGGGTGGAGAGGGAGGGGGAATGGGAGGATTTTTTTTTTTTACCTAAGATATTGGCCCTTTTTTTTTTATCAGGGCGTTATCTCAAAATGTTCAGAATTTCTTGAGCCAGAAAGATGATAGCATTATGGCTGAGATGATTTACTATATTTTTATTTTAATATTTTTTAAAATTAATATGTGAGGATTTGCTATGATTTTGTTAGAATAGAATAAAAGTTAAAAGTCCCATTAAGTGGTAAATGATACTTGGTTCGGGACAAGTACTATTGTTTTTACTATTGTTACATTGGATTAAAAAAAATTCTCAGTAAAACTTTATTGTTTCCTGACTTGTATAGTGTAGCCTTAACTAGAAATTTTAACGAAAGGTTCTTTTGAATTTCAATAAAATAGTTTTTCATAACAAATGTAATGAATGCAAACATTTCCTTCATTTATATGTATCATAAATACAATGTGTGAAAGTTGTAACATGCTTCTTTGATTATTCCATTGACAAGTTAAAGAAAACTACTCTTAACAATAAATGAAGTAACCCTGCATATAACATACATTTTAGTGTAAATGTAACAAATGATTTCAGATGTGTTTAATATTTAGTGTATTTTTTTATATATTTTATAGAAAACTTTCATAACAAAATTTAAAAAATAAACAATATAATGTTGTCAAGACAGTTATTTTACATGTTTAGAAGCTTTTAAAATTTAAAAAATATACACATATTATTTATTTATTAAATACATACTTAGCTCCATTAGTAAAAATTTAATATTGTAAAAAAATATGCCCTGTCAATTATTATGAACTTATGACTTAATCAAAGATTGATATTAATTTTATAAGATCTCTCATGAAATGCTTAGACCTTCATTTGTTATCTTGTGTAAGCTGTAAAACATTGATGGATATATTCACCCATATCCTACTGTCCAATATATAGTTATGTTGGCATGTCGTCTCTGCTTTTCCCTTGAGTTAAGACCAACATAATTAGTTATGTTTATTATCTTCTTACAATAGGATTAGTCATGTCATTGGCTCCCTGTCTCTCTCTAGAGGCTGTAATAAACAGCAAGGATTTCTCCAATTTGTCTTTCTTCCGGGTTTGAATACTGGGAAAGACTTTTTTTTTCTTTATTGTCTTTTCTTCTGCTGTATATGTCAGAGTTCATTATTACTCTTTAGATCATAGTTTGATTCCCGTAACTAGCATTTCCTGTGCTGCAACAAATAAAATTGTATTACCTCATTCAGTGATTGTATTATTATATAGAGTTTGCATATAGAGCTTATGAAGATGATATGGGTGGTGAAAATCCATTTTTGAAATTTCGTTTGAAAATACTAAAAAGACTGAAAATATAGAATAAGATACTTAGAAAACATTTAAACAAGCCCAAAAACATATACGGAGCAGTAAACAAAATTCTGTTTCTATTGTGCATTTTGTAGCAGTAAAATCTAGCCATAATGCTGGCTAATCATTATACACCGCAATCAAAAGAATATATCTCTACAGTTTAACTTTATAATAAACCACTACCTCAAAAAAAAACTTTTTATCAAAGAGGGCTGCTTTTTCTTTTTAACTCTTTCTCTCCATAATTATTATTATTATCGTCAGTTAGGAGAGAAAGAGTTAATCATCTAGAACTTGTTTTTTTTTTTATTGTTTTGTTTTTTTCATTTTTGTTCAAAAGTAATTATAATAGTAATTTAACACCATTTTACTTAGAAAGTTTCAGGTTAAATTATAATTCTAGTAAGCTTTAGAAAGTTGGCTGTTTTCCTTCTATAAGCTGCCAATTCAACAATTTTTTTTTTTGTTACTATAATGTATCAGATGTGCCTGTGGCCGCAATGAGCAGTGGCACATTCAGACAGGAGCCTCTCGATTGGAGCCTGGGCAGATTGAAAAATGGCATCCATATAAGCACACTGAGCAACGGGTGACTGATGCATATGGCACCATTGAGTTTCAAGGAGGCCCGCACCCAAGCAAGGCACAGTACATGAAATTGAGTAGCCTAGACACACGACAGGAGAATGTACTTACACTTCTACTCAAGGTAATTCAACTAGGTTTGAAACACATTCTTTTTTTTTTTTTTTTTTTTTTTTAAGAACACAAACATTTTGCTTAATAATGCAGTATTAAACAGTTGTCTTTTTCTTTACAAATTTTAGATTTTTCTGTGGCTGGTATAGATTCAAATCTGGAAATAGTTTTTACAAATGTAAAACTCAGAATAGCTGACCCATTAGAATCAAGAGCTTACTTAATTAGTTTTTTAAAGTCCCCCTTCTTTATATTCTAGGTCCTTGTAAGTTGAAAAATAGACAAATGAGATATTGGCATTTTTTTGTTAAGCATTTCAGCTGGGTCTATAATGCAATAGTTCCACATGGAAGAAGGAAAAGATAATGAACATTTAATGAAAAATTAAAACTTATAGGTTTTGTGAAATGGGAAAAAGGTTGGCATTATATTTGACATTTGAGTGATTAGACTACCTATTAGCTGGATAGCCCTTGAAATCATGCTACATTTGACAAATTAAGCTGTGTGATGTGTTTTCTTTGAAGTATTTTCAATGGGCTTTAAGTTGATAAAAATAATTATTAGAACTATTAGAATTCAAGTTATTGAGCAATATTTCAGAAACATTTGGTCACTAAATGTAACATGACACAACTACCAATTTGCTTTAAATAATAGATCAGGAAATTATGATTTAATCATTTTCTTTGTCAGAAATGTGTTTTAAAGAAACATTTTAAAATAACATCTAGCAATTACTGTAGGATTTAAAAATCATTATTGTAAATGAATTTTAAAAAGCCATCCTTTTTTAATTATTTTGCTTACAATTATAACATAAGAAATTGGATATTTACTATTAATTATTATATTTTTTATCTGTGTCTTATGCAGCACTGGGGTCTGGATTTACCAAAGCTTCTTATCACTGTACATGGAGGTATACTCAACTTTGACCTCCAGCCTAAACTGAAAAGGGTATTTAGGAAAGGCCTACTAAAAGCTGCCAGGACTACAGGGGCATGGAT
This sequence comes from Biomphalaria straminea, assembly GCA_021533235.1. Taxonomy (NCBI): domain Eukaryota; kingdom Metazoa; phylum Mollusca; class Gastropoda; family Planorbidae; genus Biomphalaria; species Biomphalaria straminea. The sequence goes on from JADKLZ010000003.1 coordinate 23,791,210, forward strand.
TGTGACCAATGGAACCAACACTGGTATGACAAACAAATACTAACTTTCAGTTGAGCATGACATTCTGTGTACACTTGATCTCAAGGTCATAGTATCAGGTCTTGCACAAACAAGAGAATATAATATTATCTGTGTGCATCCTTAGCATTGAGAAAGTTAATTTAAAATACTGTCTTGCTTTGAAAATAATATTAAGTTATCTTTTTAAGGATATCCTTTTTTTTAAATGTATCTTCATAAATGCAGGGCTTACAAAATATTTAATCTTTCATCGTTTTCTTCATCTTTCTAATTTTTTTCAAAACACTGTCTATTGTATAACATATTTATAATTTAATATGTAGGTTTATAATTTTAGGAAAATTCTAAGTTCCTTTAGATGCAAAAACATATTCATAAAATAGAGGTTGCTCATGTGTACAAGATGAGCATTGTAATTAGAAAAGCAACTTTTTTAATGCCAAGTATTTAAATACCTTGGAATCTATTTTACAGAATGAGAGATAGAAACTAAAATGTTAGAAGTTTGTTTTATAAATTTAGAATGTTCCTAAAAAAAGGAGATTGTTTATTGTCTCTAGCTTAAACCTCTTGCAGGATGGCAGGCCACATAGACCAAAAACATTAAAACAACAGCCAGCCTTGCAAATTCTATCAATTGTTCCTCAATCAGAAATCAGTACCAAACTAAGCCCCAAACAAAATGAAGGAACATTAAAAAATTAAATAGTAATAATAAGTAAATATATAAAATAAAAGTATGGTGATGGAAAGATTTATATTTTATACAAATATGTTATACATATATAAAAACAACAGGAAAAAACAATGTTCTCTCTGTGGACAAACTATTATCTTATGAATAGGTTTTTTTTCCACTTCGTATTTGAGTGGTTCTTTGCCTACATTTAAGCAGACTGCAATCACTTTTTTTTCTTTGAAATGTCCTAGACTATATACAATATTTCACAATTATCATGAGTTAACATGGAATGCCACCTCTAAATCCAATTCCTCTGTGTTCTGTCACTAGGTGTCACAAGACATGTTGGGGATGCCATCAGTGATAGAACCACAAAGGCTCGTAACAAGGTGGTAGCTATAGGGATTGCACCTTGGGGCATAGTGGAAAACAAGGAAGATTTACTGGGGAGAGATGTAAGTAGACTTGGCTCTTTTCATTTGCTTTCTATCTACCTACAATATCAAACTTATTTATTTGTATGTTTTCTACTTGTTGTTCATTTGATGTCTTAAATATGCTTGAAATGCTCTTATATAAATCCAAAGATTTTTTTAGTATCAGCTTTTTTTTTTCAAACATTTTTTCCAGATAGTTGTTCCTTATCATTGCGTTTCTTCCACAAAGACAAACACATCTGTTTTAAATAGTAATCATTCATACTTCCTACTGGTAGACAATGGGACAGTTGGCAAATATGGTGGAGAAATTTTGTTCCGGAAAAAATTTGAGAAATACATTGCTCAACAGAAAATTTGTATAGGTATGCTGATTTAAAATACAATCATTTTGTTTCCATTCATTCACTTACATATTTTCTTTTTATAATTTTCAGTATTAGGAACATTGAGAATACATTTCTCTATTTTTTTTCCATTTTATAATTGTAAATTCTATATTATGTGTAATGCAGAGATTAACAATGCTCTTATATACTTACTATCATATACCTATTGCATTCAAACAGCTAATGATTTCCGTGGCCATGGGGTTCCTGTGATCTGTGTGGTGCTGGAAGGTGGCGCCAACACTATACGCTCTGTCTTAGAGTATGTAACAGATACACCCCCAGTTCCAGTTGTTGTATGTGATGGTAGTGGTCGAGCTGCAGATCTTTTGGCATTTGCCCACAAGTACACCATGGATGATGGGTTTGTGATAGAATTTCTAATTTTGTAAATTAATTGCTTTAAAATCATGACAACAATCAATGATTAGTTAAAACTTTCTGTGTCATTTGTTAACATGTCATTGAAAACATTTCCAACAGAACAATGGCGGAGTCTTTGCGAGACCAACTTATCTTGACTATTCAGAGAACTTTCATGTACACACAAGAACAAGCAGAGAAGTTATTTATAGAGCTCATGTTATGTGTTAAAAAGAAGGAATTGGTAAATATTTATTATTTGTGCCTTTATTGAATTACTTTTTTTGCTAACATTTCCATGTTACTATTTCATCATGATAACTTGATAACATCATAACAATTTACAATTTTGGAAGTTTTTGTTTTTAACCTTAATTCCATGGAGAAGGGGAGATAATTTTTTTCTTTTCTTTTTAAGAGTTAAGTGTATATTTTGGGATTAATTTAAAAATCTTTTTTTTTTTTTTATTTTAGATTACAGTCTTCAGAATGGGTGACAGAGAAGAATCTAAAGATATTGATCTGGCCATTCTAACTGCCTTGCTAAAAGGTTTGATAAAAATTGATAGAAAATTATTACTCTTGTATTAGCAAGTAGACATATTAGCAACACTTCCAACAATGATGTGATGTATGTCTGCTAGGCTTAAACTGCTTCCCAGAACCTTCTCCCAGATACCTCCTCCTCACCACTGGTCTTTAAAAGAGATTTGAACCATAGCACTCTGAGCATGCAATAAGTAGGAAAGTTGCACTATAGCAAAGTTATTTTTTTTTAAAATATTAAGATTTTTATGAATATGAAAATCCAATTTTATTATACTCAGGAACTACAGCCAATGCCATAGACCAACTTAATTTGGCCTTGACGTGGGATAGAGTGGATATAGCTCGGAGTCATATATTTGTTTATGGACAAGAATGGCCTGTAAGTTTGATTTATTCATGTTGTAACTGTTTTATTTTTTTTGTGTCAATAATAATGAATAAAATGAAAACTGATTACTTTTTTTTATATTCATTATGCCTAAAAATTTTTGTTTCCAGGAAGGTGCCCTTGAAGTAGCCATGATGGATGCCTTGATAAATGACAGAGTTGATTTTGTTAAACTTCTGTTAGAAAATGGAGTCAGTATGCATACTTTCCTAACCATACCTCGTCTAGAAGATTTGTATAACTCTGTAAGTTAACATGTAATCTTAATCATTGTTATACCATAAATATTTTTTTTTCAATGCCAAAGTATCAAAATTATTTTATTTATTCTTTGACAAAACATGTTCTACTTACAGAGGCAGTCTCCTTCCAATACTCTTCGTTATCTTGTCCGAGATGTTAAGAAGGTAACCTAATGTCTAAAGAAGAATATTTTTTACAATACCTCTATTCATATCATAACTTTCTGGAGGGAGGAACCTGAACGCTGATCTCAAAAACTGCTTTAACGATTTTCCTAGAAATTTAACAGTTGATATAAATCACTGAGAAAAGAATTACTAGCTCATTGGCCAAATGGAAAAACTCAAGTTTGACCGCTATCATTTTCAGTAAAAAATTAAATTAAAATTTGGCCAGAAAACTAGATGTAGGTTTATATCCAACATTGTTTTTGAAAGAACTTTTGTGTTCTTGAAATGACTATCAATCACTTTTGGGAATTGCAAAGCAAAAGGCTTCTCTGACAGAAGAGTTTAATAAATTAATGTTCAGGAACATTTTGCACATCATCTTCTTAGTCTAGATCTAAATGCTTGTCATTGGAATATTATAAAGTGTACTAGATCTATACATTGACTTAACCAGGATCCTTTCAGGGAGGGGGAGGGGAAGATTAAAAAATTATTTTTTCATTATTTTTTAATCTAACATTTATTAATTTATAAGAGAAAAACAATAAGCTACATAAAGGAGGTATTGTCTTTTGAAAAAAGTATTATTCATGTTTTTCTTGTTTTATTGAATGTGCTACATTTATTTGGAAGTTTCTTATTATTATTATACAGTTATATTTATGTGTACTTAGAGTTTTTATTACAATTAAAATGTTTCAGCATGTTCCGTCCAATTACCGGTACACTCTTCCTGATATTGGCTTAGTATTACAGCACTTAATGGGAGGGGGTTTCAGAGCTTATTACTGCCGCAAGAGATTCAGACAAAAGTATCATGCATTAAAGCAAACTGTAAGTATTTTGTTTGTAAGTTTTATTTCTCTTTGTTTTGTTATTGTTTATTTTTTTGTCTGACCATGTTTTACTTCAACTATTTGACTCCATTGAATCCTTGATGTTAGGAACCTAGTGTCATAGTATATGTAACACAATCTCTTTAGGCTGAGCCCATAGACAGTCCAACCTGTATAGCAGTGCCCACTGTATTTCACCTATCATCTCTTGAGGCAATAGATTAGTGTTGTTTTTTTTTTATGTACAATTGAAAAGGCTTTTTGAACACAGTTGAATGAATCATAGTTCAATTAGTCCACTTTCCCTTAAGATTGCACTTAGTAAATAAGTTGCTTTTGGTGTAAAAACAAAATCCTAAATATATTAACATGTTTAATATTAATATACAATTAAATTTTTTAAATTATGCTAGTAAATATCAAAAAAATATTTCACTACTTTGTTATGTCTTATTTGTAAATCATTGAGTAAGGCGTTAAGGGCTAACTATTTTCACTAGTTCTCTCATCTTTGCTAAATCTTTATCATAAGCTAAGATATACATATTCTCTAGATAGCTGAGGATTCATTGATAAATACACAACAAGATGCTATCATTCTGTATTGTCATAGTCAACAGATTTTTTTAAATAGAAAATATTGAGCTATGGCCCTTTCTTTAAAAAAAACAAACTTAAGCCCTCCTATCTTTCAATCTTCACTGTGTGTGCGTATGTGTAGCTAACAGTGCAATTACAGACTAACAATCACTTACTTTTATTCTTGACTCCTGCATGTAGATCTCTTATGCAGACTTCAAGGTAATTCCACTACTTATACAATAAGAACTGATCTGAATTAGTCTTTTTTTTGTATCTGTTAACTTATCCTTTCTTTTTACTTATGGTGTTCGCATTAGGGTAGAAAACAAAAGACAGTAAGTAAGTTGGGGTGAATCAATTACTATTGAATTTGAGTTTTCATTATCTTTTGGTTTCTTGAACAAGTGAAACATTAGTGTAAACATTTTATGATTTTATATTTACTGAATAAGAATTATAAGATGATAATAATAAATATTACTTGCATAAATTGTAGCATGCTAAAGGTAATTTTCTAAAGCGAACACTTATCTATGAATAATCATTTAATTCGGTGTTGGCTTTTTTGCTGTTGTTTTTTTTTTTTTTTTTCAGATGTTTCCATTTTATATTTAAGTTTCTATTTCTGTTTGATCAAATAAATTTTCCTTATTTAGTTTTTTTCTATTTCAGCGCCATACATTTTATAACAAAATACTATATAACTTTATTTCAGTAAATTAAAACCTGCTTGTTAGTCATATACCAAACAATTACAATTTACAATGTTTATATTTATGTATAATGTATATGCCTGTAGAGATAATTCAAAGCTTCAAAGGGTCTAGCATGAAAACCCTTTTTTTTTGAAGTAGAAAATCTTTATTTGAATTGAATACAATTATATGGTTTCAAAAAGAGAACATGTCAATCTCTACTTTTGTGTATGATTCCATGCTTCAAAAACAAAATCGTAATATTTTTAAATTAGGATATTAACTATTTTAACCTATTAAAAAATCATAAAAACACAACACTGACAAAAAAAAATCAAACATTGCCAATTTTGAATTAGTTGATCAACATTTATATATTTATTTGCAAACTATGAATGAAAAAAAGATACATACCAATTTTAACTATAATTTTTTTTTATTTCTCAATTGTAATCTTTCCTTGTATGTACATATTCAGTCCCCAAGAATCATTCTTTCTTTTTTTTAATTAAATGATTTGTTTGTGTATTGGTCTTTCTATCCCTAGTATTAATTGTTAAGCTTATAAATAATATTACCTACATAGAAAATACAATGCTTTTTAAAATGCTCAATATCTACTGGTAACAAGTTTACATATTGCTCATTAAGTTTTAATTCTGAGATGTAATTTTCATTCTAAGCAATTTAAAAAAAAAATATTTTTATTATCTTCTTTATTTCTTATTGTACAGGTCTGGTCACATTTCACATATTGACAATCCCTATCATTCCAAAGTACATCTCTCTAAAAGTTCTAAATCAGTTTTTAAAACATATTTTTATTATGCTCTTTTTTTTGTTTTTGTTTGTTTGGATTTTCTAATTAGCTACATTTGTGTGTGGCTTGGTTTATCTGCATGCCAAGTTTTGTTTTCCATGCTTTATTGATCCACTTCCTATTGATTGTAATCCATGGACACTGTTTGCTCATTGGCATACATTTAAAAAAAAAAACATTTTTAATTACAATTTCCTATACAAAAAAAAAGACACATTGTTTTGTTTAGATTTGAAGATAATTGCTTCCTATTTTATATTTCATGCTTAGACTATGTCATAAAATACATGTAGTTTAGAGCAGTAACCTATAACCAGTTAAATGTTTCTTGTTTTATAAATGTGAGTGAGAGAATAAAGTTGTATATTACTTTATCAGGGAACATCAGTAGGCAACATTGTCACATCCATACCTCATCTCATGAACACCAAGCAAGCAGAAGAACTGTTTCCTTATCCATTCCATGACCTCATGATCTGGGCGGTGTTAATGAAAAGACAAAAGATGGCACTTTTTATGTGGCAACATGGGGAAGAAGCATTGGCAAAGGTAGACAATATATATATATTTATTGTAATATTTCAGAAAAAAAAAAAAAAAATAATAACCATTTAACTTATCTATATTTCTTTATTATAATATTTTAGAACAATAAAAAAAATATATTAATAATATTAATATAATATATTAATAATATTATTTATTATGATGTTTCAGAACAATTATATATATATATATACAAAATATATCAATAATTACAAATTACTTCTTTATTATTTATTTCAGAACAATCAAAAATACAATGTAGCTTTATTTCTTAATTTTAATTTTTCTGAACTATAAAAAAAAATACAAAATATAATATAACTTATTCATATAACTTCGTTCTTTATTAAACAGGCATTGCTAGCTGGCAAATTGTATGCTGCTATGGCACATGAAGCTGATCAAGATGACTTGGAGATAGAGTTGTCTGAAGAATTTCGGCACTATGCAGAGTATGTCTTGGCTTATTACTATTCGCAGTTAAGTTAAACTTCTGATGTCCAGCTTTATTCTCTCTTGGGCCTTTATTGTTACCTTAAAATATTCATGGTCATGGTAAAGAAATATATTTTAAACGTACACTTTTAAAATTAGCTTACTTCACTATGCTAGATTCAAATAATTAACTGAATATTAAGAAAAATAGATTTATGTTATATTTCAAGAAATTATGTTATAAAGGATTTTTGTGTGACGTTTTCAATTTTTAAGTTTTAAACACTTTTATGAATAGCATTAATTCATGCAATTACTTTTAAAAATCATTTAAAGGAATTTTTAGATATTAAATAAGCCCTAACAAGTTATTAAAACTCAGTGCAGGAATTTCAGGTTGGTCAGCGATTTACATGTAAAGAAGAAAGAAGAAACTTTGGATCATTTTTAACATATTTTTCTCAAATTGCATAATAGTAGTTTGACAAAGTTATCTAACTTAATTAGGGTGCACTTCTTGTTGAAGCTTTTTCTGTCAATTGCATTGTTATGTATACAATACTAGTTTAGAGAGTATGTTAGTTTCGTTAGACAAACATATTGTGTATTGTTTTTAGCGTAGTATGACAGACAAATGACATAGTAGACTAAGGGGAATAAGAGAGAAGCATGGCGATAGTATAGAAGTAGTTTGTTTAGGATGTTAGTTAGAAATAGCCACATTTAGGAAGACAGGATGGGCTTCCTGGTGATAAATAAAGGTGTCATTTTATAACAGTGAAAATCGTTATTAAGTGAATTTTTAACTTGTAATGTTCTGTGGCTAATATGGAGTATTAATTGAGATAGAAGTGAAGTCAGATAATATTAGCCCACAACAGCATTTATAGAAGACATTTACATTTGTTTGACACTGAAATGGAAAATGTTAAGTGATAACTATCCATTGCAAAGATAGGATTAAAATATATCAGCTAATTTACTAACTGCTTGTAATATTTGTATGTTCAAATAATTTATTTTACCAAAATTTAAAATACGAATTAATATAATGTAATGGTTCCTCTTTTTTAACTGTTGACCTTAGAAAAAGATGAGCTTTACTTGTGAGTTCACAAAACATCAGATACTTAACAAAATGTTCTTACAAAACTTGCAATAATTATTTCTGTAAAGGGAAACAATTTTGTATTTTTTTTTTATTTCCCATTTGGTCTTCAGCGTTATGTTGTAGTTGAGTGGTAAACTGCTTGGCTACTGAACTGAGTAGTCTTGGGTTCAAATGCCAATGAAGAATGAGATTTTGAATTATTGAATTTTTAGGATGTCCTGAGTTTACTAAACTCTAATGGGTACCTTATGTTAATTAGGGAAACGTAATGGCAGTTAGTCATTGTGCTGGGCACATGACATCTTAGTTAACTGTGGGCCACAGAAACAGATGATCGTTCGCATCATCTGCCCCATAGATTGTGAGGTCTGAAAGGGATACTTTACTTATTTTAATGTACAAAACACTAAATAAAACTATTTCGAAAGAAAGGCTGCGTAGATTGCAATGTCTGAAAAGGGCACCCCTTTACCTTTTGTTAAGAGGATTTATATTTTTGAAAAAATTCATCACTTACAATTTCTAGGTGTTTTTTTTTAGATAATGCCCCTGTCACTTTAGTTGTTAGCTGAAAATGTATGTTGCAATAGGCTATTCAACTGCCTGATATTAATTATTTTTTTTTATTAAAAGTGAATTTCTAGGCTTGGCTTTGGAACTACTAGGCCATTGTTACAAGATAGATGATGACTATACACAACAGCTGCTGACTTATGAATTAAAGAACTTTAGTGAACAGACATGTCTTGGATTAGCTGTCATTGCCAATCATCGCCAATTTATTGCACATACTTGTTGTCAAGTTTTGCTCAATGACCTCTGGATAGGTGGTCTGCGCATGAGAAAAAATACAAGTTTGAAGGTAGGACTAAAAAAAAATTTGTTTGACCTTTGAACTATTAAGCCTTTCAGAAATCATTGGAATGTGTTGCTGAGAGGCATAAAGGGGGCTCAAGTTTTATTTGCTGAACACCTAAAGACAGCGTGGAAATCTCCCAGATATGCCCCTAAGCATGTTCTAATATAAAACATGCACAATACAAAAGTAATAGATATGGGTCATCTTGTGGAGGACAAAACAAGAGAATGCATATTGGCTGTGGTTAAAACATTGTTGGCCAAAGGGCAGATTTTACTTCTCCACGCAACTGTTGGGTCCAAAGGAACAGCAATAGCCGATACACTTTGAAGATGGCAGCAATGCAGAGGATCTACAGAATGTTGCCAAAACAGCTGCACCAAAACACCAGTTCACTAAATATGTTGGCCAACCTTTACTATTCCTTCATTATAAAAAGACTTGTGTTTATTTTATGCTGTAGAATCAAAGAGGATACAATTTAGTAGAAATAAATAATAATAGCCAGTGATTTTATTGCTAGCAATAAAAATGTTGCAAAGTGTTTAATGGTTAAAAGTCTATTGAAAGTTGACTTGAAAATGATGACTGAACCAAGTAATGAAATCAGTTTCAAAAGCTCTATAAAAAGTCATGTGAATGATAGATATACATTACATTTAATTCTAAATATTGTTATATATTGAGATAGGAGAATATATATATGGTTTTATAAGAATATTTATCATGTTTAAAGAAATTTGCATTGAACAAAATATAGAAAATAAATTAAAAAAATAGCCAAATTAAAAAAAAACTAAACTTTTTTCATATATATATTAACCTTTACTAAATGCTGATTAGGATTTAAAGCAAAGCTAGGCAATGATTAAATACTATTATTCTCTATGAAGAAAAGAATAGAAATTTCATACTTGATTTGTTTGTTTTTATCTGTTCTTTCCATTATTCTCTATTATTTTTTTTTACTTATTTTGCTAGGTAATCTTGGGCATCATATTTCCTCCATATCTCTTTGCTTTGGATTTCAAATCGAAGGAAGAATTGCAGCTTATGCCTCAGACTATGGAAGAACATTTGGATGAGCTAGAAGATGCAGCAAGCGTTGCTAACATCTCCATGTCATCATTTAGTGAAGACCAAGTGAGTGATAGAATGTTTTGGTGGCCCAGTTAGGAAAAAGCTGTCGTCACCTTTGTGTTGTCTATCTTTCTGTCTTGTTTATATCTCAGAAACAGAAATAAGCTAAAAAATCTGATTTTACCATTGCATGTATCCTGTTCAAAATAGTTGCTACGGCTACTATGTACAAAAGCTTATATCAACTCACTCTGTTAAAAAATGTGTTCATGTCATTTCTTCGACACTCATTCTCAAATCAAGCTGAACTTAGTACAATTATTCATTGACAAGACAAGACATGAATCAATTTTTAATAAAATAATCAATTAGACAATTAATTACTGGTAATTCATTATTTTGTTTAATAATAACAAGGGTAACTAATCCTTCAGCATTTACAGATATCGCTCAATTTGTTGGACTAAAATAAATGTTAACACTATTTCTACCTCACACATTCTCTGATCAAGTTTAAACATGTATTTATTGTATCTAAAAAAAGCTTCAATCAATAAACACAAATACTCATTTAGTCAATTTATTACTGGTAATTAATTATTTTGTTTTTAAATTGATAAGGGATTTAGCTTGTAAATTATTGGTAGATATAGTTTCAAGGACAAAGTTCTTCCCCTTTAGATAAGCTTTGTTTTTTTTGTTGTTTTTTTTTAATAATTTTTTATATTTTGCTCCTGTTATTCTGACCGCAGATCCTTTTGTTTTTTAAATTTAAATGTGCAACTAAATAAATAAATATGCTGTTTTTCTAAACACAAATATTGCTTTTAAAACAAGCTTTAAAAGTCTTGTATAGTTATACCATTGTATAGTAGCACAGTATATACAATTACATAAATTATATACATATGTAACACTATTTTTAAATGTACCATCATTTTTTTCTTTCTCAAAATAGTCAACTTAATTAATAATTGTGACACTGGTGGTGTGTGATTCTAGATCTGAATCTAGGGGCACTAACACTCTTTATAGTTAGGATATGTGGTTTCAGAAGAACATGATTTAAATTTATTCACACAAACTTGATTGAAAGCATTAATCGACATAAATAATAGAAATATAGTGAAGGAATAAATCTACAATGAAAATATTGAAATATAATAAATAATGTACAACTGTAATTCCCAACCTTCTTATTTCTGTACTTTTTATATCCCTCGATCTAAATGTATCTTCTCAAATTTTAGAAAGTAACAGAATCTGATAGAATGTTAAACCTCTGATTATTATTAGCTCTTCTTGAGCTTTTAATATCTCTTTACTCTTGTACTAGATTCTAATGGCTTCTCAAAAAAAAACAATGTAACAAAACAACATTCAGTTGTAATTGGAAACAAGTGACACATCCAAGCATCTTATTATGTGACAATAAAAACTAAATGTTATTATCTCAAAACTTTTAAACTAACAAGATTTAAGAAGTGATCTAATTAGAATATTGATAGCCTGCCAAATAATGGAGGAACCTTTTACAACCAATTCATCAGGACTAAGGTGTTAGATACCTTTGATGGGATTCAAATGTACATAGATATCAGAATATGTGATGGTGATACAAAGTGATACAAAACAATGTGATGGAGATAGGACTGATGATGCATGATGCTAGAATTGTGTTGAATGTATAATGTGCTGGTTTTCTTACACAATACCACTGCTTACCATTGTCACTGCTATGGTTCTACTTTTTCTTACATGCAAAACCATATTTGTTAGGGTCAGAATTGTAAGAACATATGTTTGAAATGCATATTAATAACACTTGATATAAAAGGAATATGTACAATCAAAACAAAGATGGTGCAACATGATTTTGTGGCATTCAGAGAAAATGAAATAGTCAACATTTCTTTACAAATATATAAGCAACAAAAGCAGTCATCAATAGGCCAGTCATCAACATGTGCCCTGTCTGTACCATTGACTTACTGTCACTTATACTTGTAATGTTTTATTTTCACAGGCTGATAAAAACATTGTAAACATGTCTGTGAAATGAAGTTAATCCTTGCATTTTTTTTTTCAAATCTAGTAATATTTATATTTGGTGACCGGTCACTTCATCCCCGGTCACTTCATCCCCAGGCACTTCATCCCTGGTCATTTCATCCCTGGTCACTTCATCCCTGGTCACTTCATCCCCTGATCATTTCATCCCCTGGTCACTTCATCCCCCGGTCACTTCATCCCCTGGTCACTTCATCCCCCGGTCATTTCATCCCCTGATATTTTCATCATGTGATCATTTTATCTAACAAATTATAATTTAAAAAATCATTAAATGAGCAATATTTAATGTATTCATTTTTTATTTAAATGACAAAATTGTAACTAGAATAAAATTAAAATTAAATGTAATTACAAACTATAAAAATGAACGATGTCTAAATATAGATGTAATGTAAAAAAAAGTGTTTTTGTGTTCATCTACATCAGTAATATAGTAAGGCTATCGATTGTAAGTACAGAAGACGATCCATCGATTCATATTGATGAACAATGTTTGTTATTTTCTTTGCCAGTCTTATAACACAATTTGCAACTTTAATGTTTAAAAGGATATCAAGCAAAACCTATGCAGGCGACATAATATCCCGAGGATGGGCGAAGTCCGCGTTTATTAGAAAAAATAAAACCTTATTTCAAGGCTAAAAATGACGCGCCCATTTTCAAGAAAGAGCGATTGAAAAATAAAATAATAAAGTGAAACATGGTCGTACTTCCACCACACCTTGGCCTTTGATGATAAGTTATTAGCGGCACGGTCATAATTATTGTAAACGCATTTCTCTCTCAAAAGATTTCCACTACTTGCTCCACACCTTGGCCTTTTATGATAAGTTATCAGCCGCATGGTCATATACATTCCAATCGCACTTCTATCTCTCAAAAGATTCCCACTACTTTCACCACACCTTGGCCTTTGATCATTACGCTATAGCTAAGTACACATCCAGATTTACCATATAATATAAGATTTTCCATTAAGAATACAAAGTGAAAGAGGAAACACCATAAACGCAGTAGTAACATGTCATAACATGTCAAAAAGCATTCTACATAATCATATTTATATATAAAATATTTAATTGGGGATGAAATGACCGGGGGATGAAGTGACCAGGGGATGAAATGACCGGGGATGAAGTGACCGGGAACCTTATATTTGATGAACAAAAGATAATTATACATTTTGATGACCTGGCCAGATTTTTCTAACATCAACAGCATGTTCTGTAAATAATGTACACTCTTATAGACAGCTGCCATTTTAAGTCAACTCAATGAAATCGAACTAAAAACATTAACCTCCAGACCTTAACAATTATAATTCAAATCAACTACTCTTTTATAAACACTATTAACAGATCTCCTGGGTACATTTGTCATGATAATAGTCTAGTTATACTAATTTCTTTTGTTGACTTCAAAATAAGAACTACTATTGTCCCGCACCTAACTTAACAAAATCCATGGAAGTAAAGATTTTGGAGGTGACCTTTTTTTCACATAACGTTGGCATAACACACACTCCACAGGCGATATAAGTAAAAACACGTATATTGGCTTCAATCTCAATCTACTTATCTTTGTTCGTAGCTTGTCTACTGCACCAGAGTTTCATTAAGCGTTAGTGTATAATCAGGATATCCTATTTTTAGTCCACCGAGCACACACAGCTATCTTTTTCCTTGTCTATTCTTTTACCAACCAATCCCCCCCCCTCTGCCCTCCTTTACAGCATAAATACATTTTGAGACTTGAGAAGTGCTTGTTTTCTTGATTCCAAAACTTTCTATCAGCAAACTTTTGTTGCACTTAATGTATGAAGAGTTGCCTATCTTTGATCAGATCATCCAAATCCCGGGCAATCTGTAGATTGCAAGTGTTGTCAGATCTAGTCCATTTTACGAAATAGCAATGTGTTTGGAGAGGTGCATAAAGTTTGTATCATTTCTCATAAATCAAAAAAATGTGCTGACCTTGTCGATAAGTCTAAACGAATTACTTTTGTGTTTTGAAACTTTGTTGTACGCCTAATAACTACCTTCAGAGGATTGTCTATGAAAAAAAAAAAGTCTAATGCCAATGAACAAAATTTGTATCACAATCAAATGTAAAATACAAACAAATTTAGTTTTATCCGATTATAAAATAGCTGATGCCTTCATAGATGACTTCACTAAATGTAGCTCTGTTTGTTGTATGGTGGAACAAGAAATCATTGTAGTATTGTCTTCATACTGAAAACTGTTTGACATTGTTCCAAGCACTGTTAGACTTTCGACTCTGTACTAGCAGTGAACTTGAAATAAAATGATAATTTATAAATCGATTTCTGTAACTTGAGCTCTGATCGCACTTTCAACGTTGAAGAATAATATTGGTTTGTTTTTATTTCCTTGGGAGTTGTAATCTTGCCAAATAATTGGCTCATCTAATAAGTTAGTTCGCATTACCGTTATCGTCATAGTTGCTGACCGCGCGGCGTATCCTCATTAGTTTTCTGGTGAGAGAAACGAGTATCTCTAAACCCAGTTGTGAGATTTCAATGACCGTGAGCAGAGAGCAGCCGAGCCACAGACCCAACTGCCCCCCAATGTCACTCAGAAGTTTGTTCCAGTCATAGGCTGGGTACGTCTCTATCAGTACATAGTTCAGAACTTCGTAGTAGATTTGAATTTTCAGGAAATTGTTTGCAATGTAATCATGGCTCGTGTTCCTATAAGAGGAACTTTCGTTGATTTTCCTGATCATGTGCCGAATGAAATGAGTGGATGGCCAGACCCCAGTGGAGATGACTGTACTGTACCGAATTTGGTCACATGCAGGCGGGCACTGGCTGGCACAGCCTAAATCTTCTGTCCAGAAGGACTTCTCAACTTTAGATATACACTTCATTGATTCAACATTTGAAGATGTACATATTGGAATGTAAGGGGCACTTTGACCTTGTGCTGTATCATCTAACACGTTCATCCCTTCAAGTAAAACCTTCCTCAGGCACGGGTAGTCTGTATCACAACAGTTGCAGGATTTAAAGACTTTCTTTTGATAGCAAGTTTTCTTGCAAGCGTTGTCTGAATAGCTGTGCCCATAGGAAGAAAAGATGGTATTGTATGCGCTGTCCTTGCTGTCAGTATCTTTCACGCACGAGCCTTCTGGGAATGGTTGTCTTCGAGACTCCACCTGATCAGAATTATAGTGAGTTTATTTAGAGTTTGAAATACATTGATTAGGAAATGCTGAATTAGTTTTAGTTGTCCTGAGTTGCGCTCACCTTTGTAGCTGCAATACTTGTGACAAAACCCGGTCCTACTAACAAGCCTCCATCTTCAGGGAAAGGTGTTTCACTGTCAGGGTGCAGCAGAACTTTTACACCTGCAGTTGGTGTCAGCGGAATGTAGTCGAATTGTTGAATGTCCAATTCCATGATCAAGCCATTAATGGGGCCTGTTCGAGTTGTATATCTGTACAGATGCATGTGGAGTCAATATCAAAACATTAGAATTACTTGGCTTCAGACATTCATATACATACCAGTATCTTTATATTCATTTAATCTGGAGTCATTTGTAAGAATGTTAGACACATTTAAAAAAAACATATTCGTATAGATTCTGCAGATGTGAGCAAGGTAAAAGTTTAATAAGACTTTTTTTGTTACACTAACAAAGGAAATTTTCTGTAGTAGTCTTAATCTTTGTGGAAATTGAATTTCTCTTCAAATGTACTTGAACATTTCAACGTATTCTCCACTTACCGAAAGATTGCTACTTTACTTCTCTTTTCGAAATTCGACTTTTTTTCACATTTAATATTAGACATTTATCATTACAGTTAATGTTGTTTATCTTGTTTATTTAACTCTTTGTCTGAGCTCTCTGGAAAGACTCCAATGAGAGCCGCGGGCAACTTAAAAAAGTCTGATCGAAAATCGAAAAAAGTCTGATCGAAAATCGTAAGTGTATTAAATTTACCATGATGGCAATGTCACAGCTCTTCCTTGTGTAGCGTTTGGTGTAAGTGTTAAGTCCTGACTGTTTGAATTGCAAGATCTTTATAAACTAAATGGCTTCACGAAATGGCTTCAGGATTGTTTTTGGACAGCCTAACTATAATCAGAAGAATTGTTTCTGTGCACAAGTCTTCTGTTGACTTAGTCTTACAAATATGTTACATAAATAGACATTTATTGAAGACATTGACAATGTTTACCTTGTATGATTGTTGCTGCTGTTAGTGTAGCCAAATGTAAAACAGTTGACATACTTTTGATTGTAGATGTAACTAAAGTCTTTGGCTGAGCAGACGTTCTTTGAAGAAACAAAAAATCATACAGGAAATACAAACATTGTATACTGGAAAGTTTTTGCTTGATCTCCCACAATGCTACAAGATAGATCATTCGTCTAAAAGAAACAGTTCCCGAGCATTGATACTTCCGATCTGCAAGCACCCTAAAATGTCGTCAGTGGACCTGGCCAACTTTTACGGATTTCCAGACAAACGCACTCAGAAAATATAAGCATTAATTAGTTTGAATTATAATTTTACCAGGTAAATGACAATTTATCTAAGATAATGAGTTGAAAAGTTAGACGACAATATTTCAAAATCGAGAACCAAAAAGCCAATAGAGCCAAAAACTGAACTACACAATAAATCGTGAAATGTTCATTTACATACAAAGATCTTCGAGCTCTAGATTCAAGCTGTTCTCCAGAAACCATAAGTATAAATCTATTTATGCCCCCTTCCAAATTCAGTACTTAGGTCATGGTCAGAGTTCTTCATGCCTTTGAACTTCACATTTCTAAAGTACGTGACATCTGAAGGTTGGTGTTAACAAGAAAGAGTCACCAACTTTGACCCTGTCTTGATTACAAGTGACGCGATTTGTGTTTTTTTTTTAGATCAATTTAAGTCAGATAATGATAGTACCATTGAAAGAGGTTCTAAACAGGGCAAAGGATAGAGAGGAATGGAGAAAGGCGGTCTACAAGTCTTGCTTGGTGCCCCAATGGTCCACCAGACTAAGGGATAGGGAGCAGGTAATGATAGTAATAATTATTTCTTCATTATTTGTACATGTTCTTGGTGTGATTTTAAAAATAACAGGGTGCTACAGCTACAAATTTACTTTTAAGATAAAATGTTGTCGATTTCATTTTTGTACTTTTGACTTCATTAATAATGAACCTGACCTATGTATATGTGAGAGTGTATACAAGAGTTGGAAACCTCGTATTATCTTCTGTTGTAAGACAAAACTGTCAGTAGGTCTACAATTGTGTACGGCTAAACAATCGCAATTTG
>JADKLZ010000003.1:23872736-23888562 GCA_021533235.1 Biomphalaria straminea
CTCTATAGATAGTAAGGTCTTTACTATGTTATAACATTGGATGTTAAATCTTGCTTAGAACTTACTATCTAGTAGATCCCTAGCACTGGGGGGGGGGAGATTTGAGACAGGCAAAATAAAAATAAAAACAACAATGAGAAATAAGATTTTGTGTGGATTAGCACGTTCAATTTAAACGAAGTCTCTTAAATTATCGCACGTATCCGCATGAAATTTCGTGCACAGGTTCCTTTTACCTCCTAGATCAGGGGAGGGCAACTTTTTTTGTATCAAGGGTCGCATTAAAAAAACAACTTGGGAATGGGGAGGCCGCTTTTATACATAGCCTATAAATATAGGCCTATAGTTACATAGTTTTTTTTTCTATATATAGATTTAGGCCTATATGATTTCTTTAAGTGTCCACGGGCCGTAATTTGCCCAACCCTGTCCTATAGATGCTCTCTAACAAATGACTATGTATCACGAACTCCGTATTTTTAAAGCATTACGCTTTTTTTTTTACTTCCTTTTGAAAGCCTTTTGAACTTCTTCTTCGTTCTTATTAGAACTCCAACATAGATGAGGTTGCGTGTCAATGTATTATGCGCCAGGAGGCCCATCGACTCCGACTTCAGCTTGCTTTTCTTTCTGGGTGTGCTCCCATAGCCTTTGATCACCCAAGATCATCTGCAAGGCAGCAGTTGTTTATTTTCGGAGTTTTCTCTCCTAGATGAACTGCTATCCATAGCTAACGAGCTTCATCTACCTGGGTTTAGAGTTAGAGCACCCTATACTCGCTTTTTGCAATCATTTCCCTGGATTTCTGAGATGTTTTTAGTAAATATTCTAACCACTGGAATACTCCACCTCATCCTCCATGACTGCAAACCAGTTGGTCCACGGCTGTTTATTTGGTATTCACAGCTAACCCTTAGGGCCTAAATCTAAGTGTCTTTCTCCTATCCGCCACCTGGGGACGCGCTTGGTAGAAGGTGGTAGCTTTGAAAAGATAAATCTAGATCTCTTGTCATTTCGTTACATTCAAATGTAGTCAAATAAACCAAAGTGATAATGATTTTTTTTTATTTAGGCTACTGAGCAAAATGATAACTACAGAAATGGGAACGGGAATGTGTACGAAGGAGTTGTTTTTTTTTTTTTTTTTTTTTTTTGTTGTTTTTTTTTTGTTATTGGCCGGGGGGTGGAGAGTAAAAGCGCCCAAAATATGAGAGCGTGTATGTGTTGGTGGCGCATTAAGAAGCGGGTCTTTCCGAATCAAGTCAAAAGTTTAGGGAAATAACGAGGTTAGGGTTGAAAAAAAAAATGGGGGTTTCCAGAGAGAGAGAAAAAAAAGAGTCGGTCGTGAAATTTCATTGTAACAGTTACACGCTAAAAAGTATGTTAGGTTGATCGTTACAACACGGATCGTTTAATTTTAAAAAAAAGTGTTCAGGAAAGAGAGCGTGACGTCAAAGTTCATGGTAAGAGATACACTAATTAACGGGCTAAATAAAAGTATGTTAGGTTGATCGTTAAAATGTTACCAGTTTATTAATATTAAAAAGAAAATAAGGGGTCTTTTGACCATAATAACAACCAATACTAAGCCAGGCGGTGGGAACAAATCAACGGGCGTAGCCGTTGTGTACTACTAGTAGCATAAGTTATGAGATGAAAAACAATCATTACAAGATTTAAAAACAATAATGGAATTGTTTTTTTGTTTTGTTTTATTTGTGTAATGGTGTGATAGTTTTCAACAATAACTAAGTCATTGTTATTGCTATGCCTGGGCACTACTGGGCAGCAGAATCAACACATAGATATAAGAATATAGGCCTACTGTCTTTCTTTAACAAGCTATTTTTACAAATAAAAAAAGGCTATGCCAATTTTTATTACAAAGCTTTATCAACTTTTTATGTCTGTCTGGTCAAATGTTTTGTACACGGCCAATCTAGGATGAAGCTGAAATTTTGCTATTTTTATCTCAAAGAAGGGAAAGAAATAGTACTAGACTTAAGTGGTGGTATAAGCTGAATTAGTCCCCTTGACATTAGGCTGCAGTCCGAGGCTTAGTGAATACAAACATGAAAGAGAAACAATAGATAACTATACAATTTTCCATGTTCATAGACTCTTCGCTAGCAGCTAGAGTGGTTACCACCGTACCACGTTGGATTGAGAAGCCCAAGAAGGCTTTAGCCCACAAGTTCTAATTCAGGTCGCTCCCCTTTAAAAAAAAACAACATTCAAACTAGTACGTAGGCTGTGCTGCCCATCTAACATACACCATTAAAGCTGCTGCCGATCGTTAACCGATAGACGTGGAACGCGTACGTTGTAATCATCTTCTTTTTGAATTAACGTCTGTATTGTATAAGATAAGAAGAAACAATATGTGATTTGCCGGTTAAAAATCCCTTCATCTCACTTGCCCATAAAGTTAAACTCGTTATAGAATCTGGGTTTTATAAAGTTGACAATACCAGTTGTTGTTTTTTTTTTGTTAGGTTGGTGTGTTGTGCTGCTTGCTTGATTGAGATGTGTCAAAACAATAAATGATTCAGTGTGTTAAAGTTATAACTGTTCTTGTTTCTAGATCTAGATCTATAGTCTATAGTTACACTATAGTCTATAGCCATATAGATTAGATAAATAGATAGATCTAGATCTATATATTCAAGGTCTAGGGGCTAATTAGATCTATCTAGTGAAATATTTAGTCATCAATAGTGTTTACTTTTTGTGTAAATTTAATTTTAAAAAATGGCTGGAGAAGAGAGTTTACAAGTACTGGAAAAGAGAATTGCTGATCTAGAGTTGTTGGTATTCGGTAATTTCGATAAAGATGCTGATTATCCTAAAGTAATTATTGTTTTGGTTTAAATAATTATAGTTTTTCTTTTTTGCTTCTTCCTTCAATGACAATGAATGATGATCAATTATAATTAATAGATCTTTCTATAATATTTAACAATTTAATCATTTTAATGCAAGCAAGTACGTGCTTTTCCCCTATTCAGCTATTGCCATTATAATGGACTTTCTGAATCAAAGAATGAAAACCAACAACTTAGCAGAGTTTAAGTCTCTGTACTTCTGTAATATATACGATAAGAAGAAAATCTAGAGAAATATTTGAAATAAAACCAGGTGAAACTTCTAAATTATCTGCAGAATGGACTTACAAAGAAAGATGTATTTTAATGTGTGCTGATAATGCTAATTTAATACTACTTTCAGAGGCCTGAAATGGCAAGGATAAAAAAAATGCATTTGAGGAATTGCAAATACAGTCTGTTGTCAAAAAAAACAACAAAAAAACTATTAGATATTGGCTTTGCTGCCCATATAGTACACAACACTATAAAAGATAGTCTACCAATAGAGGTGGAAACAATATGTGTGAACATTTGTTTATGAAAATCAATTCTTTACAAAATATAATTACCAATTAAAATCCCACCAGCTCACTTGCCCATAAAAGCTATCACATAACAAGAAAAGATTAACATGCAGAGACCCCTGTGTATAGATTCTATCTATCAACATGGTTCCCCTTTACAACCTTGTGGTCTATATGGTAGATGATGTAAAGGTCATCTGTTTCTGTTGCCTATGGTTAACAAGGGTGTCATGTGCATGTGGCCAGCACAACAACCAACCCCTTTTACTTTTCCCAAACAAATGTCAGGATCATGAAATTAAAAACCCAGGATTCGAACCCGGGAACCCCTTTACCACTCAGCTACAGCACCTCCTTAACATGGTATATAGAACATAATAATATCTATAACTGTTTGTCTTGAATTTACATTTTATATCATTTGAGTTTAGCTTCTGATATTTGTCTCCTTAATTTATGTTAATTTTAATAATTTTCCTTCATGCATGTTTTATTTATTTGTTTTATTCATATTTATTTTACAAGTATGAATGTTCTGTAGAGCATGAAATTATTATATAATATTCATATGCTCTAATTACTGTATTAATTATGTATTTAATGCATGAAAACTTGATAATTTATAGTTCTAGTGAATTAATTTAATAATATCTCTAGAGTCATTTTTTTTTTCTCTTCACTAAAGCTGCCTTATTCCTATTAATTGTTTTGAAAACAATTTTGACCCTCTTTAAATATAAAATATCTTACTATAAATTACAAATCTAGTATTGATGATGAAAGGCAGGCCCCACAGAGTTGAAATAGTATTGCTTTAAAAAGAGTTTAGAAATAAATATGTTCAGTCATCTACAGTAACTTAAAAAAAGTCTGAATTAGATTTTTAGCAATTTTTGTGGGGACATAGCTTGCAATAAAAATACATATTCAAATCAACTTTCCCCCAAAGAAACTAGAATCATTTTTTATAAGTTACCTCAAAGTATTTTTTTTTAAATTTGTTTTTATAAGATAAAAAAACAACTGGGTTTAATTTCATTAGCTTTTTTTCTTTTTCTAATATGTTTAGTTTAAGATAGTGAAATAAAATTATATTGCAGTTTATTTTCCAATTTGGTGTAGAAACCTAGTAGAAACTAAGTTTATATATATATTGCAGTTAAATGTTATTGTTTGAAGAGAATGTTTTTACCTTATTTTGGCCATGAGAGAGACAGAAAAGATTTATTAAGCACTGTTAAAATCATTTTAAGGCCAGCCTCGGTAGTCAAATGTGGCTTATTCTTTGATATTGTCTTGTTGCTTTTTACTTCATCCAGTTTCTCTTATATTTCTCTTCTTGTTTGCTTTGCAAATAGATAAATATGACTTTTTACAAAAAATTACTGAATTGACCAGCTTGTTAGCTTTTAAATTATTTCATTTTTACTGCGGTTTCCTTTTCTTTGCCTTATCTGTCCTATATTTTTTTTATTATCTTGGTAATTTTTTTTTTATTTGAAATAATTTGAAATGTATTTATAATTGATTGTACAAGAAATATTGTTGAAATCTTTAAACTGGTTTGATAAAGCAAATGTGCTAGTAATCAAAACAAATACAAATTAGGCTTACATTGGTTTGATTATACAAAAAAATTTTACTTCATTAAACAGAAAAAAAGTGAATTTAAATCATCTTCTTATCTATAGGAAAATTAATCCTCCAGTTATTATGTAATAGAAATTGAGTTAATTTAAATTAAAGCCTACATATATATACAATGTCATCTTGTAAGAAAAGTTTTTGCATGTTAAAGCATGCTTATCTATTACTAATTTATAAATATCTGTTTTTCTTTCAGAATAAAGCCAATAAAATTCAGGTTAGTTATACAAAGGTTATTTACTTAAATTTATTCTTTATAAGCAATGTAAGTTATTTACTTGTTTACAGATATATTGAAACAGTTTGTTTTTTTCATTAAAAGGAATTTTTTTGTGATATATATGTATATTTTAAAAAAAATTAACTGCTCTATACAAGTCAACAGGCTTATGCATTAACTTTTAGAAAAGAAATACTCCCAGTTAATTGCTCCATTGGTTGCATTGTGCATGTCACTGTTCACTAAGCATTTTGCATTGAAGAGCAACACTTATTTACACAAACTTGTTTTTGTTTTAACATTTCATAAAATCTTTTCTATTTCTAAATTGAAATTTGTTGATCTCAGTGTCTTGAAAGTTTGCTGGAGATACAAAACAAGATCACAACTTCACTATCTGGGAAAAAAAGGGCTGCTGCTCTATATGAAAAATGTAAGACTATTTAAATTAATGTAGTTTTTCTATATATAAATGCTGTAAGACTATATTAAACTAGCAATATTTTTTTGTGCTCTTTTTAGTACCAGAACTAAAAAAATATTTGGATCATGCATATGTAGAAGAGCTTCTATTAACAGAAGATGCACGGCTTGAGTCACTTCTTGCAGGTAACGCCAGCAGGAATTGTCTTTTTTTAGCTTTAAAGTAGGTTAGTCTACAAGCACAACATTTTTCACATCTCAATAAAATAAAACTCTTTTAAACTATGGACTTGTTAAGTTATAGACTTCAAAGAGAAATAAATATATCTAATTGCTATTAAAAAGTTGTTTTTTTTTTATGTATTGATAAATAAGTTAATTTTTTTAATGTGTTATATGTTTTGAAATAATTGTTGAAATGATTTTTGTGTAGAATATGACTTTTTGGAAAAACAGTGTGGGCTATGGCAAAAGCTGTCGGAAAATGAGACAAATATTAATAGTGAACACATTCAAGGTAAGCGTGTAGTCTTATGTCTAGTGTACTATCTGTTATTTTGTACTACACTTATAGGTTTTGAAATCAAATGAAACTTTTCCATTAATACATTGCTGGGGGGGGTAAACCAATAATAATGATGTTTTCTGTATTCTCTTATTCCTTGTTTCCGTCATGACAGTTTGTACTTGAAGGTTTAACTTTGGTTGTAGGATGAAATGCTGGCCACCTTGAACAATATGAAAACAATGTTTCTCTTTATTTTCAGCTGTCCCCAAACTTGTGGATAAACTGCAAACCTTAAGTCTGGCACAGATTTCACAACAGGTAGTTAGAATAGCATAAGTGTTTTTCTTTTCATGTAGGTTAGTGTTATTCCTTTTGTTTTGAACAAACAATGTTGATATATTGTGCTAGTTGTGGACGCTACAGTTCTATGCAGCAAAGATTCGTTTAAAGGTTATAACTTTGAAATAATGAATTCCTTATAGTCTTGTAACAATTTAAACAATTATTTCAATTCATTGATGTAATTTCTAATCATTTGAACCCAGTTCAAGTATAACCTTTTGTTTATTTGGTCTGGAGGTTGTTTTGTTGTTATAATGTACTCCATTATATATTAAGGAGTTTTACATTTTCACTTTCATTATTTATTCAAAATAATGCATATTTTATTTTTGAACAGGATGATATCTCTAATCTTACTGAGGAGACCTGTAGATTACTCAACACATACAATACAATTGTATCCTTTCTAATATAGTGCCTGGTTGAAGTTATATTGTTTTTCATCGAATTTGAAAGTTTTGACTGTGTCTTAATTATTGTATTGACAATTTTGGTTCCTAATTCTAATTCTTGTAAATACTTGAGATTCAACTTAAAAATGTTCCTTAATACCACGGATAAATATGGTATAAATAACTAAAATTGAGTTGCAGTACAAATATTTAATAATTGATAAAATTGAGATTCATATACACTATTGCTGGAAGTTTAAATTTTATGATTATGATAGCAACACTTAAAACCTAAAAATTGTTTGAATATAAAACGTAACTGTAATAGTTATGTTAACGTTGATGTAAAACAGTTTTAAATATAAATGTAGACCAGATATGGCAGATTTATAAAATCAACTTGGGTATATCATCTGTGTCATTCTAGTTCCAAAATCTTTTGAGTTGTCACATCATCATTGTGGGAAGAGGCTCATTTTTCTATTGATCTATATTCTAGTATAAACACCATTTCAGTCTTCTCAATATTTCCTTAACTTGCTGCTAGATAACTCTCTTCTCTAAACAATTTGTCATGTGGGATGAAACATTGACACAACTTGAACTTCAAGCTCAGAAGAAAAAGATGGCCAATTGATAACAAATGATCTCCTGATAGTTTTGCTTCATTATTAACATTATCATTTTTTTTTTGTATTTATATTAATTTTCATGTGCAATATTCCAAATTTAGTAAAAAAAAAAAATAATTTCTTGATGACATTAATTTCATAATACAAACTACTGGGATAAGTGAAAGACTACAACACTATTTAATGAAGTCTTTTTAACAATGGGAAACAAAATAAACTTTAATTGTATGTTAAAAGCATTGTGTCTTTGATTTGTTTTTACTATTAGTTTCTTGAATTTAATAATAATAATTGTAAATATAAGCAAATAGTAAATAAAATCCTCAACACTAAACTGTCTGGCAGTAACCTCATCACTGCAACAAATAGCTGGGCCCTCCCAGTGCTCCTTTACATTCTTAATGTAAAATGGAGTGATGCCGACCTACGTAATATTGACAGACTACAGTAAACTACTAACCAAGTTTCTATGTTTACACCCCAAGTCTTCCACCATAAGGTTATAACTGCCCAGAAAGATGGAGGTCGTGGATTGCAGAATATCTACTAATCGTGCATAATTCAATTTTAAAAAAATACTATCAAAACTGAACGTCTCCAGCGATAATCTAGTTTCCTACTGAAGCAAATATGACTCAGAAGCAACCCCTCTGAACCTAAACAATGCTGGTGGTAATGTTGGTTTGGACGACACAGATCATGAGATTTGCCAATCGGAAGAAAATACACTCCACGGAAAATTCCCGGTTTTGTTAGATGGTGATAACATTGACAAGGCTGCTTCCTTAAAATGGCTCAAAGCAGGTCATCTCTACCCTGAAGCAGAAGATTTTGTTACAGCAATACAGGACAGAGTAATTATGACAAAAAATTACTAGAAGCATATCCTAAAACTCAATTTTACTGACAAATGTGGGCAAGTCAATTCAACATGTGTTCAACCATATCAGAATCTGCCTACCTGTAAGGATATATCTACTTATTGCAGACTTGCCACTAGAGGTTCTCGTCACTTATTATCACTATTTCGAACGACAAAACGGTAAATTTCAAATCGCCCTTATCATTGATAAAAAAAAAATGTACCATTGTCTCATAATTTAAGAAAAAGTGAAATGGAAAAACAAAGAAAGTATGGGAACCTAGGCTTGGAGATTAAGCATTTATAGAAGTTATCTAGACTAACAACATACCCCATTGTTATGTCAACCTCAAAGATAACTTCAAAGCCCTTTTAAACATTTCTAACAATATTATCGTTGCCTGTCAGATTGTGGTACTGCTGCAGACCTGCCACATCACCAGAAAATTCCTCAGTGGAAACTGATAAATGCTATCAGTGTCTTGTATCTCTTTTGTGATGGTAAAATCCTGACCCAAAGGGTGATTTTATATTTCTAGAATCCTTTTAGCTTTCTTATGAATGTTTTTCTCAAACAGCTGCCCATTATGATATTAAAACTTAAAATATTGCAGATATGAGCGTGATAAAACATCTCCAGTGGATTTGGTTTTAGGTGGCTTTTAGTTGGGTCCATGCACCAAGTAGCCTAATTACCAACAAAACATGACAGAACTTCGCTTTGTAAGCAAAAAAATCCAATATTTTTGTTTCCAATATATCAAATTTCAATAATTGTTTCCAATATATCAAATTTAAAGCAGAGTTTCTCAAACTTTAGGGTGCAACAACATAACATATATATATATATACCGTATATCCAAATATTACCCGCGGCCCTTATTTTGGGTATATTTATATTGCATTTTTTTGTGACAGTGCTACGTCCGCTGGCATCTATTTGAGTGTGTAAAAAATGTATTATTTTTCTTTTTTAAATATATATAATACAAACTAATTACCCTTACATAGTTATTGAACTAACAGAAAGCATTAACTAGAATAGATTTATAAGAAATAAATGAAAGTCTGTTGACATGTTATTTTCTGAGGAGAAATATATTTTATGCAGTAATTATTGAGCAATAAATATAAACAACAGCAAAATTAAAACAATTTTATTCTACATTTAATTGAAAGATATTTAGCTATTCTATTTTCAAAACAAGTTAATAAAAAGAGAGATACCAGGATATTGTGATAAGTGAGTCCATCCTGCCAGGGTTTATGTTAATCAATGAAATAGCCAACACTGTAATTTTAAATTTACTGGATTTGCAAAATAAATCTATTTTACAAATGTAAATATTACAAAATGGTTTATAAAAATATTATATTGGACAAATTAAAAAAAATGGAAGTACATAAAAAAAAGTTATAGCGTGTACATAATACAATAGACATACATTACTTTCTTATAGAATTCTTGATTCTATTTAAGTAGAAAAAAAAATATTTATGATAACATAATTGGCAACAACAATAACACAATAACATTAATTTTACAGTGCATTTAATACTTATAAAATTATATTGTTTTATTTTGCATGTATAATGAAGTAGATTCTGGTCTTCTCTAATAAGAAAAAAAAATGCTCCAGTACTTGTATTTTAAACAAATATATCAATAAAAATTGAAAATTAAGTAAGGTATATGTAAAGTAAAAATCTAGAAGATTTATCAATAACAAATATATTAATGTAAATAGATAGTTTTATAATTGTGAACTTGGGGGTCAAAGGTTGTTCATCTATCAAGATTAAATATATAGATTTATAATCGTGAACTTGGGGTTATGGGTTGTTCATCTATCAAGACCTTGAGCTTGTCTAGAGCACAACATATTGCTTCGGCAAAATCTGAAGTGTTGGTGTCTTTATCTGCATTCCATGTTGTTACAAAAAATGACAACCTTGTAAAAAAAAATTATTGGACATATTTAGAGGTATTATAAATGTTAACATACAAAAAAATGACAAAGTTGCCCAACATATTTTTACTTGACTCCATGCTGATTACCTGTCATCGTTGATTCTGTAAAATGTCCCAATGCAGTTTTCACACATGGGCAAGACGCCACCAATCACAGTAGAAAACCCAATGCAGCTTGTTGATAAGATAAAGTTTCCTCCACCACCACTGTTAAATAAAGGAAAACATGAAAACACAATAATCATGAAACAAAAATGTAGAAAATGTCATGAGATATCATTGCTGTAACAGGAGTTTTCTTGACAAATGAAACAGCTTTATTTAATTACAACTACTATAGTCTTATTAACTCCGCCAGACTGTCTCTTGCTACTTACTAATCTGCCTGTTTGGAACTAACACCCTCCCACCCCCAAATGAAGTATTTTTATTGCAAACAAAAAAAGATGAAACTTTGTTCTGACTGTAATACCTGGAATAAGAAAGAATAACTCTAGACTATATGGTAAAGAGATCAGTTAATGAAAGCTCATATCCCAGCAAGGGTAAAGTAAAGTTCCCCTTTCATCTGTTTCTGTGGCCTACAGTTAACGAGAATGCCATGTGGCCAGCACAACAACCAACCACTTTTACTTTTCACCAACTAGTGTCAGGTTCCCATTAGAGCTGGGTGGACTCATAAGAGTGATGGGATGTAAATAGGAATTTAAGAGGAAATTTGTTCACATTTAAAACTTGATTTATAAATTTATTGTCACAGGATAAAGAGTAAAAAAAAAAAAAAAGTTAACAAATTGAACATTTTGAGCTAAAGCAAAAGAGTGGAATGAGTGAAGCTTTTTGTGAATGATTACCACAAGAAAGGAGGGAGTGAAAGTACCAATTAAATGTTGAGAGAACAAGGTAATTTTATTGGAATACTATAAAACTTGTAGAACAAAAGCCTAAATAACTTGTTATGATATTCTGACATTACTCTGCTGAGTATATTAAATTACACTCTAATAAAACTGACGCACAGGTTGCTGAGGAAAAGAGAACAACGCTGGCAGAAGAAAAACGCCAGAGAAGAAAAAGAAGGCTAATGACACTAGCTCCAGCTGGAATACCCTGCCCAGTGTGCAGCCGAACATTCCGGGTTCACGTGGGTCTCACCAGCCTCATGAGGAGGCATAAAACCCCAGTGCAAAGCCCAAAGCTCCCTGGATGACAAAGTGGTCATCATCGAACCATGATTATTGATATTGAGTCTATTGGAACCTACAACTTACAGAGTAAAAAAAAAGTACAATAGCCCCTTTTAGAGCTTGTGATCTATTAAGCAGATGATGTTAAGACTATCTGTTTATTTGGCCAACGGTTAAAGAGCAGGGTGCTATGTGGCCAGCACAATGACCAACCGCCTTACTTTGCCCAACTAAAGTCAGGTACCCATTAGCGTTGGGTGGACTCAGACGTGCCCTAAAAATCCTGGAATTCAAAATCAGTCTTCACCGAGATTCCAACCCAGAACCCCAGGTTCGGAAGCCAAGCACTTAACCACCCAGCCACCACACCCCCTACAACTTACAGAGAGTAATACTTATTTTTCCATAAAAATGGTAAAAAAAATTTAGATTAAAAATAAATAATAAAAATTCATTATTAAATGTATGATTGGTTTCAAATCTGAACAGGTATCCACTTTTAACTAACCTTTTAGCATATGATGGATCTAGATAAATCTGTGGAACAGGAAGATTTTCCTCTTTTGCTGTGAGCCACAAAGCCAAAAGGTGCCGATCACAACCTTTAGGATATAGTCGTTTCAAAGATTTCAGTAATAAAAGATACATAGATTTATATTTTATAAATCAAAGAACTGTTTGGCTATTAATATTTAAGCACTAAATAACTGTACCTTTAAATTCACAGGCATCACTGAAGTCACTATTATGCTTTTTAAGAGCAACTTTAAATAGTCTGTATCTTTCACTAGTCTGTAAATACAAGAATTGATACAAAAACAAAATTTGACAAAATTTGTTCCTTCAAAAATAGACTGTGTGTGACACCAACTAGCTATTACAATGATTGATAACACTGAAAAAATATCTCAGAAGTAAAAAAAAAACATTAGATGACAGCCCACTTACTGAGACTGAAGGATCTGTCATTGCAATGCACCAATTTTTAGCTTCTTGTGTGCAAGTTCTCATTGTTTCTGTTCTACCATGATAAAACTGTTTGATTGGAGCAGTTTCATATGTAGGAGCCATTCTTGAAAAAATAAATATATAAATTAATACAACAGTTTTAGTAAACATAACATGAGAAATATTACATTACAAAAAGTTAAAAACATTATTGTATATGCTAATGAAAGTAATTTTTGTATTAGCAAAAAAATGTTATTTACTTATAGCAGGTTTTTTTTTTTTTCAAGTTTTAGATTTTCAGATTTGTTTATCAACTTTACCACTGACTCATACAAAAAAATTCTTTAAAGAGAATGAAACAATTTTCTTGCCTTCTATAAAGAGTATAGTAAGCTAGCTGCATGGCAAGCTGACATAAAGCATCAGGATGAATACTTTTTTCTTTGCAATAGTTTTTGCCATATTTGCTGTACACCTTTATTTCATTTGTAGCAATGTTTCTCTGAAATCAAACAAACGTAACCCAAATATTTTTGTTATCTATTGTCTTTTAAATATTCTTAATTAGTATAAAATCAATATTAATATGAGATGAGCTCACTTATGTTAGAGTAACTGTTTTATGCTGTTGTTTTTTGTTTCCTTCCAAGCTATAACATAACACTATTTAGGCTGCAGTACAAAGTACTTTCAAAATGTTTTCAACAAACCACAATGGAATTAAGTTCAATATTTAGTTTCAACAGACCTTCGAGTTTCTATTCTACTGGGAGCACAATCTTTAATCCTCCCTGTTCTATATAAATAGAGCATACTTTGGAATCAATTTAATTCAAATTCACATAAATCAAAATTTGCATAATTCAAATTCATTTCACTCTATGACTTTTTTTTTTTTTTCATTTGGATGATTTGTAGTAAATTATGCCCAGTTTGTGATAACTAGAATTTAAAAATTCCAAAAGTTTCAGTTTGCTGCATGCCATTCTTCCCCACCCATTACAAGAAAGTGGTTTCCTGTAGCATTCACCACTCTTAAACAAGCTGCTTTCAATCAATTTACAGCTTTGCATAGTGCATGTGCATGGCCTACAGTATGTTACATTATATTTTGGTATTGAGTGGGTGTGCCTTATGAGGGGAAAAGACTGGCAGACTGACACTTCTCCCTTCCTCCCTCTCTATCCTCCCTCCTATTATAAGTCATGCAAAGAAACAAACACTGTTTTTTGTCTTCATTGTATGTAGACTCAGGCCTAATCCCACTTTTTGACTAAATATGGTATGTTGTGTTGTAAACATTGAACTGAATCAGACCACTGCCCAACACTTTTGTTTACTACAAGACAGTGCAGTGGCTAATATTTTGATATTTTCAAAATTCTAAAACAGAATAAACATACAAAACTAATCCGTTAATGGAAACAAAAATCTTAATATGAAATAGCTTCACATTTGAGAACTTCACTAAGGCAGTAATGTTTTAGGCTGTCCATATTATTCACTTTCCCTTGTTTATGGTAATTATAACTCCTCTAATTCTAGGTTAATCTATGCTCCTTCCCCCTTCAAATAAAGAGGATTACAGAGGACACTTTTGACATAGAATGTCCATTGGAGCAAAATTTAAACCATAAATTAATATTTACCTGAAATATTCAACATGCAATGCAAAGAGAGTTGGTAATAAAAGTAGAGATTTAACAAAACAAGAAATCATTGTTTTATGCAATTCTTACCAATACAGAATAATTCTGTTTAGCTGTTTCAATGTCTGCTTTCAAACTGTCATCAATAACAAACTGAAGTAATTCAGGTTCTTCTAATTTTCTTAACTGCTGGCTTCCCTGACAACCAGAAAAAAATGTCAGCAATATATTGAAAAAGTTGAATATTAATCAATATCTTGTTATTCAGTGTTTTAAATAGTATGTTAAGTCTCTAGCGAAATAAAATCTAAACACTATTATTGATGCACTTGTTTGATACTGTATGCTAATTAAGATACAATAGCAGATTAATTACCTGCCACTGTCCACCACATTCACGAAGCTTAAGGTGAACATAACTTGTGACATAGGTCATCATAATACCTTCAGCAGGTGTATGCTACAGTAATACATGAAAATACTTAAAACTAAAAACAGTTTCATTAAGTAATTTATGGGGAAGTAGTTTAAGAAAACAGTAGGTATGGCATTAAAAGCTGAAAATATTTTAAATATAAAATATTAAAACTCAACTCTCTTTACCGCAATCCACAGGATATGGAAAACTTTATAAGACAAAGCTCTATCAGTGGATTAGTTCTTAACCAAAAAAAAAAGTTGACAAAGAAGGCAATAAATTCCACCCCCCCCCAAAAAAAAGAGGGGTGGTAGTGAAACAAATGAGACAAAAAAAAAGATGGACTAGGTTCAAATCATAGTTTAAAGGATTGAATTTTGAGTATATTGAAAAACAATCAACACAATGTATAGTTTGGAAGAGAAGATGTGTATACCACAAAGGGTAGAAGGTTATTTCCTTTTCAATATTTTAAGTTTAGCTGTATTTTGACATAAAAGAAAAAAAAATTTGATTAAGCTAGTTTGTTGAGAAATTTTAAACAGAGAATGAAAAAAAAATCACTAAATATAGATCTGATAAACAGGCATGCGAAGAAAGAAAAGAAAAAAAAAATTAAGTCTGTGTGGCATGTGGTGTGTGTGAAAGGTCAGTTTTTATTGCTCTCAATTTCTTTTATTATTCTTAAATCAACAAAATTATATAACAATGGAGGACTCTCAAGTACTAATTACAATTTTTAAAAACAAAAATCAACAAGCATTTATCTACATATAATAAAAAGTATTTTCTAAAGTAATAGTACCTTTGTACACCATACTGATTGAAGAAAAATCTATGATAACTTACATCTGCATTGGAAACAAACAGCCCATTTTCATAAACACCACAGGATAAAGATTTATCTAGCCATCTATTTTCTCCATCATCAAGGATGGCTCTATTTGCAAGCTGAAAATGATGTACACAATTTATTTTAAAAATATATGTATGTTGCTTTATTCTTGATTTGTTTCTGCATCCAGTTGTGATGATTATAAAACTCCATGCGGGTGATGGTTTGAGAAACTCAAATCGTCTTTTCCAAAAGCCAAAAACAAAACCCCTGCAGTTGGGCACTATGCACATACATCACCAAGAGTATATGATTGCCCAGACTTGTCAAAATTTAGCAAGTCTTGGACAGTCCAAAAGAATATAAGACATGGTCTCATCTTATTCCCTGAAATGGG
>JADKLZ010000003.1:23888662-23907947 GCA_021533235.1 Biomphalaria straminea
TGTTATGTTATGTGTTTTGTGCATAACATTGATATAGGCAAGTAATGAGCAATCGATTTAAACAGAGACAAATTATGGAGAAAAACATTTTGACTTTAAAAGATCATATATATATATATATATATATATATAAAATATTTGTATAATAAGATATTGTGTTTGTATTTACTACATACATCAGACATATCCCCTGCATCACCATCTTCTAACCAGAAAGCTATTATAGAGGTTTGAATCTTTGTCAGGTTAACATAGTTCTGAGGGTGAAGTGCAACAAGTCTGTTTCTTGCCTGGAAATAAATGTTCAAAATAAACATTATCCACTAAAAAACTTAGACAAGGATAAATTCAGCAACAGACAGACATATCAACAATCAAACACACCTTGGCCCATTTAGTTCTTTCTTCAGCAGTCAAATAAGTTAAACCTTGTCCTAAGCCTAAAAGCTTACTACGAGTTCGAACTTGTTGAAGTAAAGATTGTATCTCCGGTACTGTTAGAATCTCACCCTTCTCATCAAAAGGAGTAATGCTAAAAATGTGCCCATTGGATATAACAATGACATTTGTG
This sequence comes from Biomphalaria straminea, assembly GCA_021533235.1. Classification (NCBI taxonomy): domain Eukaryota; kingdom Metazoa; phylum Mollusca; class Gastropoda; family Planorbidae; genus Biomphalaria; species Biomphalaria straminea. The sequence goes on from JADKLZ010000003.1 coordinate 23,889,234, forward strand.
GGGCAAAGTCCTTCTGATTCTGAAAAAAAAAATGTTGATAAAAAAAGTATAGATTAATAATGCAATAGTAAACATGCTTCGATAAAACCTTATATTTGAAGCCATTTTGGTTTTCAAAATCTTCATTGCAATATCAACAGGCATCTAGTATTAAAACATTAAATGACTTTATATACCACACAACATACCAGTTTTAAAATACTGAATGAGTTTATCCTTCTGAACTCCAGGAACAGCACAAGTATTAAAGATTCTCTTAAACTGGTACATACATAGTGGCCGGCCTTTACTATCTTTCATCGGTTTGTGTTTTTCTCTATTAAAATAAAAATTAGATTACACAAAAAAATATTATTGTTTTTTTTTTTGTTAAGCCATACACAATGTGATAATTTTGTTTGTATTATGGAGAAGAGACAGTTTCCACTGTAAATAAGGTATTTGTTAAGCATTAAGTTCAGATCAACAGGTGGCAAGATCTTTTTGAGTGAAAGCCACCACAAGAAGTTGATTACTTAACTGAACAATCCCAGACAACCATTTCACAACAACAGTTGATTCTTCATGAAGAAGTATTAAGCTCAAGTCAAACAAGTGCAAATGCTTTTTATAGTAGCAAGATAGTAATAAACAATATAGTAGAAACTAGCCAACAAAAATTTACTACCTAAGACAAAAAACAAACTGCACTGCTCCAAGGACAAAATGAAACATTGTCTTTCTACAAGGTAAACATCCTCTCTAGAAGCAAAACAATCTAATCACAATAAAAAATTATAATTCCTACTAGTGTAAAAAGCCTAGCTTCTGACAAGCATTGGTGGAAATAATAAAACTTAATTTAAAATGTAAACAAGAATATGAAATTGCATTTGAAACAAAGTTACTGTCATGCTGGTATATGAATAGTTAAAAGAATAAACATCATTGGTCAAACTTCAAGAATATTATTTGAGATGTTAAAAATACAATATTTGTAAATTTTGTAAAAAAAAAAATGTAAACAAATGTTTACAAAAGTAATGCTGCACATACTTGCGTGTAAATTCCCAATATTTTAGAATATAATACATGCACATGGCAGCTCTTGGGATCTGTGTACCAGCTACAGGAGGCCAGACATCCTCAGAATATGGAGCTGGACCACCCATGTTCATCAGAGGTCTTGGAAGTCTTAATTCTAAATATGCAGCATCTTCCCACCATTCCTCAAGCTATGTCATTATAAAGAAACAGGTTTCCACAATTTTGATTTACAAAAATTTCAAAAATATGTATTTTTAATGCTAAAAAAATATGACACAATTTTTCCTCATTCAAGTAATTAGAATAATAGAATTGCTGCCAGGATATGCGATTCAATCTAACATGGCCCACCCACTATCAACTCAGCAGGAAGTAAGGATAGGTAGTAAAATTATTTATTTCTTAACACCACTTAGACAAAAAATCCTTATATATTTAATATCATAAGGGGATCATAGGTTAGTGAGGAAAATAATGTGTCATCTTCATTATATCCCAAAAACTTTTACATATCTATATATGTAATATAAATGTAATTGGTTTCATCTAAATCTGTGTTTGCAAAAAAAAATATTTTTTTAACTCGATTCTCCATTAGCAATAGTAAAACAGAATAGCAAATGGCAATGTGGTCTGGACAAAACAGTAATTACACAGGGAAAACAAATGGAAGGGCTTTTGCTTTTGTACACCACCTCTTCCAAGCACTCGTAGCATGCTCTTTGCACTCTGAACAAATCTCTTTTGTAGACATGTGGAAGGCAGAGGGTATCTGGGAGATCTGCTACCAACACAACTCAGCCAGCATCACATTTCAAAGTTCCTTGACATTATCAGGATTCTAGCTCAAGCCCACTCAGCCACACAATGCACAAGAAGATACCCCTAAAAACATAATACACTTTCTAGTAAAAATGCCAGGCCATTAGATATAGTTGTCAAACCTGAATGATGTTTAGGCCAATACTTTTGAATTTATTTTTAGCTGAAATGAAATCTAATAGTGGTATAGTAATAGTAAAAATAAAATTAAAATGCTACATAAAATAGCAGACTAAAAGAAATAAAGAGAAAAAAAAATGTAAAAAAAAAAATTACCCAATTTCTTTTATTGGCTGCTTTGGCTCTTAATTTTTCATGTAAATATTTGCCTTCACCATTAGCAAACTGAGTAACAATCAATTCTGTCTTCTTGTATTCTTCTTCTGTTACTAACACTTTTACTTTAAAAGGCATTTGAAAAGAAGAAAAAAGATTTTTAAAATGTGTTGAAAAATTCATAAAATAAGTATTTTAAATTTAATTTGAAGAAAAGCACAATTTCAATCAAATGGCATATATTTGATGCTACCTGAAGCTAAGTATTTCTTCAATGTGTTGGATAGGTCTGGAACGGGCAAAGATAAAAGATCTTTATCATATTGAAAAGTTGATTCAGTTTTTGACAATATAACATCTTCAACAGTTTTAGACATCTGGTAAAAAAAAAAAGTTAAATCATATTTGAACATAATATTTTGCCTGTCTGATATTAACCAAAATTTTATTAAAGTAGCCCAGTGTAACATGTAGTATAGACAATATCAACAGATAAAAACTCTAGGCTGTCTATTGGTCAGCATAAAGCTTTTTTCATATATCTACATTAAACATACATATTTAATATAGCTTCATTTAAAATGGATCACTTGAAGACTACTTTTAATGAGAGAAAAATTGTGAACTATAGAGACCAAAGTATGGTAAAACAAAGACTCTAGACTAAATGAGTAGCTCTAGATAAAGATGGCGCTAAAAAAGAAAAGTTTTGAAACTGGCCATACACACAGTACCTATATATGCTATTTTGAAACAGAGAAGACTATGTTGGCTCAGACATGTCACGGCATGCCAGATGGAAGTAATGCCTTTGGACTTCCTCAATGATGAGATTTTTGAGGGAGTAAGACCCAAGGTATTCCCAAGGCTAACCTATAGAGATGTCTGCAAGTGAAATCATCAAAGAAAGCTTGTGGTAGAAAATCATGCAAGTTTGGACAACAAGGAGATAGACTGAACATGATACTACAGACACTGTCAAGCCTGTAGTAACCTTATGACCTGATTACATTAGCGATGGACAGTGCGGTGCTGCCACTGGTGTAACATTCTTCAAAAGGGGCCTTCGATGGGAAGTTTTACCGACAGACTGTGCATGCTGGTATAAATCTTGCCAAGAGCAAAATGAATAAACCAGTCAAAGCCAAGAGAATGAGAAAGAAAGCTGCCCTACTAAATAGCCTTTAAACAGGAGTATTGACATGCACGAACTTTGCTGCTCTACAATCAGCTTGTTTAGTCACATCACCTTATTACTTATAATCTATAGATCTATTTTCAATATATATTATATATTATAATAAATATAAAATACATAGATGGGCTATTTATAAACTATATAATGTCTTTTAGACTCTATCATTGCTTCCCAAACCTTTTCTCTGAAACACTTTGCACATTCTGAGTATTTAGTGAAACAATTATTTTTTTTTTTTAGATTTAGAATTAGATCTAGAGAGATTAATTAATCATTAATTCCCATTAGTCCCAGTAGTTTGTGGAACACTAAAATTCCGTGGAACAATGAGTTTGAGAGACACTGATCTAGAATTAGTAGAATAGATAATAGATCTAGGCATTCTTATGATTCTAGGACTCTTAAATTAAATGATCTCTAGACAATCTAGAGTAGAGATTCTGAGTCTAGATTATTCTAGAATCTAGATCAATAGTAATTAGATTAATTAGATCTAGTATAGATGTAATCATGAGTCATTCACTCAACTATCGGATGAACTGTTACAGTTCTCACCTTTTTATTTTTAATGTCAGTAGTGTCAGTCTCACTCCTCTCAGTGTTACTGTTAGGCTTGTTGTTGTTGTTACCAGTTAATTGAGTTATTAATTCTGATGTCAACGTTGTCTTAGTCCTCTTAGTAAAGTCAGTGAGTCTAATATAGCTAAAATGCAATCTAGAGCTTGATCTAGTAAAATATTTAAACATCGAAATCGCTCGTTTAGACCTCAGCTTAGCTCTAGACAAGATCTAGATTAGATTACGTTTATAAGAGATCTAAAATAGTCCAAACGACGAGAGTCTATTGCTCAAAGTCCAACATAATATTTAGGTCTATCCACAAAGTCTACACTACAGCAGTTTAAAAAAAAAAGGGGGAACAAATCTAGCCTTGACCAATATTTGAACTAGATTACTATATAGAATTCTAGATCTAGATCTATAGGCCTATTTAGGCTACTTACTATCTTGTAACTTCTTCGGGTGTACAATCTATAGCGACGTTATAGTCAACAGGGGCGAACTGGGTGTCTAAACCGGCGGGGGCATTTCTATACAATCCCACAAATTATATGCCTCGTGATGGGCATCCAATTATACCTGTCCTCAAGAGCATTGTTTAAAGTTCAATAATGTATCGAAATAAATAGCCCTACTAATTACTAGGCCTATATATATATATATATATATATATATATATATATATATATATATATATATAGTTAGCATCGCTATATTAATAATGTATTACATGACTTTGAAACTATCTGATCAGCGCTATTACTATAACACTTGCAATAGGAATCTCTGGATGTGAACAAACTCCTGCTACCATATGCATTAACAAAATAGATCTAGGCCTACACGTACGTGAATATCCTCCATCCCTTCCTCATTATAGTGGTGCCCGGGTGGAAACAATCGTATGAGGAAACGATTATGCTAAAGGGTAGCAAAACAAGACTCCCGTGGGAGTGCCTAAAGGGGGTGCGAGAGCATCGTTGCACTGTGCGGAGTTGTAAAAAAGCTCCCACAACATTGTCACAATCCAGGCGCTGTTCCTCAAGGGGCTGTTACATAATTGGCGTGCCCAGCATGGTTAGCCTGATATAGAAAATGAAAATGGCGAGGGTCCCGGTGTACGCAGCCTCTGGCCGCAAGTCTGACCCCCCCCCCCTGCCAGACAGAACAGTGTACACTGTTCTCATTCAGGCCGGTGAGAGGGAGATCTTGTTCTCTTTTACTGGCCTAGAGTTAAATTCCTCCTTCAACAAATTGTTTTTGTTCAGTTTCACTCCTCGACATTTTCTCAGGCATATGGACTTCAAGTTACAAATGCAACTCTTCATTCTCTGTTATTTAACTCCATTTCGAAAGAGTCGCGGTGACTGAGTGGTTAAGCGCAAAGCTTCCAAACCTGGGGTCTTGGGTTTGAATCTCGATGAAGACTGGTATTATGGATTTCTGTAATTTTAGGGCGCCCCTGAATCCACCCAATTATCTCAAACGGATACACGACTTTAATAGGGTAAAGTAAAGGCGGTGTTGGTCGTTGTGCTGGCCACATGATAACGTCAGCTACCAATACCATTTAGAACGCAATGTCTGAAAGGGGAACCTTACTCACAAGGTCACTGCTGCTTTCTCAATAACTAGGAAATCTAGTTTGACTGTCTGAATGTTACTTAGAGCTGACTACACACATAACAGGACATGTTCATTTGTTTGAAATTTAAGTAATTAATATCTTTGCAATCAGTGAAACAAATGCTTTATATTTTTAGCAAAGTCTATATCTATGCAGGTCTATGTATTATGAGTCTATATCCTTGTCTTGGTATTAGTGTTTCTTATAATGTCGAGCCTTTTCATTCGTAAATGCTGTCATCATAACATTATATATATAGCTCCTCCTTCGTGGTAGAAGTCTTAGCCTTTATAATGTAGCCTACAAGTTTTTTGTTTTTTTTTAATCACGACGATCAGAGAATATAAAATCTTAAAACAATTTACTGACATTCATGCGGCCCTTTCAGCTCGATTGGGTATTGAGCCAATGGGCATTAGCCCAAACGCTCATATAGTCCATCCTGGTGTTAGAAGATCTACATAATTAGATCTTCTTTGTATATGGTTTATGAAAAGAAACTTTTAAAAAATCAAACAAGGACATAGGCCTATAGCTAAATTTTAGTAGCTAAAATGGTTAGGACCTGCAGCGACCTTAGCAGTCGGCGGCCGCGAGGCCCTGACGTAACCTACGTCGTCACACTAACGATGAAGGCCTTATTTTTTGTTACAAAACATACTACCTACGTAAGCAGTGTACTACCGGCCTTTTAACTACATAAACTCAACGTGTTCTCCACTTAACTTCTGGATCTGGTACGTCCATAAAACGCTATGTAAAAAATATCTGCTCGTTGTGGCTAACATCAAGCATGCAGTCACGGATGATGGCGATGCCATCAGGTCTTTAAGCTCATTTGGAATCCTATATACGAGTCTCGATGTTTCTACTTTGCCGAAGATGTTCTTGCATCAGATGTGCCCCCTCTGGAGCGGGGCCTTCCGCTAAAGTTTAGGAAAATATTAGATGCCTCCTCGGTTTTGGACCCCCAACTAAAGAAAACAAAGAATTCTAGTGAGATTAGGGTAACAAACAAGTATTCACATTTGATTAGAGTATCACCATTAGTAAAACCACTAAATATAGAGGTCATGCAGTAAAGAAGACTACAAAGTGTTGTTTTCTGTTGGCCTCCTTCCAGTGGCGTAGCTATAGGGTGGGGGATGAGAAATTGAAATGTAGTTTAACCCCGGTTTAGGACCAGTAGCGTGGTAAGTTTTGCTAGTTAGTAGCACTGTGTTGCTTAAGCTGTCAAAAGGTTACCAGCTCATAAGAAACTAAAAAGTATATATAATGAAGCAATAATACATTAAACACTGAAATATATATATATTTTTTTTTTCAAATACTAAACCTGTTTAGATATTCAGAAAGGCAGTAAAGTAAAGTAAAAAAAAAAAAGTAAAAGGCAGAATAGCAGAACAAAAAAAAAAAAAAAATAAAGGTTCATTTCTTATTTCATTAGCAAATATGGTGTACTACAAGGGCTCTTTCTTCCCTAGTATCATTATACCATGTATTGGGTTGCCTGAATCGGCCAAGAAAACCACAGGGCAGATTTTATGTCACTGATTAATTTTTCTAGATTGACACATGGATATGGTATCTAACGATCTTTTTTGAAGTAACGCACGCCACGGAAATAAAAGTAGTGTGAAAATGGATTTGCCCGTTCAATCGATATATTCATTAAAAAAAAAAAAGTTTCGTTCTTTAATAGAAATACAATTAGGTTACAATTAGTCTATTTTAGGGCTCTCCGATTGAGGGATGAACATTGAACACACAATACGCGCTCCGCCATGATCTAAGTAGCGATTATGCCAAGTTTTATCAAGATTGGTCAAACGGTTTTTATTTCAGTGCGGGACATACATACCTCTACCTTTCCAGCTAAGCATAGTTTCTGTATTTAAAGCTTATACAATGCAATATTCTGCTACTCCTATTTAAAAAAAAAAAATGTGTAGGTTTAATATCTAATCTGCTATTCACGGCACTTTATTAATGGAGACCGGAGAAAAGTTTTATTTGGGGTAGGGTTAAACCTACAAATGACTGTTTTCCTTTTTTAATTGGAGGGGTTTAACCGCAAACCTCTCTTGGATACGCTCACTGATTGTAATGCCTGTAGCTTTCCTTTTTTTCTAAGTATCATGAAAGTTATTTTTTTTTTTTTTTTCAAGCATCCCATTATTTAAACAAAAAATCTTTATTCAGTTTTCTGAACCAAAAACAATGCTCACAATCACTGAATTAAATTGCCCTATTACATGAATTTCTATGCACAAGGTCTTAAAATTGGTTGAACAAAGGTAACAGACATTAAAAAAAATAAAAGAAAAATTCACAATTGTCAATTAATTTTATTTAAAATATTTTATAATTTATATTTGTTCTTAAAAAAAACTTTGATCTTGAAAAAAATTTAGACAAAAAAAAAAAAGGTTTCAAAAGATATACAAAACAAGTAAAGACAATATCAAGTTAGGAAACCATTGTGGCATTGTAAGCTTAAATTTTTTTGTAATTAAGTACAATCAATTTTTTCCCCTTTCTATTTGGCTCCACAGAGAATTTGTGACAATTTTCACTTGTATTAGACCAGTGTGGATAATAATTATGGAAAATGTAATGTACAGCATGAGATCATTATCAATTTTTAGTACTGTAGACCTAATGGTTGCATAAAAAGTAATCCAGTCATTCAGTGGAATAATGAGTGAGCAGAAATATGGAGGATAAAATGTAAACTAAGGTAATGAAACCAAAAAAAAAAAAACATATTAAAATAGGACTTAGATAATTTACAAATAAAACCATAACCCAGATATTACAAACAGATTTGAAGTAATATAATGTGCTTGTATTTTACTATTTGTATACTAATGAATAACAAGTAATTAAGTGAGACTGATGTAGAATCATATATAAAAAATGTAGATTGATTTAAAATTTTCAGTCATTAAACAAGATACTGTATTTTAATTTCGGTCTAATAATCCTAAACAAAAGGATATTTTATTTTAGGTCTAATAGTCATAAACAAAAGATACCGGCTATTTTATTTTAGGTCTAATAGTCATAAACAAAAGGGTATTTTATTTAAGTCTGATAGTCATAACATATAGCTTGGTTGACTTTTAAAGAATTACTCAAAATTTTTATTTTGTTTAAAATTGTATTAAAAACAATACCATAGAGAAACTTGCGAAACACAAGTTTGTTTTTTTTTAAAAGTAAATTAGATAAGTTTGATTATTTGCCCTTTTCATAAGCATGTTGAAAACAAATAAGAAAAAAAAAATTTAAAACAACACAATAGCAAAGAAAAATCATATTTTTGATTAGTACCGGTACTAAAATAATGATGATTTAAAAAAAAAAAGCAATGAAATCAGCACAATAATAGAGAAAATTTCATTTACAATATTTGATAACAGCTTAATGTTTTAATTACACTGTACAATTAATCATCAGTTTAAACTTTTCAAAGTCATAAATGGACATAAATAGAAAATAAAATAATGAGTTTGAAGGAACAATACCTATATTCACTTTACTTTGAGAAACACTAAACTGAGCTAAACATTTCAATCAAGTAGAAAATCTCTGAATGAGCATAGATGTTACAATGAATCTTAAAGATGCTTTTTAAATAGATGACTAGACAAGTTGCAGGTTTTAGGGTACATCATAAGCTTTAGAGTAAATCTTTACCAAGAAAAATAACTACAACATAATGGAATGCATTTCACATCATATCACCTTACAATATACCAGAATAAATATGTATATATATAAATAATTGTCATTGTAAGCAATAGTTTTTCCTTGAAATCTGAACAAACAATGAATGCTTCAAAACCACATGAGCAATAATTGAAGAAAGGTAAGAATAAGTACCAACAAAAGTCTGCAAAGTTTTGTTCAACAAAAAATATAATAAATAAACATTGGAAAACAAGCACACACATACAGAACTTAACAGTACTGAAGCAGATAAACCTTTCAGTGTTTGGTACTTCAATATTTTCAAGATCATTTGAACAATAGCTGAAATAAAGTATATAAATTATTGGACATTTTAATCAGTACCTGTTTACAAAAATTCTAATTTTAATAAGTAGCTACTGCTAAGATCTACCATTATATATATTTTTCTACAAATTAATATTTTCCAAAAGTTAACTGGGTTCTTATCTGCAGAAGTACTTCCTCAATAGATTATCTACATGATACAATTCACAAAACAATTTACATCACAGAAAGGCAAAATGAAAGACTTCAATGGCCTTTTCTCTGAACTAATCTTGTGCAGACATGTTATAATTGAACTTCCTTTATGAATGAAATGGACATTATGTATTATCTTCAAATTGTCTTCTGGTTATACTTAGAAACTTAGGTTAAAAAAAAACATTGAAGAGCTCTGCAATTTGATTTCTTAGTACCACACCACATCAAAATTTCACAATGCATATAATAGTACTAAGTAATAATATACATATTAAGACAAATTTGAACAGAAAAAATAAATGACTCTTCAACCACATAAATCCTAATTAATAATTTGCAGATAAATACAAATAAAAAAAAAATAGAATAAAGGTGAGCAATCAAAGATACTGGTACAATAATCAATAGTGGCAGTAAAATATCAAGTTGATCAATGTATTGCTTTTTTTTTTTTAAATTATAAATATAATTATAGAAGATAAAATCTAATTAATAATACATATGGAAGATTAATGAAAACAAAAATTAAAATGTACCAGATATGTATTACTCTGTAATTTATAATTTCATCTGGATCTAGGACTTTCTGTAGTTTTCTACTTAAAAAAAAAATTTAAAAAAATTTTTGTCTTCATTTGTTTATCTACTTAGTAACTTACACATAATTTGGTAATTTTTAATGAGTGACAAAATTTATATTCTAGAAATTTTTAAAGAATAGATTAATAATGCCTCTAACATGACCAGGCTTATGTCCATCTTCCCTGTAGAAATTTTTGATACATTTTTAAGCAAATCAATCAGAAGTTCTATTTAAGAAACTGTTGAGCACTGATGTTGAACAGAAAACAAGGACCATACCAGTTAAAGACAAAAAAACTGGCTTAAAAAACACAAATGTCTGCTAATTTGTTACTGGTATTCCTCTTATATTACACTGAAAATGATATAATTAAAAAAATCTAAGTTTAGCTTTAATTTTACTAGGCTGAACATTATATCACTTAAAGACATTAACAATTAAGACTAGCTAAAGATATAATCTACTTATAGATTCAACATGGCCAAAATGAAAGTCCTAGTGTTTGTATTACAAGTCTGGATGACAAAAACAACTGGGCACCACACACTACTTAAGTTAACAGATTAAGAAGCAAATGTTGCATGTTCATATAAAATATGCCAATTAGTTTTTGAAGGATATATATAATATAAGAACAATATGATTATTTACACACCAAAAATACAACAACTTGTCTGGTTTTTTGATAAAATGAGCATTGATTTTTTGTGTGTGAACGTAGTCACAGATTAACTATAGCAAGACCATCATTTACCTGATATTTCAATTTTCAAGTGATTCAATTCCAATCCAATTCAATTTTAAAGTGATTTAAAGGATACCGTAATAATAATTAATAACAATAATAATATATACATAAAAACTGAACAGTTGACCTACCAGCCAACAAAATAATTAAAAAACAACACATTACTGAAAACAAATGTTATAGGATATGGTCTTTAGAAAGGAGTACTCAAAATTACTGCAAAATGATTCAGTTTTCCAATAATACATAAATGTACTGGTATATAAATACTTTTAAAAAATTTAACTAGAATTCAATTTTTATAAAATGCTTTACTAATAAGAGATCTGAGTTATTTAATATGATACATATACACGTTTCTGCTAATTGAAATACACAAGCAGTAAAAGAATAATTCTATCAGTTGTGGAGATGGTAAAGTAAATAAAAAAAATAAATGGAGATTTAAGATTATGAACGGAAGCCTTAGTTCAGCAAAGGTAGCAAGACAGACTTAATGTTGGAAACCACAGTGTCAGGTAGTTTTTTTTCCAACATGAGAAATCAACCAACAGAGCAATTTTTATGATGTGACCGTTATAATGTTTAAAAAGCTATAATTATAGACAAAATTTAGCTAAGAAAAATATCAAAAGAAAAATTATTTAAAAAATGTTTTAAAAAGCACTTAACTGGATAAAATTGAGAAGTCCAATTTACACAACAAATGACAAAAAGAGACAAGATTTAAGATATATATATATATATATATATATTATTATTATTATTTAAAGATTGGAGTACTGTACCAGTATTGAGAAATTGAAATTTAAAACAAGTTATTTCATTTCAGTAATATATGGAAAATAATTTTAGAGTACTTAAAGTATTTTATAAGCTCAACAAAAAAGTAATTTGATTAGTTATTTCCTATGCACTCCCGACTCTAGCTAAATGATTCTATAATGAACTTTTTGTCACATAAATATTTACTGATACTTAATCTTTAGGCTTGTCACGTTTCTGGTAACAAGTATAATGTAGAAACAAAAATACTAATACCTTAATCCCAAAACAAAAAAGAACATTTAAATAAAACCTTTAACCTTAAAAAAACAACAACAAAAAACATCAAATAAGAAGCAAAAATTATTTTAAATTGCTCAGTTACCTAAATACTAATGCTTAATGTTCTACACCAATTTATTTTATCTCTTAAAAACTCAAACAGTAATTCAAGACGAACATCTTATTATAAAGTCTTTTTTTTTTTGTAACTGATCAGAACAGGATTAAATATTTTTCCCCATTTCATATTATAGATAAATTATCGCTACACTCTCTTAAATAAAAAAACTACAGCAGATAGTATACAAAGTTGAAACTTTCACATAAATTAGTTGTTTTTTTTTAAAACTTAGAAGCTAATTAATAATAAAACAAAAACGATTAAACTTAATTTCCTTTTTAAAACATAAAAAATATTTTTTAATTGTAATAGTACAATAAAACTGGCAATTAAAACTTAAAATGACTTTAAAAAAAAAAATTAAAAAGGAATGATTACAAACAAATTTAAGAACTACCAAATTTTAATACACATCTTTTATGTTTATAATCCACAGCTAAGGGATTTCCTACATTCATAATATAACTTCCAACTTTGAACAAAATAAATTATAACTTAAATCCAAACAATGCCTCTACAAATCAAAGTTTAATTTTAAACCATTCATTGACAAACCAAAGAAAAAAAAACATTAATATGATGCTATTCTATTTGAGTCATCAATATTTAAACTTATCTTTACTAAAAATAATCACACATAAAAACCATGCTAACAAATAAGAAGACATTTACAAATCTGATTATTTCGACTTACAGATTGCAATTCCCACTCATGATTAAGAAGAAATTAAAAAAAAACAACACATTTTCATCAGTTAGACAAGATCAAAGACAGCATTTCTTTAGGCTCTATTTAACATTTTTGATTTAATAAAATGTTCTTTCTTGAAAGCTTTTAAGCAATGGTGCTGCTACGAGGTTTCCCTCTGCCAATACCTCCGTAAAATCCTTTGGTGTCATCGGGGCCTTTAGGCTGACGCAAAACGTTTGTCATATCTAACATGCGTGGGATGGAACCATGAACAAATGTCCCATCAGGATTGCGTCTTCCTAAAAGAGGGCTTCCCAGTGGACTCCCACCAGAAATTTTTTCCTGGGCAACCCTCAGGCGCCTTTGAACCCATGGGCTTGACGGAGTGCTATCTCCACCAGATGAATCAATACCCCTGCGTACTGTTTCAGGACTACTCCTAGGACTAACACTTGTATTGGCATCAATAAGAGGAGATTTCCCGTATCCTCTGCGCTTGTTATGTGGACTCCCTGCTGGACTTGTGCGACCACCTCTTTGAGGTGTCATATTTGGGCTTAGATGATCACCACTTCTGTATTTATTAGTTACAGTGTTATATGGTTTTGATGGAGAGTCACCTTCTGATCCACTGCTGTAGCATGATGAATCATGAGTCAATTCATCAACCCGTGTCTTCTTTTTGCGCCCGCCTCTTCTACGTCTTTTTTTATCATCTGCACAATGCTCCTCAGGAGAATTTTCCTCGTCTTTGTCATTCTTTTTCTTATCTTTTTTCTCTTTTTTCTCTTTATCTTCTTTTTTCTTAGGAACCATGAGAGGCACTACACGCATTCCTTTTCTCCAGTCATCATTGTTAGTTAGAATTTCACATGCTTTCTTAGCTTGCTCATAGTTCTCAAATGCAACAACAGCACACATGGTTGATCCTAACTCAGGATGCTTACATGCAAATTTATGCAGGTCTGATGGAATTGAGCAACCAGGTCTTAAAATTCGAAAATTGTTCACACATCCACATTTGGAAAAGATTTCAGCCATATTTTCCATGGTTGGATTATCTAGTGGTAAATTAAGAGCAACTACAGTTCTAGATGGTACAGTTTCATCATAATCAGGCAATGGATCTTTTCTTCTCACTTTAGTACATTCTTCATTAAGTTCTAGTTTTTCAGATGCTTTTAAACTGTAAGCTACTACTCTGTAATCTTTTGTAAGAGTTTTCATTTTTTTAAAAGAAGTTATCAACTTGATACTTACAAAGCCAAATCGATTCCTTCTTACATGTTTGAGAAGAAAGGCATCTTTAAGAATACTTTCATCTGAAAAATAATATTCAACAAGAGATATTATTTTCTGCTGTAATTCTTCATCGGGTGTATCAATCAAAGCATCACAGTCTAATGCCAAATCAGGAATGCTGCTGTTGTTGCCAGAGTGATCACCATCACCTTCGTCGGAATAATCATGATGCCCACCGACTTCTTCTTCGCTAACACAAAAGCTAGAATCGTGACCACTGCCTTTTAACTTCTCTACTCTTAAAGAAGGGGCTATAATAACAACTGGAGCTTCCGACCCTAGTGTCGGACCTTCGTCGCCGTTTCCCCCTGAAGATGTAACCAAATGATGCGAGACATCCTCCACGACAGTGCTCACCAGGCTGTCGCCTGGTTCAATCACAACAGGCACGGTGACTCCCTTGTTTTCACTCATAATGACGGATAGATCTAGGTCGCTGAGCAGTTGTTTCTAGATAAGTCAAGAAAATACTGCCACTAAGCGACCTAAAAGCGTAGGATTTGAAGCCTGCCAACCTGTTAACGTCGTGGAGGACACACTCAGCAGCGTAGGTGTCTCTGTCCTTTTTGAGACTGTTGATTTTTCATGCGTTGTGACGTCACAACCGGTTTAAATTTGTTTATATTTATCCACGTGCTAAGTTTACATAAAAAACAAAAGGCTAGTTTACGAAACAAAAACATTATTTCTATTATTTTAAAACATAGATAAGATCTATATAGATCTAGATTTAAATAGACGAAAAAAAGTTAACGTTAGCATATTATTTCATTTTATTTATGTTAGCAACAGTACACAATTTATAACATTCTATTATTAGAAAACGGGGGGGGGGGCCACGGGCGTGCAGCAACGATTAATATAGATCTAATGCTTCATTTTTTTTTCTTCTGAAAAATAGCAAGAACTAACAGTAAAAGGAGCCAATATTTGGTTTGATAGCAAATTGACAAAACCAACATAGGGGTTAATACGATTACTTTTAGATAGATCTATATAAGACATTTAAGATTACAGATCCATCCCTTTCAAAGAACAGGAATTCCACATTAGACGTGTAGCCTTATAGTTATAGTTAAATTTAATCGAGTGGCTAGAACTATTTAGCATAGATCTATATCAGTTTTGACATCTGCGATAAGATTTAGATCTATATTTGTAATGTTCTGTTTCAATCTATTAGATATCTTAGATTTAGATCTAGAGTATAGAGTCTAGATTCTATAGATCTAGATTTCTATAAGTTTTGAACAAGGAAGAACTCAAGCTAGAAAATCTATAAATCTAACACTGACCTATAAACACAATTAGTTTTATGTCAGAACTGGGGCTAGCCACCGAAAACGAGGTTGTTCTAACCTTAGCGTAGCATTTACTGTACCTACAGACTAGAATTGAGAAAATGGCTGACATGGAAGCATTGGATGCAATGGGAGATGAAATGCCCGATGAAAATGGACCAAATTCTGGTATGATGGACGAAGAAAATGATGATATGCACATACATGATCATGTTAATGATGACATGTCGATGGGCGTACATCATGATATGGGAATGGGACACGAAGAAGACGAAGACATGGGTATGGGTGGCGGAATGATGTCGATGGGCATGAGTAACGATATGATGATGGGAATGGGTTCTGAAAATTCTAGTGAAATGGATATGAGCATGATGGATGGAATGGCAAACGATTTCAATAAATTTAACAGATTTCCAGGGCCACGAGGACGTGGCAGTTTTGTTGGACCAAGAGGACCTGGCGTCCCAGGGCCAAGAGGGTAAGTAAAACTAGTAAAAGTAAACTAATTTGTCTTTTTAAACTTTTATATTAAAATTTTAAAAGCCAATTAAGGTGGATCTAAATAAAAATAGTAAATTAATAAAGTTAGTATTTGTAGTATAGATCTAGAATCTACTAGTCTAGTATAGTAGTAGTCCAGGAGTAGTCTAGTAATAGTAAGATAAGATCTACTTAGAATCTACTAATAAACTATGTCGGTCTATGACAGTCTATGTCTATTAATTCTATTATTAAAATTATAATAGAAGTAGATCACATTCATTATAATAATAATAAATAATATAATTATGATTTTTACTAGAAATTTTCATTTTCAGAACAAGTTAAGTGCTGCCACTCAGGCCACTGCAATTTTTACGTTTGAATGTTTATAGCTCCATATCATGAACATTGATTAATCAATTAATCCTAGGAAAAAACTAGGGACCTGCGAATATTCGATATTCGATTCGAATTTCGAATATTAAAAGAATATTCGAATTCGATTCGAAATTATTTTAAATTTTCGAATGTTCGAATATTTTCAAAAAAAGTAATGCTTTTTTTTGTGGATAATTCAAGCTCGGTTTTGGTGTGCAACTTTCAATCAATGCTGCTTTAGATGCTCAAAAAATCATTCAGAACCTAATCAGTCATGTTCACAGGATTGCTGGCTTTTTTTCATTCATCAACTGTTGGTCAAACTATGTTGTCCAAATATCAAACTGATCAAGGAATGAAAGAATCAAAGCCTCCTTTAGATGTTATTACTAGATTCAATAGTACATATTATTTGCTGGAATGGATTGACCAAAACTCTGTTCCTGTCTCTCTTGCACTTGTAGAATGTGGTGTTAAAAAGAAATGTGCAAGAAATCCACCAAAACCATTAACACAAACTTTACAAGATACTCTGAAAGCTTCTCTTCCAATTCTAAGACCAACAGCAGAAGCAACAACAGTTTTGAGTGCTGATTCCAATGTCAGCATAAGTTTGATCTATCCTTGCATTTTTACATTGAAGGAAGAGTTAGTGTCCAAATCACCAACAGGTCTCCAACAATTTCGAGATGAGCTATTGAAACAACTTGGAGCAAGATTTGATTTGACAATGGATCATCTCCTGGCAGCCACATTCATTGATCCAAGATTTAAACACTACTTATTTTCAGAAGCTGAAACTAAAAAAGCTGTCTTATTTATAGAGACAATATTGGCTAACTCTGACGGAAGCAAAATTGGCAAAAATTCTGATGAATTGCCACGTGAAAGTCTTGTTCAAGACAGGAATAGGGGAAGCCTTATGGATTCAATGTTCAAGAAAGTGCATGATGCTCAAGGAGATACCAGAATCAACAACATTTCCACCATTTCTGAGCAAATTAAGGATGAAGTCAGTTTGTATTCGAAGCAAGCAGTTGTAAATCGAAACATTTTAAAAGTATTAATATTTTTCCACTTTTGGCCAGAGCAGCTAGGAATTTGCTTGTAATTCAGGCAACAAATTGTTCATAAGAAAGAGTTAATTCAGTAGGAGGACAAATTATTACTGACCATCGTCACAATCTCTCGGAAAATAATGCTGAAACTTTGATTTGGGCCAAAATAAATAAAGATCTACTTTTTTAAAACGCGAGGGCGCGGTGGTTGAGCGGTAAAGCGTTTGGCTTCCGTACTGGAGGTCCCGGGTTCGAATCCTGGTGAAGACTGAGATTTTTATTTCGGGATTTTCGGGCGCCCTTGAGTCTACCCAGCTCTAACGGGTACCTGACATAAGTTGGGGAAAAGTAAAGGCGGTTGGTCGTTGTGCTGGCCACATGACACCCTCGTTAACCGTAGGCCACAGAATCAGATGACCTTTACATCATCTGCCCTATAGACCACAAGGTCTGAAAGGGGGAACTTTTTTTTAAAACGCCTGCTTTGCAATTTAATTATTGCTAACATTTTAATGTGTTTCAGTATAAATAAACATAATATAATAAAAATTTTGAAGTTCAAGTTTCATTTTACATTTGTTGGTTGTCAAGTTTTTTCAAGAATATTCGATTCGAATTCGATTCGAAATTCGAATATTTTCTGATATTCGATTCGATATTCGATTCGAAAAAAATTTCCTGATTCGCAGGTCCCTAGAAAAAACTGCAAACATTTAAAACATATCTGTAAACTAGTGTAAACTCGTCATCCATTTGTCTCATTTGTCAAAAAAAAAATAGATACTATACACATTGGACATTGTTTTGTTTCACTACATTGTTTTGTTTCACACTACCTATAGCTACAACAAAAAAATATTAAATAACAAAGAGAGTCATGAGTCATGTCATTGACGCTAAACACTCACATTAGCACCATTCCCAGCTTTGCAACTTAAGTAACGCTCTCAGTACTACACGCTAACAAACACTTTTTTCATAGTTATTGTATTTTTAAAATGTTAATTATCTTGTTCTAATATAATATTCTTTTTTTTTTTTTTATATCAATTTCTTTTCACACCAACTCAATACAGACATGCCAGTGTTACTTTTCACACTCTCATTTTCTCCTTTCTCTGCTTTTCACACTCTCAATCGCTCCCTTCTCTATTAAACCCTAACATCACAAACTTCTCAAAGGGCCATATATATATCATATATATTGTATATATACTGTTGCCTACCTAGTTGACCAAAAAAAAAAAATTGGTACCTGATTGATCAAT
>JADKLZ010000003.1:23908047-23924212 GCA_021533235.1 Biomphalaria straminea
CCCCCCCGTTTTTTTTTTCATGTGTAGTACTGTATTGGCTGTTAGTAATACTATGCTTAGTACCTACCTAGGCTGGTCAATCAATAATTAGGGCACCAAGGAGAGACAGAATAAAAGGGAGGGAGAGCAGGATTGTGCCACTCATTTTTTTTGTTCTTACACATATTATGTCCAATTCCACCCCTCAGTAGCACTATGTTTAGCTATATATATTCCCTTTATTTTTACCCATTCACATCACACTTGATTCAACATAGAATCTAAAACAAAAACAAAATGAAGTAAGAAAATGTTATAAAATTAATTATAAAAAGAAATGTTCATTTCCTAGCCTTGAGTTACGTCCCTTTGATATGCAATTTCAACATTAATATAGCATATTTGTTAGTGTCATTGATAGTTATAAAGAGCGTTTGTTAATGTCATTGATTGTGACAAACGAATATAATGGGACACCCCATATTTACACATATATTCTATGATATGCATGTGTTTCTTTACCTATTTAGAAGCATCTTAGATAAGTTTTGTTTAGCTGATAACTCAATGGTCTAAAAAAATCTCCATAACTCTGGACCTGCCCTCCTTCTGTCCTAGAGGGAAAAAAATTACATGTCTTACCAGAACACTTTGAGCCCAAGTAAAACCTTTGTTTTTCTGAGTAAAAGAAACTAAATGTGTCTGAATTATGGAGTATGTACATCAACATAGTTCTGTCATAGTCATACTAGTCATAGCTATCAAAATAAAGGCTCATTTAAATAAATATTGTGAGGTGTTCATTAATATTAAAAGTAGGGAGTGTTCGGAAGACGAAAATTACTCTAGATTTAGAGATCACCACTCTAGATCTAGTCTAGAAAAATCTACTAAAATATAAATTAGAGTCTACTCTTGAAGTCTCTAGAGTCAAGACTAGATTTGTAACCCTAGAGACGTAGAGTAAGACAGAGAAGATAAGTGGTTCTCAAACTGTGGTCCTCAGGGACATACATTGTGTAAATGTCGAACAATGTGATTTTATAATAAAATCGACAATCATTTTACATAAAATTTATGTAACAATCATTGAAAGTAGGTAATCAGCTCACTTTATTGGTTCATCAAAAAGAAAAAAAAAAATAGTGTTTATTGAAAAAGTTGTTGGAGGGGTAGTGACACCCTGAGCTAACCACACCAGGTGACAACGACCCTAGTGATGCCACTGTTTATAACTTATTTAACTAGATGCATTTATGTAGCTTATTCACTTAGGTGTCCATTGGCAAACTTGAACTATATTAGCATATAATTTTAATATATATACAAAAGTAAAAGTATAGGAACCAATTGTCTAGACTCTTCTAGGTCTAGAGTGACTTGAATCTAGATCTAGTTTATAATCTAGATTTAGAATCTACTTAAAATTAATATTGTATCTATAATCTTTGATTATTAGATCTATAATATAATATATATCTATTATTTGGAGACACGCGGCAAGGCTTTTTTTTTTTTTTATATATATATATATATATATATATTATAATTTTATATAGATCTATAGAAGACAAAAGATTCTTGAATTTCATATATATATTTATTTTACATGACTAGATTTATTCTAGTCTTAGTGCCATATAGTGGTAGCTGCCACAAACTGCATTTATATCTATTGGCTATCTATTATATAAACATATAAAATGTTTTAATTGGTCATTGTTTTTGTTTTATATTATATGCAATTGTTTAAAATTTCAGGATACCACCATTTGGAAGACCACCAATGAATAGATTTGGTGGTCCCATCGGTGGCCCCCCAAGAGGACCTCCTATGGGTATGCGAGGACCCCCTATGGGCATGCGAGGACCACCAGGCATGCGAGGACCACCTAGAGGCCCACCATTTGGCAGACCTCCTTTTGATCCTAATTTTGGTCCTCCAGGAATGGGTCCAAATCAAGGAATGCAAGGACCTGGAATGAATGGCCCCATGATGGGAGGACCACCTGGTATGGGACCTAGAGGGCCTAATATGGGTCCTAATATGGGGCCCAGTGGACCTGGTATGGGTCCAACTGGTATGCCACCAGGAATGGGTCCACAAGGAATGGTAAGTATAAAATTCTGTTTATAAAATAATTTTGCAGTTCATGATCAATATTGTATGACACTGACCATTACTTGATGTTGGATAAATTAATTTTCGTGCATTCACCATGTTTAATTTTCAGAACATGAATTCAAATAAAGTAAGTTATTACAATATATATGTTCCGTGCATTGAAATTATCTTTTTTTTTTATTGCATATTTTGAAATCACATTGATTGCATTTTAAAAAAATGGCTTAAAAGTAAAACTCTACAATGTTTTAGGAGTTTTTTTTTAATATTAAAAATAACAGCTATCTATATTCTAAGATGAATTTTATTTTTGTCATAGCTCTTTATCTTATTATCATAAAAAAAAATGTATTCCTTTTATTTTTATTAAAATAAAAGATTATTTGAAGAGTTAATTTAAAACAAAATGTTTATTCTATATAATTTCATTAATAAAATTGTATAATAAACTGTATTAATTAGTTAACTGAAGCATGTAAAAAATGATCTATCTATTGCTTATTTAATAAAGAACAACTATTCACTTCACTTTCAATCTTGATATTTGAAATAGCAAAAAAAAACTGTTAAATAGAAATTTTTAATTTCGGGCTTGATTTTCACTGGTCAACAATGCTTTACAAATTTTGATGAGAGTAGGATGAATCTTGAACTTGATTTGTTCCACCATTGTTAACCACTATTCACAGAAATTATGTTTATGTAAATAGATTAACTGTTTTTACTATATAAAATTAAATTTAAAAATCAACTTAGAAAAAAATGCCTTTTTTACATAACAAAGTAAAAGCAAAAAAAAAAAAAGTTAATGTAATGGTTCTATGAAATTCATCTGTTATGAGTTGAATGATAAAATTTATTGTTTGATCATAATTCATTTAAGCTTTGTTTATTTTTTGTCAATTTTATTTCAGTTTTATTTATTTTTTAATTGCTCACATTAAAATTTTTTTTTTTAATTGCTCACATTAAAATTTTTTTTTTGCA
Organism: Biomphalaria straminea; assembly: GCA_021533235.1. Classification (NCBI taxonomy): domain Eukaryota; kingdom Metazoa; phylum Mollusca; class Gastropoda; family Planorbidae; genus Biomphalaria; species Biomphalaria straminea. Next base: position 23,911,139 of record JADKLZ010000003.1, read on the forward strand.
ATTGCTTTTCCTTACAGAGGCCGATGATGCCTCCACCTACCTTTCCACCTCCCAATTTTTCAATGCCACCTCCAGGATTTTCTAATGGAATGCCACCTGGAATGATGGGTGGAATGAATATGCCACCCCCAATGCAACACCCTCCTCTTGACCCAACTACACAAGACATTTGGATTGAAACCAAGTCACCAGAGGGCAAGGTACTTTAGTGTTAGCTTTATTTTTTGTCAGTTGATTGTTCAGATTCATAATTCTCTTGAAGTTTACTCTTTAACTATCATTCTTGTTTGTGAGCTCATTACTAATGATTACTAATTCAACTCATTTTTTTAAAAGAAAATTGTAAACCTTTTCTTTCATTGATAAAAAAGAACAAAATTAAAACACACAATTCCATATTGTTTATACTTAGAAAAATAATATTAAAATAATTTTAAAAAATGATATTTTAAAATTTGTTTATTCTTTAAAAAATCTTACACTTCATTAGTAATTTTGAATGGCAAAGAATGTTCTAAGTTTGAATACACAATTAAATCAGTTTTATTTAAAACTTGTTTTAGACCTACTACTATAGTGCTCGCACCAGAGAGGCAGCTTGGAGTAAGCCTGAAAATGCCAGAATTGTGACTCAGTCTGAGTGGGAAGCTTATCAAACTAGTCAGGCTCAAATGCAAGTTGGAGGTCTACCTGGAGGTCCTTCTACTGCAGCTCAGGCTGCTGTAGCTCAAGGTAATACTTCACAATTCATTTGTCTTGATTTTATAGGGCTTACAGAGGATTCATAGTCTAGAGGCATACCATATTAACTTACATTTAGAGCTTGAAAATAAAATTTTCATATTAGATTTAATAAGGCTGTTGCATATTTTTTTTAAAGATTTAATATCATACATATTTCATATATTACAGTTATTTTATTTATTTGTTAGTATAGATAAAGCATTTAAAATTCACTTTTAATCAACCAAAGGTTTTATAATTCCATTTATAGCCCAGGCAGCCTCTCAGCAGCTACAAAACACAGATCAATCAGGACCACCAAATGCAGGTAAAATATATTAAGAGCTAAGTAAGGGAAACTGTTATTATTTATGTGCTGTCTGTTCATCAGTCTTTTACATTTAGCTCTCAAAAACTAAAAGGACTATTAAAATCTAAACTCAATTGTTCTATTCATCAATTTCATTATTGAATTTATTGTAATTATTTAACAAAATATTCCCTTTTGTTTTAAAAATCAGACTGCCCATTACACTTTTTTTTTTCAAATTGTTTTTAAATTGGTTTATATATGAATGTGCATGATATATGTGCTTAATTTTTGAAAAAATAAATAGGACTAAAAGTAGGATTTGGATAATTTGGATAATAATGCTAAGGTTAAGATTTCAGTAGTGCGTTTGTTTTTTATTTTTTTCTTAAAAAATATATGTGATCCATATACTGATTTTATGTTTAAAATATGTTCATAGGTACAACCACTATTTATGGACTTTGGAAAGCACATCATTTTGTTTTGAAAATTAGGCATACATATTGGATGCACATATATCAACAATTTTTTTTTAATAAATGAAGAAAAAAAAAAGTTTTTTGTGTTATTTGAAAGCAGATTAGGATCTTTTTGGCAACTCCAAGGAGATTTCAAAAGAAGTTGGCAAACAATACTTTTTCTTGTCTAAAAACAGTGAAAGATAATAGCTGTCCCACATAATTAATTGAAGGTCACTATTGTGAATGCAAGTGTGAATTTGTGACATGATGTGTGAATACACCTGACCCACTCGGACCAACCACTAGATTGCTCAACATTTGTCACTCACCATGTTTTCATTATAATCTGGTCAAAACTAACAGGATAATATTAATTTATAGAATCAATAGTTGTGATTTTAAATAGTTCTTAACTGTTTAATAACATGAGTTTAAAAAATGTGTTAATCAACAATAATTTAGCAGATTTATCAAATTGTTAGATTGAATGTTGTGTGTAAAAATGAAGGTAATTAAGTTTTAAATGATTGTTTTTATCTCTGTACATTTTACACAATGGTTTTGTTTCAGTTCCTCCTCAAACTTTTAATCCTGGTTTGTTGCCACCTGGATTCACTAATCCTTTCATGCAACATCATATGGCTTCTGGAAATATGGACATGAAAGATTCATCTTCTGTACAAAAAATTCCATCAGCACAAGTATGAAATAAAAAAATTAAGAACATTTAAATGATTTACTGACATTATAAACTTTTTACCCTAATGCTAAAAAAAAAAACAAAAAAAAATTAGCTGGTCATTCATTTATCACCCTCCCCTCTTTTTTTATATTAAAAAAAAATGTGTTTTAATAAGTTAGTAAAACTGTTTGTTTTTTAATTATGGATTGCAAATCAACAATTGTTCACATTCAGCTTCCAGCCAAACCACCAGAGGTGAGTGAGTGGACAGAACACAAAAATACTGATGGAAAGAGTTATTACTATAACTCACGGACGTCTGAGTCTGTTTGGGAGAAGCCTCAAGTTCTTAAAGATTGGGAAGGTAAAGAATATTGTAGGAAGAACTAAATACTATAAATTACTCCTCAGATGTTTAAATTTATTAAGTTTAAACATTTTCATGTTTAGTATCGCACATATTTTAATGTTAATTTTTTTTATTTGCTACAACAAGAAAACAGTTTGTATTTCTTCTTATGTTATGCACCATTTATTTGATCAATATCAGCAAAACTTGAGCAGTTACAGAATTCAGGTAGTCAACAAACTACTTTACCAACACAACAACGACAGCCAGAAGTTTCAAAAGTGGATACTGCTGAAAGTTCTGAAGAGTCTGATAAAGAAGATGAAGAGGTAAAAATAAAAAAATTAGTTTAACTAGAAAGATAGTCCAAAAATTGAGATATTAGTGTGAACAGTCATATGATTAACTGGTACATTTCTAAATTTACAAAATATAATTTATTGTTCCCAATATAAAATTTCTTAGAAAATGTATGCTTTTATAGGCATTAACCCAAAAACTTTCTTGTTGTTTTTGCCTTATTATATTTTTCTTCTTTTTTTTCCCCCATGACCTCACAAATAAATAGCATTTTTGTCCCTTATTTATTTATAGTAAAATATATTAGTTTTAACCACATGTATCTAGTTTTAACCACATGCTTAGATACTTATGGATATTGTTAAACTTAAAAATATTTCCCACAAAATATGCACCAACCTATTATTGGGAAGACAGTCACCTACACAATATTTCTTCTTAAGCAATATCCATTGAATTGTATTATTGAATTTTTTTTATCAATCTCTGTTAAAAACATTTAATTTACATTTAAATCAACTAGATTTTAGCATTGGAGCAGCAATTATTATTTACTAAAAAATTAATTATTCTTTTTTTTTTTTTTTTTTTTTTTTTAAATTATTTGTCATATCTATAAATTCTTAAAAATCAACAGGAGAAAAAAGAAAAACTAGAGGAAATGACAGAAGAGCAAAAAGCAGCTGAGAAATCAAGACCTGTTTCTAGTACTCCTGTTCCTGGAACACCTTGGTATTATTTGATGTTTATTGTCATAGAAAAAAATAGTTTGTTTTTAATAAAGGTTTTATGTAGACCAAAAATATTGGTTCATCATATTTGAAGTGATTTTTCTTTACTAAGTAAAGTATCGTTGATTAAAAATTTATGTATGTATGTATAAATAAATATGGCTGAACTATTCTGTTACATAAACAATTGTACATTTAATAATATACATTTAATTTTCATTTACCAAAGCCCACTAAAACAATGATAGTGCTAACTAAAAATTTAGGATAAGAAAAAATAAGGGATTATTTATTAAATTTTTTATTAAGATTTTTGTAGCATGAAAATAAGTGAGTTCATTAAAGAATATTTGGCTCATTGGGTTACATACAAGTATAAGCTCATTCATTATTCATGTCTCAAAGTATTTTCTTTAAGGTGTGTTGTTTGGACGGGGGATGGCCGTTGTTTCTTCTATAATCCAAGCCAACGACTGTCAGTTTGGGAAAAACCAGAAGATCTTCAAAATCGACCAGATGTGGATAAATTACTGGCCTCAAAGCCTGATTCTAAAGTTGGTAAGCAAGGTGATGTTGGTACATGCTAGTATTTCAATATATAAACTCTCTTCAAATGAACTTTACAAATAAAAATGTTTTGCTGGTAAATACAATTCTTAAGGCAATGTAACTTTTGGCTCTACTTTGATGTCTTTTCCAGTGGAAAAGCATGAATACTTTTTTTTTGTGTGTATCCAATATTGCTCACTTTCATACTTTCATAAAGATTTGATCTGTTGTGCTAAAAATAATGTTTTGACTTTTCTAGAGAAAAAGAAGGAGGAGGAAGAAGAAGAACCACCAGCTAAGAAGAAAAAGTATGTTACCCTTTTAAGTTGGCAAGCTTGCTTAAACACAAATACACAAAAAAAAAACAACATTAAATTACATTTTGATTGGATTTTGTTCATTTTTTTTTTTGGACCGTTTGAACATTATAATTTATTATTTTTTTTTTGTATAAACCAGACCTGAACCTGAGCCTAAAGAGGAGAAGAAAGAATCAGTTCCAAAGCAAATAGATGTTGGCAAGGAGGCTGCTATTGAAGCTGAAGTACAAGCTGCACGACAGAGAGCCATTGTACCCTTGGAGATAAGGATGAAACAGTTCAGAGACATGCTGGCTGAAAAGGAAGTAAGTATGATTATTAAAAAATATTTCTCCCTTTAAAATATTTTGGATTACTAACTGAATAGGTTGTTAAAACAGATGATTTCATTATGAATTTAAAAAATTTGAAACTCAGTAATATATAGTTTAATACATTTGGAAAAAATCACTTTTAACTTGTCCTTTTGAATGTGATCAATTATTACAGGTCTCGGCATTTTCTACATGGGAAAAAGAACTTCATAAAATTGTGTTTGATCAGCGCTATCTGTTACTCACCTCTCGAGAGCGTAAGCAAGTATTTGAGCAATATGTTAAGGAAAGAGCAGAAGAGGAGCGTCGTGAAAAACACAGGAGGATTAAGGAAAAGAAAGAGGCCTTTAGACAGCTTATGGAGGAGAGTAAATTACATGGAAAGTAAGTACATACTTTTTAGGAGATTGGTAAGTTACTTTGAATGATAAATATTTAATTCAGTGCGTAACCTTTTTTTCTCTCTCAAATTTAAGGTCATCATTCAGTGATTTTGCTGCTAAATATGGAAAAGATGAACGTTTTAAAAGCATTGACAAAATGCGAGAGAGAGAGTCCATGTTTCTGGATTTTGTTAGTGAAGTAAGAAAAAGAGAAAAGGAAGAAAAATCAGTACTAAAAGAAAAGGTAATTAATGTAAATTTAAGATAGGAAAAAAAACACAAAGGAAAAGTCTTCTGAAAAAACAAAAGGGTTTCCAAATTTTACAATACATGTACATTTTTTTTTGTACATCAACAATTTTGTAATTAAAAGAAAAAATATCTGGTTCAAACCCCTTTTTTTTTTTTTTCAGAGGATTTATCTTACAGCTAACTTGTATGTATTTTGTTTAAATAATCAAATATATCATTTTGATATTGACAGTAATAAAGTAAATAATTTTTTTTAATTTAAAAAAAAAACTTACCAAAGTGATAGTTAATATATTTACGATTACAAAAGTGATATATTTGATTATGGGGGGATAACCTAAAAAAGCAACTTGTATAAATATTCAAGAAGGCTTTAAATGCTTTCCTAATGTACCTTATAAAGTCCTATGGAATTAAGTTGTTTTGATTTTAGCATTTAAATTTGATGAAACAAAATACATAAAGAAATGGCTGTTATACTTTTTTTTTTTATTTCATTTGAAAGATTGTTAAAAAAATTTTTTTTCCCTGAGATATGTAAGTAATCTTGGGATGCTGATAAATCAGCACTACTGATTTCTTCTATATATTTAATGTCTGGAATCATTCTGTTTCATGTCTGTCTTCTATCAATTAAACATTATTAAACACAAAATGTTATTTAATGAATATGTTACAAAGAACTGTCATTGATATTTACATTTTCAGCGCAAGGGTTTTCAATACAAATATTGATTTATTTTATTTAGCATTATCATAATTTACTTTTTTCATTTACCAATGTATATTATTATATAAAGTATACACTTTAATATATTGTGAATATTATATTTAATGATTTTAATAAACACTGTCATACAAGATCAAATATTTTTCTTTGACATCAAATGCTCATTTTTCTTTTAATAAACAATTTCTCTCCACAGTTCTCTGTAATTTAAATTTATTTTTCAACATTGCAATATTAGTTTTAATGATATAGATACTTATGAGTGCAATAGATAGTGTTGTTTTTTCATTTTCAAATTGTGGTCAAATTTTATTAGGTTATACCTTGCTATTGTCTGTAAAATGACTTTTTATTTCAGCTTTCTACTCTTTGTAAGTTGTCTAAGTTGGCCAATGATTACTTTGAATGTTGATGAGCTATAGTAGTATTCTGAAAACTAGCCATAGTCTGTGCTGATTTTATTATTGAACATTATACATTTAGATTTGAACAATTTTAAGATTTTCTCATTCATTAAATTAAGGCTTTAGCTCTTGAAATTAGTTTTACTTAATTGATAATGATGCCCTGTTAAATTTGTTATATTTGTTTTTAATAGCTTAAGGTGTTAGTATTTATAAAGTTTGTTAAAAATAAACATCCATTTTTTTTTGGTCAAATTTTTTAACTAAAAATGATTTCAGCTCATTAGTGTTATTTCTTGATAATTTATAGTTTAATCTATATAGCAAAATAAATAAATTTAGATAATATAATCTTTATTGATCTGAGCTGATTTAAAATGAAAACATTTTTGAATGCTGTATTTTGTTAAGAGTCGATTATTTTTAGCTGATATTCTAATGCTATTAAACTTTGTGTTCCTCCCATGGAAAGAAGAGGAAGGTTACTTCAGGAAGCTGTAGACAGCATGGTTGATAGGACTGATGGTCAGTTGCCAGTGCAATTTGACCCTGATGTGGAAAGCCTTTGTGGTGGTCTAACCTGGTATATAGATCCAATACTTTTATGTACTTACTTTTCATTCTTTCCTGACATTATTTCTCATTGATCCATCTGTCTCTTCTTACTTAGATTCTTTCCTAAGAATTTATAATTGTACATTTTAAGTCAAGGATTATGCACTGGAGATCAAAGTCAATAGCAAGGCTTTACTTATTGAAATCTAGTTGATCTCATGATCACTCACTATACATTTAATATTTTACTATTTCAAAAAATTTTAAATTGTCCCATTTTCTTTTCTTCCTTGCTGTTGATTTATTGTTGCCATCCTTAATTTACTAACTGCTTTTAACTGTTTGGCACTCTTTCAAAGTAGTTGTAAAAAAACAAACGCTGTGGCTTCTCCATTTTATTGTGCATAAACTTGTCAAATTTATCTTTCAGGAATTGGACTAAAATTTTGAATATCATTGTGAAAGAATGTGTTTTGATTGAAATTAGTAAATGAGATGGCAACTCTCTGGTGCATAATGAGAGTATTGTCTTGTGCCATTTCATTGGATTCATTTACATTGCATAAATTGTGTGTTTATGGCATAACAAATCCATACATTTTGTTGGGTAGCATTACACAATAGAAACAAAACAGAAATTAAACTTTGTGATGCTTCAAATTTTCTTGACATTTTCCACAAAAGAGAAATAAAGGAATGTGTTTCTAAATGTTCATTTATTTATTATGTAAATGTTGATGATTCTTTAGGTGTCTCAGTTATTTTATATTATAATTGTTGCTTCTTAGAAATAAATTGTTGAACTGATAACATATTATCTAGTACTTTCAATTTGATTTAACTATGGAACTCTCTTTTTAAGGTTAAAATTTAAGGATTCATAACATAAATTTTTAAAAAATGTTTTTGTACAGTATTTCTATTTTTGACCATTGACTTTTATGATGTAGCTGATTGCTTGCATTCATTTTCTGAAGCTTTATATTTCTTGCATTTTTGTTTCAGCTGAAGGCAGACTTCTTGAAACTTCTCAAAGAAACATCAGGAATTGAACGAAACTCAAGGTGGAGCGACATTAAAAAGAAAATAAACAGTGATCCACGTTACGAAGCAGTTGATAGTAGTTCTAGAAGAGAGGACTGGTTCAAAGACTATGTCAAAACTCTAGATGAGGTATGTAATGCTAACAGTGATGAAGTCGGTAAACTTGATGTCTAACTATAAGCAAAATGATGAAAATGTAGATTTTAAAAAAAGGAAAAACTAACCAATTGAAAGCACCAAGTGGCCAAATGATTGTGATTATTAGGTGGTCCAAACGTTTTTTGGTTCTGTTGGCATAGGATTTCTTTTATTGTACGTTTTGAGCAAGTAGCTGGTTAATTAGTGTACCTTAAGGATGCAACAGCATTTTATTAAATGTGCTGGCCTCAAAACACCCAGTCTTCACCATAATTTGAACCCGAGATCCCTTGGTTCAGAAGCCAAGTGTCCAGAAGAAATGAAGAAACTAATAGTGAATAAAATAAATAAGAAATGGAAAAGCTCTCATCCAAATCACAAGAAAGGTGATGCCTATTATGTATGATAAGCTATCCCGACAAGATCAACGTCTAATCTTTTGACTCTGGACCAGACACAACAGAATGAGATGACATACGTGCCGGAAGCTTAAAATTGGAACCAGTGAAATCTGCCCATATGGAGTGTCACCAGAGAATGCTGACCATGTCCTTCAAAACTTCACTCTTTACAAATAGGCCTCAACAAGACACTGGCCCCAAAACACCTGAATAGAAAGAAAACTGTTTGGAGAGCTCCCTCATTAGGAAACCACTGTGCAGCTCATCTCATATATTGGTCAACTCTAGTCATCTGATCACTCCAGCATGAAACTGGGAATGAAGAAGAAAAAGCCATGTGTTTAACCACTCATCTTTACTCGCAGAAAAGTATTTTTAAGAAAATAATTCCCCAAAGTGTATTAATTATGCCTTGTAAGAGTAAGTTTTTTAACTATCTTTTCAAACTGATTATTTGTCTGTTTATTTGCAGGCTACTTCAGAAGATGAAGAACGCAGGGAAAGGGAAAAACAAGAGAGAATAGAAGCTAGCATCAAGAAAAGAGAAGAGGAAGTCAAACAGTCTTTGTCTTCTTCTTTAAGGGAAAGAGATAAGGAACGTGAACAGCATAAAAAAGATGAAGCTATTCAGCATTTCAATGCTCTACTTTCTGATTTGGTAAGCAAATGGTCTTTATAAGAAATAGTCTTTAACACTTGGAAAACACTGGTTTCAATTATTAATAGTTGAATTCAGTTGATATCTATCATGAATGTCCTTTGTATTTTAGGTGAGAAATAATGAAGTGACTTGGAGAGATACTCGCAAGCAACTCCGCAAAGATCATAGATGGGAGCTGACTGACTCTTTGGAGCGTGAAGAAAAAGAGAAATTGTTTGAAGCTCACATTGAAGGACTTTACAAAAGAAATCGTGTCATGTTCCATTCCTTGCTGGATGAAACTGAGGTGCCTATTTTCTTCATGTATCTCAGTTTCATTATCATAACTCACTTTTGACAATTGGAAACTTTGGAAAGTAAAACATAATTTAAGTGTAGTTGATAAAAACTCCCTGATAATTTTCTCCAGATTTCACTAACATCTACTTGGAAGGAAGTGAAAAAACAAATCAAAGAAGATCCAAGATACAGCAAGTTTTCATCCAGTGATCGTGTAAGTTTAGAAACCTTACCACTTTCTTTTTAAGCCTTCTTTACTTTTTTTTTTTTTTTTTTTAATTTATCAATGAGACAGGAAAAAATAATTCAGCCACACAGCCAAGAACCAATATTTCAACCAATTTTTTTTTTTCAATTATACTTTTATGAACATTGTATGTGAATTATTGCAACATGAATTATCTTAACATTACTTTCATTTAGGCACTTGATCTTAAAATCAGTATGTATGAAAATATTAGCATTTTCCTTTTCTGTTTAGAAACGAGAGAAAGAATTCACAGAGTATATGCATGAAAAGTTTGTCAATGCTAAAGCAGATTTCCGTGAATTGTTAAGGGAAACAAAAGTCATTACTTACAAGTAAGTTTCTCTATTGACCGTTTTTTAATAGTACACATAACTATATTAGAAACAGTTTTAAACAAATAATATATGTGGCATTTTTATTCTTTTACAGAACTAAAAAAATTCTTGAAGAAACTGAAGGACATCTTGAAGATATTGAAAAAGTTTTAGAGGTAAGTTGACTTAGTGCTCTTTTATTGGCCTAATTTTTGTATTACTTGTTCAAACAAACCAAAAATGAATTAATTACAGGTTAGTATGTAAACTCCTTAAGTTAGCAGTAGGGAATGTTTGATTATTTTGTGTGACATTTCTATTTGTAGAATGACAAGCGTTACCTGACACTAGAGTGTGTGCCAGAGGAGCGTAAAAAGATATTGCTTTCTCACATTGATGAGTTAGCCCAGAAGGGTCCACCGCCACCACCAACAGCATCTGCACCTTCCCATAGAGGAATCAAATAAATGGAGTATCTTTTTGAAAACTTTCCTCAAATCTTGTTGCCAACATAAACAATTTTAAATATATTTTTATTTTTTTTCTAGCCATTTGTGTTGAATTGATTGGATTGATACTAAAGTGTTAAATATTTTAATGAATTACATTCATGGACAAATCTTGTTTCCAAATGTATAGCCATATTTTAACTAAGGTGACATACAATTCTTCCCCTCTCCTCCATTTATTTTACACATTTATTTCTGTATAGATTTGTGTTGTTCATTTCATGACTAGAGCTTGTGTTTGGGTAGGTATGTGGAACACTTGTTCATATTTAACTTCATCACTGTGTTATAGTTTTATTGATCTGTCAGACACATTGGATGTTTATGTTGGAGAAATTTGAATAAAGCTTTGTTCAATATTTCATAAATGTTTGTCATTTAAAAGGTCAATTTGTTTTAAAACAAATAACAATAAGAAAATTCATTTTAAATAGCAAAATATGTTTGAAAAAAACAACTAGATCTAATACACAACACTCAAATCTGAGAGAATGGTGAAATAGGTCTCTTCACCTGACAACAGAAATCATTGTTTGTAAAGCAGTGGTTCTCACCCCACTTTTGTATTGCTCTGAGATCTGGGTGCTATATTGAAGGCATTTAAGGCTCCTTGAATATTGCCATCAAAGTTGCCTTCAATTCATAATGAGCATATGCTGGCAAGCCTACAAATAACTATGTTCTGCTGGAGGCCAGTGTGGACAGTAAAGAAGCACTAATTACCATTCCACAACTGCGCAGGTTCAGACACTTATCCCACACAGGAGACAACCGCATGCCAAAGGTGAGCTTTTAGAAGGATGGTGTAACCCACCCACCATGTAAGCACTATAAAGATCAATTCAGATGCAAATTTGCCTAACTGGCATAGCGGAAAGTAGCTGGCAGCAGATGGCCTCTGTAGGAGACAATTGGAGAGCTCTCACAGCTGCATGATTTGAGACCCACCCCCAAAAAAAAAATCTTATTGAACGGGCACAGAAGAATAAAACTGCCAGCAGACAACAGCTTTGTCTGCACAAAATGAAGAAAAATATGTAGGCCACAATTGGTTTTTGCATTGTCATGTGAAACACTGCGCTCATCCTTTATCTTTGTAATCGAAGACATTGACATTATTATTATTATTAAAAAATTAGGGAGGAGGCGTGGTGGCTGAGCGATAAGGTTTCGGCTCTGAACTGGGGGTCCCAGGTTCAAAATCTGGGATTTTTAATTTCGAGATCTCTGGGTGCTCTAAGGGTACCTGACATTAGTTGGGGTTAAAGTAAAGGCGGTTGGTTGTTGGTACTGGCCAAATGACACCCTTAACTGTGGGCCACAGAAAAAGATGACATTTACATCATCTGCCCTATAGATCACAAGGTCTGAAAGGGGAACTTTTAGGGAAACATTATAAAACTGGCTGTTTTTTTTAATTTTTTTTTTTTTTTTTGCATCTTAGGTAAAGTTTTTATCCTCATGTAAATTAACACAAACAGAATGTATAATCCATTCATAATTTGAGTTTAAGGCTCCAATTAAGATTCTATAAGTGCATGACATTTGAGGAAAGTTAAAAGCCTGTCTACATATTAAAGTGCCTCTTACATGGATGCAAGATCGCCGGCTATAGCCGGCATGCCGGCAAAATGAAAGTAAAAAAAAAAGCTTGCCGGCAAAAGCCAGTCCGACCGATTGCCGGCTCGGTATCGGACTTTTTTTTTCACTTGCGATAACGTTTTGGTCTTTCAAACTTACAAATGAATAAGTTGAATTCAAAGAAAGACTGGAAGTTACATTTCTTAAGTTACGGCGTATGCGCTTATTTCCGTACTTTCACTTTATATTAAAAACGTAAACAAAAGTTAGAAACAAATCCGTAAGGCGCCGGCATGCGACGCTTAAGTTAGTAAGTAGATCTAATTCTAGTAAGTTTGATGTGCCGGCATAACATCTACCAAAAACAGAAACCAGACCGAATGTGTAGGCTACACCCCTCGGACCCTTCCTTCACCTAAAATCTTCTTGTAACAGTAAAAGTGACTTCGCGTGGAAAGTCCGTAAATCATCTGATCTATGCTAGTAGACAATAGTAGCATACCGGTATATAGAGTTAGATCTAATTTAGATATGTGAATATAATTTGCCATTAACCTGAGAACTCCATGAATTTTAGTCAATTTAATGATCTCGATACATCTAACGTCTAGATTAGGCCTACTCTAGAAATACGATAGATTCTACAATATTCTACATTGTAGAAAATTATCTTATTCATGCTCAATCACTAGAATCTAGTGAAGATAATTCGCGCACAGCCGGGAAAAGTCCGCAAATTTAAGACTTAGATCTATAATAGTCTAGATTTTGATTTACGGCAGTCAGTGAAGATAATTCGCGCACAGCCGCGATAAAGTCCGCGAATTTAGT
>JADKLZ010000003.1:23924222-23934657 GCA_021533235.1 Biomphalaria straminea
CTAAGATCTAGACTCTAGATTTACGTTAGAGTTAGTGAAGATAATTCACGCACACAGCCGCGATAAAGTCCTCGAATTTAGTGACAAAGATCTAGACTCTAGATTTACGCTAAATCACTAAAATCTAGTAAGATAATTACTAACCCAGTGACGCCGTGAAAAGTCTGTGAATTTTAGTGATTTAGAATTAGAATCTTTAGTCTATTATAGATTCTAAATCTAAGAGATTCAGTGAAGATAATTTGCACACAGCCGTGAAAATTTAGTGAATTTTAGTGACTTAATCTAGATCAAGTGTCTAGATCTATGTAGATTTAATAATGAAAATATTTCGCACACACCTGTAAAAAGTCTTTAAAGTTAAAGTTATTTTTTCGGTCGTTAAAGCCAGGGTAAGTTCACAGATCTAGTTATATAAGAAATTCTGCTTGAAAAAAAAAACGCTAATAGGTCTAATCCCCCCCACACACACACACTCACATAAAAAAAAAAGCCATTATTTAGTAAGCAAATGTCAATTTAACATATAAATAGACCTGTACATTACAGGTTCTGTTTATGAGGAGGATTTAAGTTCAGTCAATACAAGAATAAAACATTACCTCAAATGCCCACCATGACTCTTAGTATCTATGACACAAACGAACGGGACACGGACACACATAATATATGTAATATCATATAGTTCATCTTTTAAAAGAAAACCTCTTAAAATCTCCTAATTTTGTCATGGAAAAGTGCTACTAACCCTATAACTAAAGTTTTATTTATGTCATGAAGAAATAAGAGGCATCATGCTTGCAGGTTTTTTGGGGTTGCCGACCCCCCCTTGCAGGCAAAATGGGGTTCCGTTGCTTGCATCCATGCTCTTATATCAGATCTATTGAGTACTGTAGATGTTGTAAAGGTCATCTGTTGCTATGGGTGCATGTGGCCAGCACAATGACCAACTACCTTAACTTTCAACAACACAAGTCAAATTTCCATTTGAATTTGGTGGACTTGGGGGGTTTCCTAAAATTCCAGAATTGTAAGTCCCAGTCCTCACTGAGATTCAAGCCTGCAACCTCTTTGTTTAAAAGTCAAGTCCTTTACCACTCAGCCACATCAGTCTCCTCTGAGAATAGTGGCTGCAATTAAATCTTTTTGTTGTGCTTTAAACCTTGGTAGGAAATGAGAAAGTCGCAACAGTACCAGTACACCACTAAGGTTTCTTTTAGTTACCTTGTGTCTTCAGTTTTGTTTCTGCAGACATTTCAGTGTGTTCAGTTTGGTGTTTACTTAAGACTTTCACAACTGAATTTTTCTTTAGTTAAATCTATCCTGTAAGGGTGAAGTAGATCTAGTTCCAAGGTTGTCTTTTTTGTTTTCATTTGATGCTTTTGTCTACCCTAAGTTTTGTTACAATGCTTTTTGAGTTTTTCACCCTGAGTGTCTTGTCTTACTTTTTTAGTGGCCCCCGAAAGGGAAAAACGCTATTAGTTTTGAGTGGAATGTCTGTCCTGTTTAGATCTTGTAAACTAGAAAATATAGTGAAAATCCGACATAATATCTTAGACCATTCAAAATTCTGATGCAACGGCTACTTTTTAAAATCACTTATGCAAGCATTTTTTTCATAAAAATACACCACTTTTACAACTATTCACTATTAATAGTAACAAACACGTGAGGCTCTTTAGTAGGGGAGTTGTCTATTTTAGACTTACTTAGGTCCTCCCGCGTCGTTCGGCGCATTGGGCGGCAAGCTGTCTCCATAAAGATATGTCATTGGCAATATCTGCAGCCTCCTCCCACCAGGTGTCCACTGCTCTGAAGTCCTCCATGAAGGTATGACGCGAAGTTATACAAGGACATCCCTGTTTGCGTTTTCCTCGTATTTTGGCCTCCATGTCATCGCAATTCTTGGTATGCAGAGGTCATTTTGTCGTAGAACATGCCCCGCAAACCTCATGCGACGTTCTGTCACAACCTCACTAAGTGTTCGACTCCCAGGCCAGTTCGGCATAGGAATGCCTTGTTTGAGACTCGATCTGTGTAACTGACTCTCAGAATCCGTCTCAGCCATTTTTGTTGTGCCACATTTAGTCTCTTCTCAATTTTGACAGATGACTTCCATGTCACACATGCATATGTTGCATTTGGAATGACAACTGTGTTGAGAAGGTGTATTTTTGTCTCGAGTCCAATGGCTTGGCTTGTCCAAATAGGCTGCAGCATTTGGAAAATGCTCCCTGCCTTTCCTATTTGGCACACTACATCATGGTATGCATCCCCGTCCTTTGTTATGATGCTGCCAAGGTAAGTGAACTTGTCCAACTCTTCAAGCCTTGACTCGCTAAGTCTGACAGGGGCACTCTTTGCCTTATATCCCACTCGCAAAATTTTTGTCTTATCCAAGTTTATGCAGAGGCCAAATTTTTTTGTTGCCTCTCTATCTAGGCTCTCCGTCATTTCTGGTATATTTTTATTTGTAGCCCCGAGTAGTGCAACGTCATCGGCGATGTCTATCTACCATATTTTAAACACATTTATGCAAACGGTTTTAAATTTATTGAAAAAAAATATTTTTTTTTTGTATTTGTACTATGAAGTCAGTAAGTTCTATTGCTACTACTACTTACTACATTTAAAGAGAAAAAATCTATTTTGTATACCGGTACATATAAGTTGGACATAATTGAAAAGACCAATTATTAAGTAGTTTTTCATAAAGCATGAACTGCAGCACTGTGACATAACTATAAAACACCTAACTAAAGGATTTTTTTTCTCTTTAGGATCTGAATAAGAGATTGACCCTTTACAAAAAAATTAGATCAATTAGGCCTGGTTCATATTTAACTTCACTTTCACCTACCCTTTGGTCTGCTGGACCGTTGGAGCACAGCACAAGATCTGTCAGCCCTCTTTCTCCATTCTCCTCTCATTTGTCTTTGATAGAATTTCAATCTGATGTTCTTTCTGAAAATATTGAAACCTTTTTTTTTATCTGCCCTGGTGCACCACTTCGGGGGCTGACTTTTAGATGTCTTTCCACACAACCTGTTAACTTTGTTTTCTACTGAGAAGGTTTGTTACCTGGATTGGAACACTGTTATACTGATGATTTAAAGACTTAATACTTAGAATACTTAGAACATATTTTTTTTAGTTGCTTTAAATTCTATTGGAAAAAAAATAATTGCTTATAAAAAAGTTCTTGAGGAAGATATCTACAGTGCACTTTCACACATTTCTTAACTAGGAAAGAGAGAAGTTAGAGATTATACTGAGAAAATGTATCTATTGCTGGGAGTATGTTTGAGAGATGCGAGTTCTTTCTTAGTTTAGGCTGCAGTTTTCAACTTGAACACTTGTAGTAACAACTTGCATTACTTTCATAGGTTGACCACAAAAGTATGTTTTGTAAGTTTTAGATACCGGTATTCCTTCATGCCAACAGGGGATGTCATTGAACAGCGTTTGAACCCATCCATTATTATAAATGACGGAAGTGCATTGCACAAGACCATTTGATAGTCCATTGTTAATTCTGTTTAAAAATGTCTGTAATTTGCATAACACAAACAAGTAAATTAGATAAATTGAGTCCTTTAATCATATATCACTTCTTCACAATATATACCGGTGCCATCTCCAAAAAAGTTGTACCAATAAAATGTCATGGTAAACCTAACTTATACTGCATACATTTATACCTTCTCATCAAAAAAATAATGAATTTTGTTAATAGAGCAACTAGAAAAGGTTTAATAACCAAAAAATGTATTTATGTAAGTTTAACTTTTTTTCTATGAAGTTAATTTCTGAATCAGTGTGCAAGTTTCATTGGACATATGAGTCCATGCAAATAAAAGTGTTGAAAAACAAGCAATGCTTATACCTTGTAAAAATGAAACCCAAATGGATTTTGAAATCTTCATTTAAGACGTGAAGATATTTAGTGCACATAAATGATGAGTGATCAAAATGGGTTTAAAGCTTGCCAGCCGATAAAAATACACACGGAAACTCAAAGTTAATAGCCACCAGTCAAAACTTAAAATGTGCCAACACTGACATTGAAACGCACTGAGCTTAATAAAATGGTGGGAAAATAGAAAATATATTACATTTTAAATGTTTACAGTCATAAATGTATTGAGTGTTCTAGCTTGAAAAATGATAATAATGAATAAAAAAAACACAACAAGCATAAAAGTAAACATCAGTCATCAGTTTTTGTTTTTTTTTTGAGATAGAACCAGTGTTGTCTTTTTTTTAATGCTGAACACATGAAAATCAAGTAGAAATAGTTATTATGTCAAGGTCTGAAACTGGTAAAAAAGGAAATCACATTATAATTAAAATAAAAAATGTATGGGTTAGGGCTTTTGTAAAGAACCCTAGTTTAGCACGAGTGTTATAAGTTTTGTGAAGAATGATTTGATGACTTGTTTGCTATTTGCTTTAATAGTGAAAAATAAAAAATGTAAAATAGCAAAGACAGAGAATGATTTGATTACTTGTTTGCTATTTGATATATAATAGTGAAAATTAAAAAATCTAAAATAGCAAAGACAGAGAATAATTTGATTACTTGTTTGCTATTTGCTTTAATAGTGAAAATTAAAAAATGTAAAATAGCAAAGACAGAGAATGATTTGATTACTTGTTTGCTATAATAGTGAAAATTAAAAAATGTAAAATAGCAGTTAGAGAATGGCATTTTCAAAGAGTACTTCTTTTTAATTGCACAGAATTAAGATGTCTTCTTGTTTTCTACATTTCATTTAAAGTTAAGCAAAGCAACAAAAACAAAAAACACAATTATAAAGTAGCAAGAAGAAAAGGAATAAATATTATTGGTAATTCTCTGGAAATAAAGTTCAGAATCTGACATTTTTAAAATTGCAATTTACTTTATAAATATATTTGACATAATGCGAAGATTATGTAAATTATCCATAGATGTCAGGAAATGCAGAAATTAGTTATCCTTTATTTCTAGCCATTCCAATAACTAGTCATTCATGAATACTCCCTTCCCCCACAGACTATGCTGAAAACATACAGTGTAGACTTATTACTTCAAAAAATTAGGTTTGTATCTTTGAAATGCACCTGGCAATATGACTTAAATCCAAGAAAATGAGACTCCTTATAATAAACAGTAGTGTACTACATCTAATTCTTTTTTTTGTTTTTGTTTCATAGCAACATTTTAAAGTATTTTTATATTATTTGATGCAAACAGATAAAGATTGCTGTACCAATAGTTCCCACCACACCAGTGCACTTAGTCAAGACTTTGGTTTAGTAAGGAAATGTTTCCCATATTAATGGGACATCTAGTGTAACATATTGTCTACAGATTCTACTTTGAATAAAAAAAATGTAGTTGAAAGTAAACACATAAACTTGTTAGTGTATCACTACCACTAAATTGAGCACAAAATGAATCTATGACAAAATGAGTTGATTCTGTTCCCCCTTTGAAGGGTGTTTCAATAAAAAAAAAAAATCTTTTAAAATAATTCATCCACAAAAAAAAAATTAATAGTTATCTACAATATTTACAATTACTTTATGTACCGGTATGGCATGAAAAAAAAATTTTTTTTAGACAAAAATATTTGATAATGTAATTGAAAAGTGCATATCAAAAAGTTGAAACAATAAATGACATCTAGACAAACAAATGTGTCAATTAAGCCAGTACATATTTAGATATTAACAAAAGTCAAGTTTTTGTAAATTTTTGGTGGCATTGAAAATATATTTAGCATTCATAATCCAAAACATTCATTACAGAGAAATATTCTCCAAACAAATAAATCACTACAATATAATGTCTATCCTAACATTTTATTATGCAAAATAAATAATCTATTATCAATTTTTTTTTACATAAACGCTATAAATGGTCAGAAATTAAAACCCTGCCTGGTTTCCTCACTAGCCCTCTGCAAAAAGTTTGTGAAGAAACATCTGAAACTTGAAAGAAATGCCAAAATATACTTTGTTGTACTTTTTTTTTAAAGAATTTATTAGACCACCGACACCAGTCTAGTGAGATATGACTGCATTTTGCTTTTAACACTCAGGAAAACAAAAGTTTTAGAAATTAACTCCTTAAAACTACTGCACTTATGAGTATTAAATGATTAGATTTTTCAAATGAATTAATGATTGCATCCTACTGCAAACTTTCTGGAAGGCATGGGATGACATTGCTAAAACTAAGTATCATTTGGAGCCTTTATGACCTAAAAAGTTCTAAGCATAGCAGAAGACAGAAGGCCAAAAAGCCATCCTGTTACAAATATTCTCTTATTAATAGTTCATACTTGTGCTTGTAACTACGTGACTCTTTAAAGAGCATTCATTAGACTCATTCACACACATACACTGCATGTTAATGGTAAATGAGAATGTCTTAGTGTATATACATCACTGTTCAAAAATAATGGAATGTATTTAGTTTATCAAGTTTCAACAATTTTGCAAACAAAATAAGGTAAAAAGTACACAATGTCTCTGCCATTAAGCATACAAAAATAATCATGTCCAAACATTAGTGCAAAGCTTTGAAATAGGAAAAGTAATGATATAGATAGATGAAAACCAAAAGATTATAATTTAAATGAATACAACTATAACACAGAAAATACCTCATGTACACAAATCTCATCACAAAGTGGCTTATAATATAGTTTAGATCATAAACACATTTTTTATTATTGCTGGTCATTGGTATTTTTACTTTTAGCATTTTCATTTCTTTCTGGGAATTTGTATTTCCTTCTTCTAAATGGCAATGAAGTATTAACTCCATTCACTTTCATTTGCAATAATGAATTTTTAACATTTTCTCCTTCATTGGAAATAACTTTATCATTGCTGCTGATCTTTTGTCTTTGAAAACTAGATAATCTTGCATTTCCCTGATCTTCAAATTTGATAGAACCTAATTTGAGCTTATCCTTATTTGGTTGTACTGCTTTGCTCATATTCCTAGTCAGTTCTTGTTCATCTCCCTTTAAAAAGGATGGAATATTATCAATTTTTAAATCAGTTTCTGTCCTTTTCTTTTCCAAAGAAACTGAGGTTAACTTAGGTTCACTCTCAAAGGCTTTCTCTGACTGCTGAAGGGAAGCAACAGTTATCTCCTCAACATCAGCCTTCTGCTGCTCTTTCTTAACATTGAGATCTCTGTTTTGTATATTCAGGGGTTTAGTCTCAACTGTTATAGTATTGACTTCAGGCAGCTCTTCATCTTTAGGATCTTTTATTTCACTGCTAATTGGCAATCTTTCATTCTGAGGTTCACGAGCAGACCTGGGTATGCTCAACTTAAGTGATGGCAAAGGACGACGCGGCCAGACATTGGGCTCTATCAATATTTTAATTTTTGATAAAATATCATCAATATCCTTTTTTCTTTCATCAATATTTTCTGCTATCCATTCATCAATTGTATCTTGTAAATAAATTTCTTGCATAGTGTTTTTAAAAACAGGAGCCAGTTTATTTATTCCAGAGAACTGTATAGTCAGAAGCTTGGCTAGTGATTTGAGTTGTCCTGGGTTAGAAAATTTGTGGGCGATTTGGTAATCTGATAACCAACCTTCAATTTTTGACTTTGTTTTGATTTGTGTGTAGCCATAAAATTCTTGCATAGCATGATATAAAACACTTCCAGGAAATCTGTGGGAAAAATCATTAAAAAAAAATAATTTAATATAATAAAAAGGATAAAGCCACATGTAAATGTATCAAGACCAAGTATTGGTACATAGAAAAAATAACGAAGAAACATTGATTAAGGCAGTTATCTTCGGATTCAAAAGAACTTTTACTCTTGCAAATAATGGATAGAGCAAGAGTGGCAATTTATGGAAAGCCAACTTGGACTAAATTAATAGCCCAATATATAATCTAAAAAGATGAATAAATAAGGAGTTTTATGTAGAAATAGCAGAATAAAACTATTTATGACTTACGAAATTTAAGTGTTTTATTATTATTACTAAACAATCTCTACTTAAGCAGTGGCAAAGGTTTTCAACAATGAACTTTTTTTGTTATTAAAATGGATATATATTGTGGAAAAAAATAATGATGGAAATATCTACCTACCTGCAGTCTTGAGACACTTGAGCTAAATGTGACTTGGAATCAATGACAGGCAAATCAATCTCAATTAATCCATTACAATTCAACACATTACTGGCTGATCTATGATTAGTCTAGAACAAACAAAGCATAGTTTTACATTTTAAGTTACAGAATGATAGCAAGCCTCCTAAAATGAATACACTAATCACTGTGCCAGCAAAGTGCTTATGAAAATAATTGGTCTAACATTTATCTATTGTTAGTTTCAAACTTTAAAGCTGCGACCTATTTCTCTATATTAAATATAAAGGGGACTAATTCAACTTATACTACCACATCAGTCATATACAATTTCTTTCTCTTGTTTGATACCAAATAAAATAATTACAAAAAGTTAATTAACTAATTGGTTAATATTTTTTTGTTTATTCTTGTTTTTTCAGGTAAAAGAAATAAATGTGCAAAATTTTGACTTGATCCGAGATCGGGTGTGGGAGACAGAGTGAGATGATATAAGTTTTGTACAAAATTTAAAGCACCTAACCCTTACTCATGATTGACAATCAAGACGCAGCATCTCACGGAATCAAGATATAAAATTTACTTTCAGTTCTCAATTTAAGAAGATATAGTCAACCTGACATAGTTGCAAGCTGTATTGGGGTAACTAAAAGTTTAGGGCACTAAGAGCTATTGGCCTACCTCTGAAAGTCCAGCATTAGACATTGTAGCAAGACACACAGCTAAACTTGGTAAAGCCACTGGTAAAAGTTCACACAAAGTAGCAAAATGATCATATCGAGACCATCCAGTCAATGCTATACCTTGGAATCGCAACCTGCGACTGTTTAGAGCAATAACTTCTAGCCAGCTGTGAATATATTGATTTCAAATTTAGTAGGTTATATACCAAAGATATTCAAAAATATTATTGGGTAAAATAAAACTCTTTTTTCAGTGAGCTGGTACCTTATTTAACCATTGTCCACAGAAATGAGAATTAAGGACTGTCTAATGGAACTGAAAGGCAACTTTATTTCTAAGAAATATTTATAATAACAGTATATGTTACTTGTTTAGACCAATTTGCCCCCCCCTTTTTTTTTTACTAAGTCAGATAAAAGCAGCTTATAATTTAGAAAACCAGTAAGACAGGCATTGATAGTGTCTTTATAATCTGAACAACTAAAGTTAAAAAATATCATCATTTTGATGTTAATTTCCTATTGTTATATTAATTGTGTTATTAATACAGACAGTGACACATTTTTTGGCTGTGACTCCAGCAGTTACTTAGTCCAGTCTAAAAAACTTCACTTGTTTTTTTTTTTTTTTAATGAAATTATGTTTTAAAATGTTACAAATTATTTCTGACGTACCAGTACCACTATCCACTTATGTAATCAGAAATTTTATTTACCTGAAATGGTTTTGCAAATGAAACCAAGGTTCAGTGTAAAATTGTCGACTCCCAGTGGCACCTTTAAAAGCTGATGCAACCCAGACTGTTTTAAAGAGTGTTGAATATGTATCCCAAACAGACATATTCACTCTTTCTAACACATTAACTCCATAATACCAAACCATAATCTCAACCAAGGATGGCAGTTTGTAGGACTGAAAAGATAAAAATCTAGAGTTCTAATAAAACAATAGACCACTGTACTTTTCTTTTTTCTACAATGTTGAAGTAAAAATGATTAATTAATTCAAGTATGGTTTTGGTTGTGTAGGCTGAAGAGTTTCTAATGAAACCATCAAGTGATCTGGTTTAACTCTAGTGAAACAAAAGAATGGTTTGGTTTTAGTTTTAGGCAATCGGCACAGTATAGGCCATGTCGTGCCCCCAAAAGAATGGTGTGAAAGTTAAGGATACTAACTGAAAGTCATGAGTCAGTACTGACTTGTATTTGTAGTGAGTTAGAGTTTGCTTAAATTATCATTTCATGACTTGTATTTGTAGTGAGTTAGAGTTTGCTTAAATTATCATTTCATTCTCTCTCAAGTTGAATTGATATTTATAATTTTTATAAATAAAAGTGATATTCAAGTTTGTTTAAACAGAAGCTTGTTCACAGTTACTTCATTAAGAATTTAATATGCCTAAATTGGTTTAGTTGTACTAGCTGTCTGGAACTGCAAATTAGTAACCAAGCAACAACACTTTTATCGACAACCTCTCAGCAATGAATGCTCCACTTTGCATGATTTACTAAGGTAATATGGGGTGACTGAAAGTTTTCAAGTAAACCTTGGATTCTGACAATAACAGTTTTAAGTCTCATAGAGAGAATATCAATGTTGAGTCTACTTATCTATCAAAGAGAGAATA
>JADKLZ010000003.1:23934667-23968743 GCA_021533235.1 Biomphalaria straminea
AGTACTTAGAAACATTGGACTTTGATCTTTTAATCAATGTTGTTTTTTTTCATTGCTGTAACAATTGTCCCTTTTCACCCCTTCTTGATACTACTATGTTAAACACATAATGGTCATATTTATAAATAGAAATAGAAGCTGTAAGACCTAAGCATTAAAAAGTGTTTAGGCATTTTTTGCATGATTTGAGTGTTTACTAATATAAATATTTCAAAGTGTGTTCCTGAGAAGCACCACATGCATCAACACTTACAAATAAAAAAAATCTTTTATTCAAAAAATTACAAAACTAATTATTAGATTTGATTTCATGTAACTTACCAAAATAAGATCGCTTTTAATTTTTCTCAACTCATCGTCCCAAATGATCGGCATAACTTTCCTTTGGTTAGCTAAGCCTAACTCTTTAACTATGTTGGCTACTTTGGAAACATGTTTTAAATAGAGTGAGTCTCTGTCAATGTCTTTCATTAAAGTACTAGCACCACGACCCAATTCATACACTTCATCACAGCCAATGTGTAAGTGGGTGGCATCAGGATGAGCATCCAGTATCTAATGAAAAAGAAAAGGTTCAAGTGAAATGTTCAAAAAACAAAAATGAGTGAATAAGTTACTCCAAAAAAAAGTGATCTTACAAAAAGGTTTAGTTTTAGTTTTAGGCACATCGGCACAGTATAGGCCATGTCGTGCCCGTTACAAAAAGGGCAGAGTTAAAGAAAAACATAGTATGCAGGGATGATAGTGTGTGTGAATGTGTGGTTAAATTTTATCTGTGTGGGTTGGTCACTATAGGTGTGTGAGAGTAGATGTGAGGTATGACTGTGAGTTATTGTGCTAAGAGAAAAGGTTGTATGTGTGCCCAGTGCAGAGATCTTTTTTCATAATGTAATACAATAACTGCAGAGCCTGGATCAAGGTGTGAAAAAACAATTTATTATACAATTTAATAAATTAGGAAAGCTGTAACATAATGTCATGTGCAGCCAAATAAAAGAAGCTCCTTTTATTTTATCTTTTTAAACTGTTTACTTTCAATATCTCTTTCTATTGCTTAGAATACAGGTCCACAGTTTTCAATTCATCTTTAAAGATTTGCTCTTTAATGTCATCTCATCTCACCACTAATTCAATAAGCGGTCCCTTTCCAACAAAATGCTGCAATGATTTTTACTTGACAATTCAGACTAATTTAAAGTTGCACCTTGGAGAGCCCGATGTTTTATGTGTTGAAAAATATTTTTTTTTACAACGCTTTATTTATTTGTTATTTAATTTATTTCTCCAGCACCCAATCTCAGATCAAGCTGAAATTTAGCACAATTATGTCTCTTACCCGACAACACAAGAATCAATTTAAAAAATTAACCAATTAGTTAATTAAATATTGGTAATTATTTTGTTTAGTATCTAGAAACAAGGGAAAGAAATTTTACTTAACTCAAGTGGTGGTATAAGCTGAATTAGTCTGCTTTAAGTTTTGTGGCAATCAATAGATAACTATACCACCTTCTATTTTCATAGGCATTTCACTAGCACAGTGGTCAGTATGTCAGCTTGAGGAGACTTGTGCCATGAGTTCTAATTCCGGTCATTCCCCCTTTTTTTGTTTAACTGGTTTTAAAAAGCGATGGCTTTATTGGGGTTGTTTTTTTTAGTGAAAATATTATTTAAGAGTGAGGATGTCAACATTTAGAGAAAGTTGTATTTAACTCTAGAAATAAATAATGCCATTGTGGAATGTGGGGCTTAGTGATAAAATGTGCTGCGCTCCCGCGTGGGGGGGGGGGGGGGGCTCGAGTTTGAATCCTGACTTGAGCTAAGTTGTGTTTGCTGAATGGCTAAAAGAAGCACAGTGTCACATAAACAAATTATGTATTTGTTAATTTGCACAAGTCAAAGGTCAATCCTCTTTGCTGACGAAGTTATTTATAGTTATTCCAAGAAAAGCTTGGCTCGATCTGGAAGATTTGATTCTATTGGTTGTTTTAAAAGAAGAAGTCACCTGACTTCCGCCTAGAGCTTGAAATCTCAGCGCGAATTAATCAGTGAGAGAAGGAAATTCTTAGGAGCAAGTCATGCCTTTTTAGAGCTCTGTTTAATAAGCCTTTGTGATTTTATTTCATATTATTTGATCTACATTGTACATAAGTTGTACTCACGTTTTGTTCAAATAAAGTTCCTAAATATTGTTTTCTACAAGAAAGTCTTTTTAATTGTGAATTCTAGATCTACATTTATTCAATTAATTTATCTACAAGATTTGAATCAAATCGCTAGTCATCAACCACGTGTTCCAGTTAGATTCCCCGGCAATCACAAGTATACTCTCCTATCGGACAGCAACTTTATTATTACATCTCAAGATAAAATTGGCGAAGTCTTCATTCATCATCGACAGAAGAGATATTATTATATATGGCACCTTAACGATAGGAAAGGTCTTGTGACACACAGAAACATTCTCCCAGATACCCCCCTCCCCCAGACCAGACCACACTGATCATTCTATATATAAAAGAGGATTTTTTTCCTATAATGTTTCTGTGAATATTGTTAGAATAATGACAAAGTGTATTAAATAGTCAAAAGAAGCCAACTTTTGATATTTTTGTGTTTGAGTTTAGTGGCATCCTTAAAATTTACTTGATAAACATACTTTGTTAATTTTCTTAGTTAATACAGGTCTGAAAAAAAAAAAGGCTGATTGACAGACATTATATTTGCAATGTTAGGGTGCTATTTTTGTGTTTGAGTTTAGTGGTAGCCTTAAAATTTACTTGATAAACATACTTTGTTAATTTTCTTAGTTAATAGTAAATACAGGTCTGAAAAAAAAGTAAAACAACAAAGCTATCGCAGATTTAACTTCAAACTTATCTCCTGCTGGGGTATATAAAGCCACTTTTTGTAAACAGAAGATTTCACACTATTCTAAAATATTGTTAACCACTAACAACAACAGGTGCAGGGTGACTGAGTGGTATAGCACTTGCCAAACCAAGGGGTCTCAGGTTAAAATCTTGGCTAAGGCAGAGATTTGAACAGGATTTTTAATGCACCATTGTTAGCTGTCTGCCATAGAAACAGATGACCTTTACATCATCTGCCCTATAGATCACAATGTCTTAATGAGGAACTTTGCTAACAACAACTTCTACAACTTGTATTGCAGATCAAACTTTTGAATATCATTAACAAAATGTCACACACACACACAAGTTGTATTACCTGTCTGATCATCTCTTGTAACAGAATGTAGGAATTATTGGCAGTTATGTCTATGACTTGAGGAGTGTGAACACTTTCTCTTAATTTACTAAAGACATTTTTCAGAAAAAATTCCATATGGCCAAATGTTTGAATCAGGGGTATAACTGTTAGACTGTTATTCTTTGCCAAAGTTAAAAATTCTTTCACTTCTTCCATGGTATATGAGTTTAGAGCAGATATGTTTTGTAAAGTACCTGAATAAGGAAACATATCTTCATACTCAACCAAAAGTCCAGTGGCACCTAATTTCGACATCAGAGGCAGGATTTTTTTAAGGTAAGACATTTTTGGGGCAGCTCCTTTAAGGTCAAGATGTACTAATCTTGACATTAATTTAACAGTTTTTCCTACACTTTCAAATGATTTGTAATACTTTTTATTTGATTGTCTTTCCCTTTGTTTTTCATTGGCAACGATTTTGTCAAAACTATCTGGAATATCTTTTTCTTTTGAGTCTTGATTTATCAAAACATTTTTTTTGTTTTTCTCAAAAGTATTTTGATTTTCATTCAACTCATGGTACACTTCATCATGCTCAGCATTTTCATCCACCATTTCTTTAGAATCCAGACCACCTTTAGGAGCTCCCATCTCAAGCTGAGGTTCAGACCTAAGGGTTTCACTTATCCTACTTAATTTTGGATTTGCATCAGGAGAAATCAGAGACCGCCATGATAAGTAAAATATTATTAGACCAATGGCAAATACAGAAACAAATAAAATTCCAGATCTTCCACGCATGCTTCCTCTTCGACCCATGAATCTGAAAAAAAAAAATTCTATACAAGTTAAAATTTTAACTTCAGATAATTTTTTTTTTATCTACAAGTAGAAGAAAAAAAAAAGTAATGCATGATTAAAATGAAAGAAAACATTGAAACATATAGAAAAAAAAAGGAAAATAGTAAATAATAATATTATTCTGTACAATGAGTAACAATGATGATACTGATGATGAGGATTTTATTCTAGGCCTTTGGTCTATGGATGATTATCCTTATGAATATGTACTATCACTGGTAAATATGCATGACTGAATGTATAGTAGGACGTAATCATCTTCTTTTTTGAAGTAACGTCTGTATTATATAAGATAAGAAGATCAGACTCAGTTATTACTAATATTACTATCACTAGTCACTAGATTAGATCTATAATATAGAATTAATGGTAATGTATCATTTTAGAGGCGTGTTCGCCATTTTGAAAAAAGGTACAACAAAAAACCAGATGAATATACCTCTCAAAATCTTAAATCCATCTGTGCATAAACTTAATGACTTAATTTAAGTTTGAGAGCTAAAATTCAGGTAAGTTAACAAGTTTGCAAAGTTAAAAGTAATGTTCGTTTGTAACAGTAGTAACACACTGCACAGCTACAGACTCAGTCACTGAGACTTCATATTAACTTTGCAAACTTGTTACCGAATTAATATAGATCTAGATCTAGTAATAAAAGTATGTATACAATAAAATAGTATCCATGGTCTAGATGTATTCTATACTGGATTATAATATATAAGTATGGACATGGATGATTATCACATTATGATTATTAGTATTAAATAAATATGACTGAGTTATCTTACGAATTACTTAAGACTTAAACTTAAGTTAAGTGACTTTAAACTTTAAAGACATCAATCATCTCATTATGATATGATCATACTACTAGTAACTCTAGAATTTAACTAGATCTAGAATATTACTATATATGTATAATTATAATTATATATAATATAATTAGATCTATAAATTATAATAATATTTAATATGATATATAAAATTAATATATATCATTATTATCATATATTATTATATGATTATAATATTAATATTATATCATTAATTAATTTTAATGATTAATTTAATAATTTAATTTATTTATAATTAAGAACTTACAATTTAATTTTAATAACAACTAAACTGTCTAAACAAGTCAGTCAAAGTCAAGTTTTTGTGTCTAGTCCTAGACCAAAAAAAATAGTAGATATAGATCTAGTTATTCTAGAATAGATCTATATAATTATAATTATAGATCTAATTTTTTATTCTAAGTCTATAGGTATAGAATAGATAGATTATAGACTCTAGATCTTTGATCTAAATAATCTAATCTAGAATTTTTTCTAGATTGTCTAGATCTTAGTCTTAGACTCTATAGATCTAGATTCTAGATCTAGAATATAGATCTATCATGCTTGTTAAAATGCTAAGTCGAAGTATCATGATTAGAAGTTGGCAATTATACGAAACAAATCAAGATCAGTTGATAAATTGTAGATATCATATATGAGTAGATCTAGATCTAGATCTATCTAGGATAAAGATTATTAAAAATGTCTCGCTTCTACACTAGATCTAGATCTATCTAGCCTAGATCAAATATTTAGATTCGTATTCTAGATCTATAGATCTATATATCTATATTAAAAAAAAAATAAGTACTAGATCTAGTCTATAAATAAAAGGTTTGTTCTGTTGAAATTGAATATTTTATTTTTTAATGCACTTGACTACCAGTGACGCCAGGCTGTAAATTCTAGTAACTCTACTTATACTAGATCTAGATTCTACATCTAATCTATATAATATATAATCCAGAAACATTAGCGTAGGCTCTAACTCTAATACATGGTTACATGGCTGAAATCGAATAAAGCTCTGTTAATGTTATTTTTGTTTTGTTAAATAAATAAATTAGATCTATATAATTTTAATTATAATTTGTACAATTGACTTTATAAAAAAAAGTTTATTGACGTGGTAGATCTAAATCGAGACAACTTACAGTTACAGTGACTTACTAACTAAGTGATAAGTCCTTTAGAAGTAAGATTAGTGACTAGTAGAATTTAGAAACTAGATTGACTAGAACTAAGTTACTTACAAACTTAGTTACTAATACTAGAATCTAGATCAGATAGTAAGACTAATTTTACTATGAGTTAACTTTTAAGATTTAAGTTAATGTCAAGTAGATCTATGATATTTTTAATATTTATAATTGATATAGAATTATAGAAATAGATCTAGAGTAGAGAGTTTGAGTAGATCTAGAGATCTAGTAAAGTTGTTTTTTTTTAATTTTCAATAAACCTTTCCCCTAACATATTTTTTAGCCCTTGAATTATTTAAATAATTATTATATCTGGCTAACAATAAAATAAAACTGATCACTGTCTTTCTCTGTCATTCTCTCTCTCTCTCTCTCTATTTCTCTCTGACTCTGGTGAATTTGACCCTCCCCCTTTTTTTTTCATCCTGCGCTTTGTAATGTTTTCTGACATAGATAAATCATAGATATTTAGCTTGAATTAGAACAACCTCCATTATAATGCCTCCTCCCCAGACTCACATCATACATGCACACATGCTTTTGGCCTGTGAATTCAAGTATCACTTTTACTTATCTCTATTCCCTGCCCTTATACCTCTAACAACAAAAAAAAGTTAAGTCTATGTACAATCACTAACTTTTCTTCTCACTTCATAAAAAATATCTGGTGGGCTAGTACCCAAATAAGCTATTAGGCCATAGAAAGATACATGGATGTCACTATGGCACTATCTTAAAGGTTAATATAGATAATAAAAGGAGCCCTCTGAGTGTCATGTTTAAAAAAATGTTTTAAAACTTTAACAGACTCCACAGTCTATTACTAATTTAATGTAACACATTATCCATAATAATGTAATAGCCTACACAGTGCTACAAGCAGGCTTCATACTTTTAGGGCCTACATATTTAATAATTAAAAAGCAACATAAACCTGTTTTTAATATAAGGATATAGTGTTCACTTTCTTTCATTTGTACAGTTATCAAAACATTATCAAACTTAACATAATGACATAATGACTTTGAGGGCATGTAGACCTAGAATTGGATATACATCATAGGATATACAATTTATGGGTTTAATAGAAATGCTCTGCCCCATTTTGACACCCAGTCTGCCCCTGCCCACACTACATTTATTTTGGCTTTTTGTTTCTAAAAAAGGAAATTTATTTGGCTTTATTAATTTTAAAGTAGAGAAAAGACAGTGCTACAGAGTATGGAAGTCTTATATGCACATGCACAAAATAATTATTGTTCCTTGCTCTCTCTTTCTTTCTAAAAAAAAAAAAAAGAAATAGACTATAGATCTGTTTCATACTATTAGTGTTGTTCTTCTTTTGACCCATGCCTAAAAGGAAGTGAAAAGGAATATGAACTAGGGACATAAATCTGTAAAGAAGGGCCTAGCAATTAATCCTGCAATGGCTCAATCTTTGTCTTTTCAAAATGTTTTGATGTATAAATTGGTCATTGGCATCATTTCTTTTATATAACTAGAAACATTGTAAACTTTAGTTAAATTTATAATGAACACTTTAATTCTTATTAAGTACTTAAATTTACTAAAATTTTTTTTTTAGGGATTCATTAATTGCATTATTACCTCATATGTAAGAGAACTGAATTTGTTTAACATAAGATGGACGAAACACATTGTCCAGGGGTATCTCTAAATGAATTGACCTTTGAAATAAATGAGGAAGAATTTTCAATTACGCTTACAGCTGCCCCAGATAATCCAAATCTTCATTGTGACAATGCTGAGATTAACACAGAAACATTTCTTAGTCAGGTAATAATGAATACCATTTTATAGTTTATGGGAGTGAAAATATACAGCCATAAATACTTCAAGTAGGAAAAAAAAATTTACTTACAGAAAATCATTACATAAATTCTATTTTAACAATTATATCAATAAATTAGCTGATACCTGTTGTTTGTCTTGCATCTTACTATATCTGCATATTAAAGCTCACCTATCACATAAACACTTTTTTTTAACAAAGTTTATATCATCTCAGTCTGTCTGTCTGTTTATGTGCTAAAACATTTGTACACATTATTTCTCCCATGCCTTATCTTGTATCAAGCTGAAATTTTGCACAGTTATTTCTTTTACCTGACAATACAAGAATCACTAAAAAAAATTAATTAATTGAATTAATTGATTAGTTTATTAACTATTAGTAATTGATTATTTTGTTTGGTATCTCGAACAAAGAAAAGAAATTGTACTTGACTTAATTAATGGTATAAGCTGAATTTGTCCACTTTATAGGTCGTCATCTGAGTATTAGTGAACCCAAGCCTAAAAAAATAGGACGATACTATAGAAACAATAGATAACTCTACAATCTTCCATGTTCATAAGTTCTCCACTAGTAGAGGGTTACCATCTTGGCTTGAGAAGCAGAATGCTTGAGCCATGGTCGTTCACCCTTTTTAAAAATTTTATAAATGGTTTTTATTGTTACAAATTTAATTACATGACTGATCCATACTAATTGATACAATTATGCTTAATATAATCTTTGTTTTTTAAAACAAGTATTTTTTATATTTTCTTGTTTGGCCTGTGATTTCTAGAAGCCTTTTGTACTTTTGCTTTGTTTTCCCCTTGGAACAGTCTGAAAAGGCTTTCCATGTTTTAGTGCTCTTAACACTTGCAATCTTTTTTTGGCTCATCAGTATTGGCTATATATTTTCTTTGTCTCTAAACATAAAATCAGAATGAGAGGAACAAATCCTTCCACAATTTAGACTCCTACACACACACAACTCTTTAGCTCATTAGTTATAACCATAAAGAAAAAAAAAGCTTTTTAAGCCTGTCAATAATTGTCCTTAAGAATACAAACATATCTTTGCTTTTCTCTATTTAACTGAACAGTTTGACCCCATTCCACTAAAGCCCACCCTAACACACACATTGACCAAAAATATAATAATTATTATGGCATCTTTCTCCATAAAATAGTTGTTTCAAAGGTGATGCCATCATTAAGAGGAAATTCGAATTGCAACATTTAGTTTTGGAAAGACACCAAAATGGCTAAATTCTATGTGAACTGGTTGGAGCGGTGAAATGCTTTGATCTAAAGAGATGTGTGAAGAAATATAAATTAAATTGAAAACAGAATGCGTTTCATTTTTTGAGTCAAAACTATTCAGACCTCCCTCATATAAATGATTTATGACAAGTTAATTAATGAGTAAAAAAAAGATGCTTTCATAATTATAAAGTTCTGTTTTGAAACATGATCAATAATTTGTTGCTAATTAGGATAAGAGACTTGTTTTTGTTGATTAGGATTTAAATTTTTTTATTTAAGTTACATCATTTTGTCACTGTTGATTTTTTTTAAAGATGATTTTGATTGGAAATATTAAGACTGGTAAAAGTTGCACAAAAAATATAAAGACCTCTGATATGATTCAAGATTATTATCTAGCAATTTGAAATCTTTTTAATCATAATGCTTTTTAATTAAATTAACATTTACTTAGTTTAATGTATCTTTCAGAAAAATGAAAATCACTTGACAAATACACACAATGAACAGACTCAATTATTAGACTTTGAAGACAGCAATTTGGAAATTCTGAATCAAACACTGTTGAAAAATAGAAACGATGATTCTGAATTTGAATTTGATTTTCCAGAGACACACAACCCCAATGTTACAGAAAAAATAGGTAAATGGATTATCTAGTACCAGTAATAATTTGTTATATATTCTTTAATAAATTACATATTTATAGTCTTATATCTTTGAGTACTGAAGCAATACACATGTCATATGGTTTAAATATATATATTTTCATCACAAGTTCTCAGTTGTTTGTTTTTTATTATCTTTATTAATTATTAAATAAAACAATATAAATAAGTCTGAGCTAGCCAGGAAAACCAGTGACTTGGCAGAATTTAAGTCACTGGTAAATATGCATGACTGAATGCATGACGCGTAGGACGTAATCATCTTCTTTTTTGAAGTAACGTCTGTATTATATAAGATAAGATAAGAAGTCCCCATTTTGAGAAAGTGAGAATTATGAATTAGACCAACCACAAGATTTGTTATGATTTTCAATATAAAATGCTCAGTGCTGCCTCATTAAGCTTTTTGTTACCCTTTGAAAAAGGCCTTCATCATTCTCTCTTATTGATCTCAACCTCTTTGGAAAACTTGAGTTTATTGAGCTTCCATCACTTCCCAGGTTTATGTTCCTGGACCTTCAAGGGGGAATGAGATTGATGACCATGTATAACAGAATCACTTCATCCCCTCTCCCCTTTGTGTTATGATCTACAATTCAGATGCCTCGCCTCTGGGTTTGTTGTCAAATTTACATCCAAGGAGCTAGAATTAGTCTTATAAAAAAGTTTCCTAATTGGTGTGCCAGTGACATTGTTCACTAGATAAGCATTACATATGCTACAAGGAACAAATGTATTCACTGTTCACTTATAAGTGTACTTTTGTTCTTGTCACTCATTTACCACCTGGTCTTAAAACTAACAAGGTCAAATGTGTGCTTATCATTCATCTTTCAAGTTTAACCAAATGTTTTAGAGGAACACCTGCCATCAATTTTTAGTTCCTTTCAAACATAACCAACTGCATTTGTTGCATTGGAATGAAAGTCCAACGCTGTTCTGGTAACTCTAAAGTATAAGTATCAATATTTGACCTGCTAAATACAAAAGTAAACATACATTTTCAAACATGTTTTGATTTTATTGACTGCGATAGCATAATTGGATTTAGCATCATATATTGAACACTTTATGTATTCAAAAATTGTTTTATAGATTTAATATTACTCATTATATTTTTATTCATTATATGCATAACACAATAATCTCTGTGATTTTTTTTGCCAAACTTTATAGCTGACTGTTTAGAGTTATGCATCTATTTTTAGTGGGTTTTTTTTTTGTTGTTTTTTTGTTTATTTTTTATGAAATCTAATTTTTTTTCAGACTTAAGGCCTACTAGTTTTACCAATGTATTAAAAGTAGAAGAAAAGACTGTTCCTAAAGATGAACCAGCAACTGAAGCAAGCAGCAATGTACAAGTCAATGCACATTTTAATCAAACTAATATTATTCAATACCAGGATAATGAAAACAAAGTAATTTTTAAAAGTTCTTTATTAAAAAAAAAAGAATCAGCTTAGATGATTTTTCTTAAATGGAATATCATCATTATTTATTTAAATGTGTATAACATTTTAATGTATATATCATAGGAGCAAGAATCAACAAAAATGGAATCAGTTACTTCATTTGCAGATGAGTGGGATAATATACAGACCATACAGCCTGGTAAGCTTATTTTATACAGATTCATAGAGGTTTATAAGTCATTCATTATAATTAGCTTAAAAACAATCTAACATCAGAAAGTGAACAAAACCAAAAATTAAACACAACACAGATAAACTAAATAAAGAAAACAACAGAAGTAGGAAAACAGAAGTTTTACTTTATGCACTAAAGGTGAATGAAAGTTATAAAGAACAAGATTACAAAGAGAGTTTGTGTGATACACAAACTCAGAGGCGGCCCCTGTAAGAGTCAGATCCCTGTCAGATCCGCCTATTCGCAAGATTTTTCGGATGTTACTTTAAAGTTGAAAATAATTAACTTCTCGCTGGACGACGGAGGATGGCGAGCAGGGATAAACCTGCCTTATCTTGATGTTTGCGCACTAGACTGTAGTTCAGATTTATCGTTGGTCCCTGGCTCAATTACTGCATGCTCCCATCCCCTCCTGTGGGAGGTTTGAAATAGGAAGTAAACTATCTTTAACTCTGAAGAAACAATCGAAACATGTAAAACAAACAGACACATAACCCGGGAGCGTCGAGATAATTAGTTCAGCATGCTAACTGGTTTCAAACTAATAGATATATACAATATGTCACACGAGCGATTTTAAATAATCTTTCAGCATTGATCTGTAGAGATGTACATAAACTAAACTTCTGATTTAACACTCTTAATATATATCTTATTAATTATTATTATTAATAATTTGGATGTAATTTAGATAAAATTTAGGTAAAATTAAAATAAAAGCCCAGATAATCAATAGAATGAATGCAATATTAAATTTAAAAATAGAAGATTAGTTTTAGTTTATTATAACATTTCAATGTAGATCTAGACATAAACATTCGGAACAATCTATTATAGATATTTAAAACTATCGCAATATTTATGAATGAACATTAAAGGTTAAATGATATTTTCAAAAACCTTTAGTTTTTTTTATCTAACCGTGACGGACAGACCAACCAACAGTTAAAACGCACACAAATATGCTTCTTTCATTCTAATGGGGGCAATAAAAAACATTTTTTTAAAATCTGATTTTTTAAAAAGTTTAAGAAATTAGTTTAGAATCACGTCATGGCCGGGCTTTATGCTAGTACACGAAAGTCGCTGCTAAAAGTTCATTTAAAAAAAATTATATCAAAGATAAACAACAGATCTTATTTAGTGCCCCAACGGTCAAAATAAACTTTTTCCGTGCTTTGATCTCTCAACGTTAGCCTTGTAAAGCCGATGTTCAAGGCAACTGCCACACCTCTTTTATGTGTTGATTACTTAGATAGTAAATACTCTTAAGTTAGAACAAAATAAAATGTGAAATCCAGTGCAATCTATAACATTATTAATTGTCTTAAATTAGGTTTCATTTATATTGCATACTAATTAGGTTTTTTCTCTTTAAATACTGCTTGCATAAAATATTTTTAAAAATTAGATTTTGAGCTTTTAGAAAAAAAAAAGTAGCCGTTGCATCAGAACTTTGAATGATCTATATTATCGTGATGTCCGATTTTCATTTTCTCTTCTACTTTCTGAGCACTAAACGGGACGGACGGACAGACAGACAGACGGACACACAAAACTAATAGCGTCTTTTCCCCTTTCGGGGGCCGCTAATAATATAAAACAGTGATTGTTCAACTCGAAGATAAAAGCCTCAGGGAAGTTGTATGCTTACCATGTGTTTTACTGACCAACATATATTATTTTAGCTCTGGACAGAGCACAGCGCAATAAGATGTTAAAATAGATGAAATTTGAACCAGCAACTCATGCTGATTATACCCTTCTGGTCTTTTTTTTAGTTAAGATCAAGATACTGGCCCTAGGATAACCCCCCCCCCAACACTCCAACATAGACAATGTTGTAGTAAGAACTGTCTGGTCTGGAAACTACTGCAATATTGATTGATTAAAACTTAACCTTGTATTACATAGTAGTTAAATTGCTTTTGTTCCATGATTTCTAAATTTCTTTATTCTTCTTATATACCGGGGTATCTGCCCTAAAATTAACAAACATAAAGGGTAAACAGCTAAAACAATAAATCTGTTAGAAAATAAAAAGCAAAACATTTTCTCTTTAATTTTCATGTGATATTTTCTTTCTTTTTTTTTTTTCAGAAATTTTACAAACAGATGCACTACCAAAAGGTTTATCTTTTTTATAATTAGTCTTTGTGGGAATGTAAAATTAAGAAAGTAGAAAAAAATTTGAATTTCAAATGTTAAACATCATACTAGTGCACAATTTTTTAAAGTTTATTCAGATACAATTCTAACTTATAATAAATTGTCTTTAAAAGCTTACTTTCACAAAGGGGTAAGTGTCAATGTGTCAGTCAACAGTAAGGCTAACTCTTTCTCTCATAATTGATGATACCTTGTTGATTTTACCCCGTTCTGCAGCCTAATCAACGATATTGTTGTTGATATTTAAAAAGTCAGTTGTTTTGTTTTATTTCCTCCCAAAATGTTTTTAATTGCTTATAATTTAATTTTGAAAAGTTTCCTTTTGAAAAAAAAAAAATACAGATTATTATTTTTTTCATTTTCAATGTTGTTGGGTTTGTTTTTTTTTAACAAAAATGATGATATTTTAAAGAATAAGGGCTTAAAAGGGCTCAATTTTTCTAAGGGTGCTGACATGAGATAGTGATCTCAAGACAATTAATTTAAATGTTTTACACATGATATATATATGAAGTTTTGTGAAAATATGAATAACTATCACAAAAAAATAAATTTAGTTCAATATGGGTCAAAAAATATTGCCTAGATCTAGTTGTAAAGAGAGTTGTCCACAGTCTGTAAGTTGTTATTTTAAATTCCATTATATAAAATAACCTTTTTCTTTTAGTTTTATAAACATCAATTTGTATTATCTAAAAAGGGTTTGCATTCTCCTTTAATTGTATACCAAAATATTTCATTTTCTTATAACAAACAAAAATTTTTTTTAAAGTTTAATCATAACAAGGTAGTGAGATACATATAAGTGAAATGAATTATTCCAGCATTGGAATGTGGAGAATAATGATGGAGAGAAAGAGCTAGAATTAGAGACACAGGCAGCAGAATGCAGACATCAGTGCCTATAGGCAGCACGGAAAACCAACTCCTATATACCCTCCCCCACTGGTCCACAAATGAGATTTGACCAAAGTGCTCTGAGCATGCTATAAGCATGAAAGTAGCGCTATATAAAAGCTATAATAATAATCAATTGCATATTGTTGTTGTAATTTTTTTTAATGATCAAATTTCTCTCAAATTTTTCTGTTTTTAAAAACTATAAATGTTCATATTTTTGGGAAATTTTGAGTTTGAAGAATCATATTTTCTTAGATTTTGGGATGGTAACCTTGATGGGATTGTACTTATATCCAATCTAAACAAGTTTAAGTATTGGGCATCTAAAAATGCTCTCAAACAAAAAATAAATATTATGAAGTATACACAAATTAATTATGACATTCAAATTTGTGAAGTAATTGAACTAATTATTTTTTTTGGCAAATGGTAGCTGAATGGATTGACTGCTGAACCAAAGCTCAAAACATTGTATCCCCAAAGTACATTGTAATTTTTAGCTGATGGTAGTCTCTTGTCCATCCAGCTTTCTGTGTTCCATTTGAAGTAGAAAGTTCATGCCATTGTTCTGTGGCTACCTCTGTTAACCATTTACCATTAAGTCTGCCTCACCTGTCCCATGGATATTAAGGTTTCAAAAGCAAAATTTTAAAAAATTCAATTCTTCAATGTTATTATATTATATTTTTTTTTGAAAACATGCCT
This sequence comes from Biomphalaria straminea, assembly GCA_021533235.1. Taxonomy (NCBI): domain Eukaryota; kingdom Metazoa; phylum Mollusca; class Gastropoda; family Planorbidae; genus Biomphalaria; species Biomphalaria straminea. The sequence goes on from JADKLZ010000003.1 coordinate 23,949,930, forward strand.
AGGTTCTTCTGCTGAAATTGTGTCAAAACCATTGGTTACATTCCATCAGATCTGGCCACAGTTTGAGTCACTTGATTATTCACCAGTTAAAGTAAATTAGCAATAATTTTCTTCTTTTTTTTTTCTATTAATATATATTAATAAATAATAAATATGATTGGAAAACAAAAAATACATTATACAAGAATGTCTAGTTACTATTAGTGTATTAATTTTGAATGACAGAGTCAAATAAAAACAACAGTTGAGCGCCAAGGATTATCTGCATTTCTTCATCTATTATTTGGACCTCCAAAACTACACAGAGATCTAATGCATCAAAGAGATCTTCTGTTTTGTATAGCTGCCAGTGAGTTTTAATGTATTTCTACATTAACTAACAAGTATGTTTTTTGTTCTTTTTCATTGTTCACTTCTTTACAAACACTTTTTTTTTGTTTTATGTTATGATATTGATTAGTTTAAATTTTGTTTTAGCCTCATTCCAGAATGACAATCCGATCCACAATCAAGTTTTACAAACTGTTTACCGCTGTCTGACTGGCTCCAAATTTGACTGTCCACGTTTTGGCAATCACTGGGAAGAAATAGGCTTTCAAGGTTTTTATTTCAAAATTCTTTTTACTTTTGGTGATTTCATTGTTTTTAACCACCAGAATTTAATCTTTGATTTTATATAGACCATATGTATTAATATTTCAAAACTATTCTTTTATAGGTCAGGATCCTGCCACAGATCTTCGTGGAGGTGGAATGCTTGCATTATTAAATATTTTGTTTTTATTAAGAGATTCCAGTACAAAGGAGCTTGCTAGAGAAATCTATAAACTTTCATTGCATCCTACTCAGGTTTGATACTTACAGTGCTACTACTAAATGTTGTGTGTGCGTCTAAAGTGATATTCAGAGTGATTCATGCAATATATTTTTTAAAGTGAAACTTTTAAATGTTAAATGAACCCTTCTTTGTTTAGTGCAGTGGTATTTATGGAAATACCTAGAGTGATACTACTAATAATAAAAAAAATATATATTTAAAGTATTCTTCTAGTGAGGTCTATAGTGACATATTGCCTATAGAGTTTTTCTGGATTTCCATTATATCAATACATATTTTGTTCAAATTAACTATATTCTCTTTTCATATACATTTTTGCTTTCTTCATTAAAATCACATTCATCTAAGATTTTAAAATTAGTTACCAGTTAATCATGAATTTGATTAGCTCTTATTAATTTCAGGAGAAACATGGAAGATAATTTAACCAAATATCTTCTACTTATAAATTACTAACTAAATAATGGATGTTTGTTTTGTGGAAACCTAGCATGTGTTATTAAGTCTTTATGCTACTACTAAGTCACTTTTCTTCTTTTTCATTCTATTCGTACAATATTTTTCTTATGTTATACTTGAAAGAATGCTAAATTCTTAATTAATCTTAACTTCATCAAACTTAATGTTACATTTTTACAGAACTTTCCATTTTGTATCATGGGTATTAACCTGACAAGAATTTGTTTACAAGTTTTGCGAGAGGAAATATTTAACAAGTAAGACATTCTGTGATTAATAATCAATACTCTACTTCATGAGAAGTCCATTATCATCTATGTCTAGCTTTCAAAAACTAGGTCTTCTGTCTACAGTTATGGTCTGTTTCTGTGGCTGATGGTTAACAAGGTTGTCATTTGGCCAGCAAAATCACCAATTGCCCAAATGTCAGGTGCCCATTAGAGTTGGGTTAACTGAGAGGGTTTCCTAAAAATCCAGAAATTCAGAATCTCAGTCTTTCCCAATATTCAAACCAAGACACTACAGTTTGAAAGTCAAGGGCTTTAACACTCTGCCACCATGCCCTTGTTATGGTGGAAACTACTGAAAAATTCTTTCACATCATTGAAAAAAGGGAAACAGATTATGTCTTTGTAAAAAGAATTAAGTTTCCCTTTCAGACCTTGCTATCTATGGAGCAGATGATATTAAGATCATCTGTTTCTATGGCCAATGGTTAACAAGCAGGGTGTCATGTGGCCAGCACAATGACCAACCGCCTTTTATTTTCCACATCTAAAGTCAGGTACCCATTAGAGTAGGGTGGAATCAAGGGTGTACTAAGAATCTCAAAATTCAAAATCCCAGTCTTCACTGAGATTCGAACTCAGGACCATATCTTTGTATTAACCTAATATTACTGTAAATACCCTAACAATCTTTATATATTTTGTTTACAACAGGGAGTGTAATAAACGTAAAGATGTCATCCACACTATCAACTGTGTTTATGCATCTCTCTTTTTTTATTTATATAATAAATGGAGAACAGGAAAAACTATAGCAGATTCTGGATTTATATTACAGGGTAAGAAAATAAACAATTTATGTCATCAGTAAGTTTTTTGTATTTATAATTTGTTTTTGTTTCATATCAAAAGTATTTAATATTTTACCTGAAATATATATATTTGTAACTTAATTTTGAACTTTACCTTTACAATAAAATACAATATATACAATATTTTTTATTATATCTCTAGAAACTGAACTGTATGCGCACAAACATCCTAAAGCTGTCTTCAAGGATTTTGACCTCATTAAGAACCTAAATAAACAAAACAAGAGCCTAGATGAATCTCATGAACATTTGACATTTTTCAGTGTTTGTAATAAAGAAGCACCAAATGATAAATCTGCAGCAGAACTATATTAAAGCCTTCAAAAAGATTTGGCTGGTTTTTATGTCACTATGAATACAGAACTTTGATCTAAATATTTGAACTAATCTGGTTTTTATTGAAACCATTGGCTACTTTATCCTTTCCAATTCTTTCTGGAAGCTTTGGAATTAAAGACTTGTACCACAGTCTTGGAGGTGGTAAATTAAATACTTCAATCAACTGAGAGGAGCATAATTTGAGTATGAAAAATAACTGGAACCTAAATGCAGTCTTCTTCACTGAGTTCAAAACAGAATATTTGAATCTCTTAAGAAAAGTTATGGGACTAGCAGAGAAATCCTCTTATTTGTGATGGTTTGAAGGAAAAATGATGATATATATATATATATGCTAACATACAAATATATAGATTTACAGAAAATGTCATAAACATCCTAAACTCTGATTTAGATCTATGTGCAATATCTCTTTTGTACACATATATTTTAAAAAAATATTTGTGATAAATGAAAAAAATGTGTGATACATATGAATTTTTTTGTGTACTTTAGTACAAGTCTAAAATTGTATATAATTTTTAGTGCTAATAGTTTAATGGTTATATTTGTTTCTGATATAGAAGCTAAAGATGAGAAATATTGAAAAGTTGGTTGTTTTTTATATTTCTATGTGATCCAAAACACAGATTTTTTTGGGGCAATCTGATGGGTTGTAAACATTGGTAAAACATACATTACCAAGTATTTTAATCTAAATGTTGATTTAACTTTTATATTATCAAATTTAAAAAAATAATTTTATTATCCATGTCAATGAATTTTATAATTGATATAAAAACAAATTAAGCTTCCCATTGAGACCTTGTGGTCAGTTGATGTAAAGGTCATCGTTTCTGTGGCATGGCCCATGGTTTATGAGGGTGTCAGTGGGCCAGCATAATGACTATTTGCCTTTACTTTTCCCTATCTAATGTGAGGTACCTAGATCTATTAGAGCTAGATGTATTCAGAGGTGTCTTAATGATCCTAAATTAAAAATCCCATCACTAAGTACTACCTTTATACAATCTATGTGATTGTTCTTTTTTTTTTTTATAGTATAAAGTCTTGCCAAAGAATGCCCATAATAAAGTGTAATCACCTTTGGTGATATTGTTAAAGAAGACTTTGATGCTTTATTAATAGCACCTATAGCTCAGAGATATACACAAGTGTTTTGAGAACCACTGCATTGTAGACACCTTTTTGCCTGCTCCACTGCACTTTAGTTTGAAAAAAGGGGTGCTACAAATGTTTTTATATTCCCTTCAACAGTGATTTGTCATGTTACTGAAATCTCCAAATAACAGAATGATCAATTGAATTAATAGAGAGGCAATCCTCACTAATTTATGATGCTGAGTGAATTCAATTGGAGGAATAATTCATCAGTAAAGTCATTGAATACTGTAGGTTACTACTTATTCTACCAGGGTTTTTTTGATATATTAAATGTTCTTATAAAACTTTGCTTTAAATTATTTGAGAAATTTCTGGTTGAATAATGTACATGTAAAACATGACACCATCACTATAATCAAAATCCTCAAAAAAAAAAAAAAGAACATTGTTTATTTTAATACTTATTACATTGGACCCACTAACCATTCCTGACTTTAATTTGAAAAAAAGGATATACTAAAATTTGCATATGTTCTGAGAATTCATCTGAAAAGGTGAAATGTATTCATTCCAATATGTGAGCTAATGTATTTAGTACATTTTTTTTTAATTTTGATGAATTTTTTAATACTTGATTTCAAATTTCTCCCTGGCATTGAAAAGTGAGGATAACTATAAACGTTTATCAACTGTAATTGTGATGTGTATTTTAATTTCTTACAATCGCACATGTAGTTGGTAGGTTATAGTTAATTTTAATCTAATCATGGCTGTGCTATGTAGTAATGTACCATTTCTCAAATAATTGATGACTGGGACTTGTAACTCTAGCAAAGCACTAACTTTGAAAGTATAATAGATACTTAAGTTTTTAACTTTTGCTATCTATGTTTACAAAAATATCTTGTTAATAAAAACTAAGTTAAAAATTGATGTCTATTGCCTATTGTAATAATAAATCAGTTCTTCTTTAAATAACATCTATTATATATTTACAATGTAATGTTTTTGATTAACTTAATTATTATGTATTATAACAAGAAAAAGAAATGTTGGCTTGTAAGAGACAGCTGTTTGGAGGTGAGGGTGACTGGCTTTTAAACTGATAAGTATTTGACCATCAACTGAAAGACGCTGTAGAATACTTGGTCAACAGAAAGTTTAGGTTTTGATTTGGCGGGAGCACGTTATCCTGCCTCAACGTGGCGCTCCCGTGGAAACGGCTCACTAGAGGAAGTGGCTAGGCGAAAGGGTAACAAATATGATTCCCGTGGGAGTGCCCATGGGCGGACGAGAGTCTGCCCCTTCACGGTGCGGATTTGTAAGAAAGCTCCCACAAACCAGTCACAAATCCATGCGCTGTTCCTCAAGGGACCGTCTTGTCAATGGCGGATTCTGCACAGTTAGCTTGGTACAACGAAGGTAGATGGTGGAGGCCCCCGGTGCCACCGAGTGGTATTGGAAACAGCAATGCTCTATAAGCATTGACTCGGGTCGCTCCCAGACAGGCCTGTTGGTCCGCAGGTTTGTTTTTTTTTTACTGTTTGATTTTCGGGCAGTGAGGTCAGACAGGTTTTTTTTCAAACTTAGAGCTCGAAGAGCCTTCGGCTCAGCTCTTAGACTATCCAGCGGTTTTGATTTGGAGCATGTTCCCTTGATTTTCAACATTTTCAAATCTAGCCTGATTGTCATTGAATATTGACTATATACGTTTCTGCAAGTCTTTACTACACAAATGTTTATCTAAATTCACATCCTACTATACAATAACATGCACAGTGCAGCTTTGTTTCTGTTTGGATCAAATCAGGGTCACCCCATACATGCAATGATTACATGGTGTCATTACAGAGTCATGGATATATGTTACATAGAGGTTTGAGGCTAGTCCTGGACTTTGGAGGTTGGGACTATTATGAATTTCTAAGAAAATATTATAATAATGATAAGTTATAAAATTTATTTTAAATGAAAAAGGACTATAATTAAAAATGATTTAAGAATTTTTAATTATCCATTTAACTTCATATGCACTTTATTTTATTATTCACTAGCTTTCAACTACTAGCGGTTGCTGAGTGATAAAACACTTTGCTTCCAAACTCTGATGAAGACTGTGATTTTTACTTTCAGGATCTTTAGGGTACCCCCGTAGCTCTAACTAAGTCATTGTACTGGCCACATAATACCCTCATTAACTATAGTTCCCCCTTTCAGACCTTGTGGTCTATAGGGCAGATGATGTAAAGGTCATCTGATTCTGTGATTAACAAGGGTGTCATGTGGCCAGCACAATGACCAACCACCTTTACTTTCTCCAACTAAAGTCAGGTACCCATTAGAGTTGGGTGGACTCAGGGGCGCCCTAAAAATCCCAAAATTCAAAATCCCAGTCATCATCGGGATTGGAACCCAGGACCTCAGGTTCGGAAGCCAAGCGCTTAACCATTCAACCACCAAAGTTGTCCTTTACATCATCTGCCCTATACACCATAGGGTCTGAAAGGGAACTTAACTTGTTTTCAACTAACAGCAACACACAGTATTTGAACAAGTTATTCTCAGCCCAACTTTCATACAATTTTACCTCAGCATCTCTATTCTCTACCTAGTAACACATTAAGCAGATATTTTCATAAATGGGGGACTAAATCAAATATAGCAAACTTTATTGGTGTATGCTGCTTATTGAATATATAAGTATTGAAAAACTAAACACTTTTAAGACCATGGATTAATATTAAGTACCCTAGAATCAAGTTAAAAATTAAAAAGCAGTTTACTGTGAATTAACTTGAGTATGAAAATCTCCTATAGCCATGAGCGTTAAGGTTCCTATCTCCTAAACAAGATTATTAGGGGCTTCTTTACCCACAAATCTGATGATTGCAAAAGCTTGTATGTCATGTGCCTAGTATCCTAAAAAAATATAAAGTAAACTATTCTAAGTATCCGAAACTGAAACAGCACCAGATTCTGAAATTATTAGAACTGACAATAACAAGCTTACTGACACTCTCCTTCAATTCTAGATCTATAGTTGTATACTTGTAGAGTAAGATTAGTATTGTTTGCTAACTTGACAAATAGAAAACCTTGCTAAAAACTTTGAATTCAAGTAACAGATATTTTTTAAATTTAAATGTTACAACACAAGAAAAGGAACACTAGTTTTCAATAAAATATAAGACACTTTGTCTACAATATTATTTGATATTTTATTTGTAAAATCTGTAGGGTTAGAGAATTAAAGATACAATGTATTCCTGAGTGGTAGATTGTATGTACAGCTGATTGACAATCTTTCAAACAATAGCATATTGATTGATTTAGGTATGTATGATTATAAAGTAAAAATAAATGGGGAAAAACACAATTCTTTCAAGTTCAACAACACGTTTGCAACATACAATATGCAATTTAAAGTTAGTAGGACCTGAAACAAACAGAATGTACAACTTTACATTGAGATGAACAAAGAAAATGAAATTCTAGTCCAAAAAAAAAGATAAGAAAAACTGAACAGCAAAGTTCACTCTTACGCCTTCAAAACAGACACATTCTATAGCCTTCATTTTTTTCCCATTGTAGTTAAATTACATTTTTTCAATGCTTTTTTTATCTAGTCCAAAAAAAAAAGATTTGCATTCAATAAAGTAACAAAATCACTTTTTTAAAACCAAGTACCAACCAACCATTCAAATTACAGTTTGAACATTTATTGTAAATGTTGAATGGATTAGCTTTCATAAAATCTAATAGTAAGTATTCACATGCAAAAGTTTCAGTTTGACCTTGATAACTTGAACCTACCTTACAGATTGTTCTATTAATTGCACTGGCATTTTAAATGATCTTAAAGACTTTTTTTATGTATTTGTGTTACCATAGTATACAAATAAGCCAAAAGAATCAAAGTACAACTGTGAAACAAAATATACAGAATAGATAAGTCTAAAGAAGAAACAATTAGAATTGTAAGTAAAGAGCAACACAAATGTCAAAGTCATTTCATTATATTTGCAAACAATCAATTACATAGTAAGGCAAAGATGTAGGTGAAACTACAATATTTACAACATATTTTATTCCAGATAATAGAATGATCGAGGATATCATCCCTAAGACACACAAAGTACTCCTTTAAAGATAAATCAAAATCATAAGATCAAGAGAATTAACAATAGTCAGGCTGAATACAAACAGACAATTCAATAACAATGAATGCCAAACAAAAATAACCTTTTGTTTTTCTTCATCTCCAAGTCTGTGACCAGTGCTATTCAAAAGTTTATTCTTTAATTGTATTTTTGTTTTAGATAAACCTGATCACAATTAGAGAGAGCAATGAATGCATTATGTTTTGGATAGTTTTCAAATGTTAATTAAGAGGAGTGACAAAAAGTATTGAAGTTATGGACATCAGGGAGATAACCCAACAGAGCACTTTCATTTTTTCAATTGACATTTTTGGCAGTTAAGGAACTTAGCTATTTTAGCAGATTTAGTAAATGTAGTGTTAACATTATTAAATAAATACATCTGACCTAATAATCATTTATTATATATGTAGGCAAAATGAACATAAATACTTTATAGTTATCTAATATAAATAATAAAAAGTTGAATGTAAAACTAATGGTCAGTTGTTCAGTCTAGGAATCACAAATTGTCTTAAGATTGACATTACTCTAATTCAGCATATACTTATTGACAAATTTGCACATTGTAACAAAATTTGCTGCCTATTTTGAACTTAGTCTAAAATGCAATACAAATATGGAACCTCAGGAATTTTTTTTTTTACATTGATACTACTAAATACCGGGTACCAGAACACCTAGGAAACCAAATGTGTTAATACTGATGGAACATGATTCAGGTCTATTTTACTCCTGATTATTTTTGTTTTGTTAGTTATGTTTATATAAATATATCTCTATTACAGAAGATTTGAATGTTCTACTTGACAGCAAGTGATATTTGTGAATAACAATCCTGTCAATCATCAAATAATTTTAAAAAGAAACATTTTCATAAATTAGATGAAGACAATATGTACAGACTCAATGTGAACTTTAATCACAAAAAGGTTGGACAAATGTTAACAACTGAATCTCCTGTATAAGACTAAAAAAATGTCAAGATTCTATTTTATTAGACTTTTGCTGTTGCAAAATGTGTACATTGCCCCCTACTGCTTAAATGTACATGACACCAGATACCATTAATGGCAAATCATCAATTAAAAAAAAAACAAGCTGATTACTCAAATCTTTAACTATACAAAAATAATTTCATTTATAATGTATATCTAATGTTCAACATTTCACTATTTTGTAAAGTGATTCAATGTATATAATGGAAACAAGTGTATAACTAAACAATGCTTATGTTTATAGGGACATGTTTTGTCAATTCAATAGTTGATTCATTTTGGTGGCCATAGCTGTTCTAATGTTCAAATTTGAACAAATAATATATACAAGTGTTCCAAGTTCAATTTCTATAGTTCTGTAGCTAATCAAAAATTTTCACTAATATTTTTCATATTTAGGAACTATTCCGTAATTTACCCCAGAAAGTAGCAGGAACTGAGCATGATATTACAGATCTCTGGATATATAGTGACACTTTTTGTACAGACAATTTTTCTCATATCTATGAGGGAAAAAAAAAATTAAATGACGCAAAGCAAATTGACATCACATTAGGTCTAGGGCGTAATTGCTGCCGAAATGTAGAATTAGTTAAATCCTGGTTAGGTTCCAGTGGGAAAAAAAAATTCTCAAGTTATTTGTAAACAGCAATTAATTTTACAAATCTAATAAATAGAGATTACTTGAAGTTGAAAAGATTGACATAAATTCAATAAAAAAAAAAGGAACTTTTTTTTTTGCGTACCGATCATCACAAGCAGACATAGCAGGACAAAAGTGCACTTATAGGACATTCATTGATGACACCAAATTTTCAATACAAATATAGAATGAGGGGAAAACATTTTGGTCATAAAAAGAAAAATATAATTTCCTTTTTTTTTTTTTTTTTGCCATGTAACACTAAATGTTCATATAGGACAAAATGTTAATAGTTCACTTACTGAATGTATGGTAAGTGACATATTACAACAACAAACAAGAGTATAGTAAAAATAAAAACTTTTTTTTTAGTATTCATGTGTATACGTAATGAGGTTATGATTTTAAATTACAAACAAATAGCATAACTATACAGTATAATACAAAGTTAACTATCCTGTGATGAATCGTGTGTAAGAAGAAACAGAGCTGCAATTCATATCACCGGATTTCTTGCCACAAGACAGCCATCTGATGCTAATTCTACTTGACTTCAACCTAATGCCAATAATGTGATATACACTAAGAGACCAATTCAATCTTCACTACAGTAACAAACAGAATAATAGGATTACCTTTAACACTTTCTCCATCCTAATAGTTTTTCTAGGATTAGCACTGACAAAGGTTTGACTAAGTCACACATGTCAATGGCACTTTGTTTCATACTGAGAAAAATATCACAAAGATCAGCAGAGCTGTTACATGACTCAATGTTAAATCACTTTTGAGTGAGGGGCAATGACAGCTCATTACACTTTGAACATTCACACAGCAAAGTCAACAGAAACCAAATTCAGCTGTTTGGTTTGAGGATTCGTATGGCTTTCTACAGTTAATTTTTTTTCTGAGTTTTGAGCTGTTGTTGAGATGCTGGTAAAAAATTAGTGTATCCATTCTGTCGCACCAACTCTTCATAGGCAGCCATTTGAGCAGGTGTTGCTCTATAGGCATTGGCTATAAGCTGAAGTTGTGGATTTATGTTGCTCACAGGAGCCTGTGCTCCAGTTGGCATGTACAAGTTCATAAATGCAGGATGAAGATGAGAGTTCATTGACAGAGCTATTGTAGGATCTGGCATGTGAGGTGACTGGGGTGGATGATCTGAAGATTTGGTTGTCTACAGAAAAAAAAAGAAAGTAATGGAATCAAACAGTTTGTAACAAATGAAGAAAGGAACAGGAACATTTTTTTTTCTTTTGAAAATATATATAAAGATATTAAAAACATAACTAAACTTTACAAAGCAAATAAGTAAATTAATGGATTTAAGATAGTTAAGATAGCTCAAAAAAAAACTTTTTCAGGAAAATAGTTTTTGCTAAAATTATATCTCCATGGAGTCTTCAAAATGAAAAAAAAAAGGAATTATTTAATTTCAAAACATAACTATGGAGTGAAGTAAAGAAGATAATAATGTGATATGAAAATGTCCTTACCCGAGGCATTGCGGTGAATTGTGTTCCAAATAATGCTGATGTTAGGCGACCCTCTTTACTGGATGATGCAGCAGGGCTTCCTTGATGTGTTGAAGGCATTGATTTGCTTGTAGACTGCTGATTCTGCATCAAACCATTTATACTATTAGGCGACCTCATTTGGTCAGATGCCTTGCTATTGGAGTGTTGTATCTGCTGCATGTATGGCTGTTGAAGTTCCAGAGGTGGCAGTGGGCCATAGTGAGAATAAGTTTGTTGTTGAGTTTTTCTACTGGAATTTTTTGGTTTGCTATGATCAGGTTTGCTGCTAGGTACTGGCTGTGAACTGGGCTGTTTTCTATGTGGTAAAGAACTCTGACTTTGAGCCACTGGCTGTGGTGCTTGCACAAATATAAGCCGAGGGTCATCGTACTGTTGTTTAATGATGGGTGCTTGTACAGCTGCACCTCCAGGAAGACTAGTACTGTTTTTAATACGATCTAAAACCATATCTGGACTGGGGAAAGCTGCTCCTGAAGAGGTTGTTGGATTTTCAAATGGATAGGCTCGCTTACGAGGATATTTATGGGCTACTGGGGGTGGACTTGTTATGGGTGATTGCAATGGTGAAAAGGGATTTGTTGATGTTGGATGAAGATATATCGTGGAAGGAGCTGGTGGAAGATGACTCTGTGCTCTGTGGCCAGGAGGTTTAGGATGAAGAATCGGGGATAAGTTCTGACTAGAGTTCCCTAAAAGATCATTGGGGCCATAATGTGATAGTCTGCTGAGTTTTTTCGGAATGTGTTTTGCCTGAATGTGATCATTTAATAGATAAGGTGATGGTTTGTATGGTGAGTTTGAATGGGCTGTTTTTACAACACTGCTGCCAGAAATTGGGGCCTGCTGGTGCGACTGGGACGATTTCCCCCCACCAGCATTATAGAAGTTATCTGGTCCGAGATTTTGATTAGATTTAGTGGATGAAGGTGCTACAGTAGGATCAGTGTTAGCTGCTTGTGGGAAAAAAACAGTTTCTATTTTCATCTGTGGGGAAGAAGCAGAAGTGGAGGATGAAGGAGAAGGCGTCATTATTCCCCACTGAGACTGTAGCAAGTGAGGATTTATGACAGGCATCAGGTAGCCCCCTCTCAGCATCATATTCGCATTAATCAGGCAAGGATTCTCTCCAGGCAATGTGGTACTTTGGGACGCACCCAAAGATTTTGACGTTTGTTGATGCTGCTGTTGTTGCTGATCGATATGTGGATGTTGGAGATTCTGGAGCCTAGCACTATCCAAAGAATTGAGTTCTAAAGCAGGGAATGCACTGTTACCTCCAATACAATGCCCAATGACTGGAATTTCCAAAACTTCTGTTTCCCCCTGCAAATCAAGTTTGGAATGTTCAGGTGCTATGCTTGACACAATTTTATCTTGATTAACATTTGATTCACTGGATACATCTTCCTGTGTTGTCAATTTTATCTCCTCCTGTGTTCAGTAAAATATAGACCAAATGAGGATCAAATTGTAAAATAAGTCTATCAAAAAGGATTACTTTAGTTTATAGTTTAAGTAGCATAGAGTAAATCTCACCTTGACGAAAGTTTCACTAATGTTCTCCTCATCCTTGAGTTCAGGCTTGACATCTTTAGTCTCAGAGGTTTCAACAATCTAAAAAAGTAACAGGCCATTGTAAGTCTAGCTAAGAAAATCAACTTTTAGACATCATTAAAAGTCAAGAAGAAAGTATGATTTTAAATAAGATTTATTTCACAGTTAAGAAAATAAGTTTAATATTGAAAAAATCACAGTTAAGAAGACTAGTGTGAAAACATCTGACATAGATATTTTTTTCAGTACACAAGTAAAGTAAAATGAGTAGAGTAAAAGATAAGCATGACCTTTTAGAACAAAAAAAAAAAAGGAAAATAATAAATTATCTAAATTGAAATGTATAAATCATAAAACTATAAATAGGCCAATCCATTGCTTACTTAAAATCAAAGAAATACATATTTGTGGCAGCTCACCTCTTTCTTTAACACTTTACTGTCCAGTTTTTTCCTCTCACAGGTATTAGTGTCCCCATCATTCTGTTGTGTTTGTTTTTTCTTTGCTTTAAATGATTTCACCTTGCGCAGATGTCTTTCATAGGGCAAAAGTAATCTTTAAAAAAAATGAGCAATGACTGAACCTAATTTACATTGCAAATATGTTGACAGACTTTCTTTCCAAAAGGAATATTTCTAGGTTCAATGCATTGTTATTCAAGTTTTTCTGGAGAACTAGTAGAGCACGCTTGAATTTTAAAAATTAGTTAAGAAAATAAAACTGCAGTCTTTATATAATTGCAAGCCATGCCTTTCATTTTCAAAGTCCTTTGGTACAACTAGTGTCATTAGTATGGATGATAAATAGATCATGATCAGAAATGACAAGAAATAGAACTTTTTTGTGATGATGTTTTCTTATATAACATCTGACTACATACACCCACAAAGTGATTGATAAAACATCCTCTTGCACTACAACCTTTCTGGTTAGAAGAACCATCAAGTGCTGGACATTACATCTAATCCTAGGCTTTAATGTCTGGCTGATTAAAAATTTAGATTGTTTGATTATCCTTTGATAGTGGCAGTATCAATTTTAATAGATGGTGTTTATCTTATAAATCATTAGTAGTACCTTTGTTCCTTTCATTATAGGTAGAATTCATCATGAAACCTAACATAAAGTAAGAACATTTATTTTACCTTTCATAATGTTTTCTTGTGCAAGTGGCGGCACTAGTATTGCTCATGTTGCCCCCTAACTTGTCATATAAATGTTTCCACATTCGCTTGTGAGTTATCTGAAAAAGACAAAACATTTTACATCACATCTTATGAGCTAGAAAAATAATATTTCATAAAATATTTATACACATAATGTTTAAGAAATCTATATTGCAGAATTGTGCAAGTTTAAGTTTTTTTGAGCAATATATTTTATTTCCAATTTAAAATATTTTCTGTTCCACTAAAATAATGGACCATGGGTTCTTTAGATTAACATCTTCTAAGTATCTTGTGGAAACATAAGAGAATCTGGAAAACTTACCAAATCATAACCACCAAGTTTTTCAGCCTGCTTGTAAAAGTAGAACAGATCAACTGCAATTTAAAAAAAATAAAGAATATACATTTTTGGTACAACTGAGTAATTTTAAAATTATAAAAAATTATTTACCCATTTTTCAAAAGTTTTTAGCTTCAAAAAACACCCTATTCCTAAATGGCTTTGCTGAATTTTTCATTGTCCAAAAGTACAGAAATAGATAACTTTGCATAAATAGGGATAAAAGACAATTGCTAAATTTTCATCTTGAATTAAGGAAAGGAATTATTTGATTTAAAAATATAACTATGGACAGGAGTAACTGATAATGTTTAGTTAACAAAAAAAAAGAGAAAGATAAAACTCTATAAGAACATACTTTGTTTGAAACCCAGAGATGGGATTCTGCCAATAGGCATTTTGGCATCATGCATGAACTTGTGTAGACCAATAAGAAATGCTTGCTCCTCAGTGCTGACTTTATCTTCACTGATTTCAGAAGATTCTGTGGATCTCCTTGGCTAGAAGAAAACAATTCATAGCATTCGTTATAAGCTAGGTACAAGTTAGTTTGTTTTATTTTCAATTCAATTCCCAGATATCTCAGTAGCTACAATGAAAAGCAAGCTACTTACTCTGGTGGATGAAGATATAGATGGTGTGACATTGGCAATGTATTCTTCCATACTATCAGAATCATGCTGAGAATCTTTTCTGGATACATTTTTGCTTTTTTTGTTTTTAGGTCGACTCTTCAAAATAGGCACTAAAAATAGTGAAACATAGTTTAAAGATTGAAAAAAATAGTTAAATATAAAATCATACCTGTGAAAAATTGTTATGTTAGAAGAAAAAAGGGGAGAGAGAGATGTATTTAAAAAAAGAAACATATGAAAGTTAAGAATTAAAATCTCTAGTTTGATCATGTGATATTCATACTATTTCAAGTTACCAGATGTACTGTAAAAAAATTTTTGTGATGTAATTAAAATTTAGCTGTGCTATTTTTTTTTAAATATGAAAACAATTTGTTTTTAAATTATAATAAGTAAATGAAACCTACTCAGGTGGTCCATTCTAATGTCCAATGTTTCTAACTCCGAATGCAAAAATGTTTCTTTACAAAACATGACTTTACAACCAGGTGCTCTTCCAGAGAAGCCTCCAATAGCTACAACAATTGCCAGGTGTAACCATTCATTTTCACAACCTTCTAAGCGTTTTCTCATGGCTCGGTATCGGCAATACTTTGGATAACTCAGCACAGCTAGATTGGCTGCTCCACTAACAGTTCGTTCATCTGAAAACCCAAACAAAGTGAAATTGATGTATAAAATAGTATACAAATGTAAGGGTTACAAATAATTAAACCAAAAAAGATCATTAAAAAAAAAATTGACTGAAGTAAAATAAACTTACCTGAGCTAAAATCCGTCTTGTCCAACTTTTCAATAGAGACTGTACAGTTTTTAGTTTGGCCATTTTCTTCTTTGACTACTCCATTCTTTAAGTCTCCACAACCTGCCCTGCCCTTGCACTCATCATACATCTTATCACAACCATATTTAGGGCTGTTATAGTGGTGCACACTGTCTTTGATACTTCTGCCACCATCTTTGGACACCTTGTCATGGTCAAAGCCCCCAACGGAGCAGCCGTATGTCCATTTAACATCATGTTGAATTAACGGCACAAGATCCTCAAGTTTCAAAACTAGTCTGTCACCTAGAGCCAAAACTTCATCCTAAAAACACAGAAAAAAAAAAAAAAAAAGAAAATGTAGTTTTCAGTACTGTATCAATGGCTAAAAGTAGTTTTAAAATATTATAGTAATTATGACCTGAATGAGTCCCACATAAAATACCAGTGACTACAGTGTAATATTACTTATGATTAAGATAATTGAGAAAATATTAGACTTTGTTTATCAAATAAATTGTATTTCTGTTAATAAACAATCTAGGATGAGGGGAAAAGTCTATATTGTGGTTTATAATTTCAAAAGATTCATGTTCTGTCCTTTATGACAAGCTTATGAGATGCTTGTAGCATTTTTTAAAACTAATAAAGCTATAGTAAAGTTCCCTATTCAGACCTTGTCATCAATGGGGCAGATGATATAAAGGACACCTGTTTCTGTGGCCCACCGTTAACAAGAGTGTCATGTGGCCAGCACAATGACCAACCGCCTTTACTTTTCCCCAACCAATGTTGGGTACCCATTATAGCTGGATGGACTAGAGGCGCCCCAATGATCCTGAAGGTAAAAATCCCAGTCTTTGAACCTAGGGCCCCTGGTTCAGAAGTGCTTTACCACTCAGCCACTGTGCCTCCTATAAAGCTATACTAAGTGTCTATTGGTCATAAAGTCTCTCAAAGTAAGGGTCTTAGAACTGTTTATGAGTAAATGTGAGTGTGTTGAAATGATGATGTTACTGAAGAAAAAATATAAAATCTTGATTTCAAATTTCAACCTCATTCTGCCTAGATGAACAGATAGATGACTACGTGAACAGTTGGATAACAACGTGTACAGATGGTTGACATATATCTCAAGATTTCATTGTACTTTTATGTATAGGAGCAAGCTGAACTGATTACTTCAAGAAATACAGCCTACTTTAATAAGCTTACAATGAAAGCACAAAGTATCCTAAGTCTACACAAGACATGCCATCTGTGCATATCAATGACGACTAGAACAATCGAACTATAAATAGACTATACAGGAAGAAATATGCTAGTTAGTCATTGGTTAGGAGTCATCTTTAACACTTTAGCGACAGTGTGCAACACCTCAAAATCTACTAGTCAATCAAAATTTGTTCGCATGAAACCCAGGAGAGGGGCGAGTCGCAGGTCAACAAGGCGATTATGTTAACCTGGCTAAAGCAGTCAACACAAGCGACCTAACGTGTGTAGTTGATTGTTTTTCAAGTTAACCTGTTCTGGCCAACCACTTTCAATAACACAAGTAAGTAGGACATGGTGTATTGAGAATCTGAGAAGCTTTACCCAATAGCATAAGTCAGTAGGATATTATGCAGTGAGAATCTCGGAAAATTTATAGTTTTACTTTATGTGTGATGAGTAGCGGTTATATTTGTTGGCGTCCGACGATGAGTAGTGGTTATATTTTGTTGGCATTCGATCTTTGTAAGATAAACTAAATCTAAACAATTTCAATCTAAAAGAAACCATTGGGCGTAAATCTCTCCATACCGCCAATGAAACCATCATCCGACCACTCCATTATCGACTCTTCTTGAAATGAAATGTAGGCTTATTTTTTTTAAGAATTTAAAACCAAATTCCTTTCTATCGCTTCCAGTCACAGCAACTTCTAAATGTAGAAATCAATCAATGGGAGGGGATAGAAGCTATGTACACACACGAGATCGCGGAAAGAAATAACACACACACACAGTCGTTTGTATTTTCCAACAACTAACTGATGAGTTATTGAAGCAACATTGCCAGCTCGAAGTTGATCCAAAGTAAAAACGACCATCTCGCCGTATCCTTTAATTCTACTTCTAACAATACGTTCTTATCAGTAGGAAAACTTTGAATTCATCTCCTTTTTCTTGTATTCACAAGAAGTCCCTGACAATGTTTAGCTGCAGAGACTGTACTTCAAAACTTGGACCTATTTGAAAATGTTTGACAATTTCGCCATCGTAAACAAAAAAAAATGGATGCTAAGTTTCTGATTAAAAGTTAAATTAACCGACCTATTATTATTTTCCAGCTACTTTGTTGACATTTCCCTTTGCTCCACACCCCAGAAAAGTAAAGTACTTTTAATTATTCGTCTCTACAACTCTGATATATAATGACCATACCATATACATATTACATATATTTTTCAAAGTTTATAATTAAGTTATCAGTGAGGAGAAATTTCATAATTAATTTTTTTTTAAAAAAATTTTTTTAAAAAAAAAAATATAAAAAATATCTCCCCCCCCCCCCCATCTATTTTTTTCTTCTCTCTGTGTGTGTGCCTGTAGAAAAGGAATAGAAGAAAACGTTTTCCCTTCAACTACATGGACGCAATCCAATGAATACATGGTTCTAGACTCTAGAGGAAAACAAGAAAAACATTGACAAAAACTTTTTTTTAAAGACAATGTCTCCTGCATACTCCTTATAAAGTCATGTGTTTCTCTTAACAACTAATGAATGTTAGATTTAGAAAAAAAAATTGCCCCGCCCATCCACCCTCCTCCTCCCAATAAAGAATCCTGGTTTAGTGAATTTGTGTTCTATCACAAACACCAGCAGCGAAAGTGTTACTCAATCCTGGGGTGTCTGATCGTTCAGTAGATCAGATAGATCAAGCCTACACAATATGCACATAGTCTGGAGTGAACAACAACGTTTCATGAATTAAAAACGTGGTCGATGGATTGCTCTTCATAATACATGCAAACGTTTTTAAAGTGAACAAAACATGTTTCCATCAAGTTTATAAACTCAATGTGTTGTTTTTAAATTACTCAGTGATAACTGATACACTTGCTGACAAAGAACACAAGCAGTTTATGAGAGAGAAGAATGGTTCTAAATTCTAGACTTTTATGAGAGA
>JADKLZ010000003.1:23977230-24008072 GCA_021533235.1 Biomphalaria straminea
AATGGTGAACTGTTGCAATGATTCATGTTTTGTTAGCTACACTAAATAAGTAAATGGTGAACTGTTGCAATGATTCATGTTTTGTTAGCTACACTAAATAAGTAAATGGTGAACTGTTGCAATGATTCATGTTTTGTTAGCTACACTAAATCATTAAATGGTGAACTGTTGCAATGATTCATGTTTTGTTAGCTACACTAAATCATTAAATGGTGAACTGTTGCAATGATTCCTGTTTTGTTAGCTACACTAAATCATTAAATGGTGAACTGTTGCAATGATTCCTGTTTTGTTAGCTACACTAAATCATTAAATGGTGAACTGTTGCAATGATTCATGTTTTGTTAGCTACACTAAATAATTGTGGAAAGTTTCATCTTGATCCGAGAATGGGTGTGGGGCGTCTTCAATAATAACCCTTCAAAATGTGTACAGGACAGACAGAAATACAGCGAGTTGATATAAACTTTGTAATGACAGAATCGTAAGCTCAGGAATGTTTTCAAACATTTCTTGGCGACATTTGAGTGTGACATGTCTGATACATCTATGCAAGTCCATCGTGTCTCTTGTTTTGCTGTACTAACAAAACAAAAAAAACACTTTACACTTCCGAATCCATCTATTAGCATATTGCAATCTTTTATTTCGACATTTGTATTTGAGAAATACATTACAATAGCTACGATAGGGCGTGTACACACACACACATGAATTCACACTCGGTGTTTACACAATAACTTCGGCGGCGGATAATTTCAGACAAAAAATCGATGCTGTATTTCGTTAAAACTGTTCTACATAGATGTCATTCTTTTCATCAGCATTTCAGTGCAACAAAGACCTGGCTATTTATAGAACGGCTACTTATAAGTCTTCACTGGCTCAGGCAATTTACTTCTTGTTTTATTAGCCTGCCTACTAATCCAGTTTTTAATTTCTACACAAAACAAGTTTGTTTATTGTTTTAACTAGTACACAACACATGGAACTAAAACTTGTGAGAGATGACGTGCTTATGCACATTTAAATGAAGGTGGAAGAGAATCACGGGGTAAAAAAGAGACAACGAGAGAGATTTGATATATCAAGGAATTCTTGGAATGTGAACAAATTATGACACAGAAATAACCTCTACCATGCGGGCTTAAAACCAGTCCAATAAAAAAATAACGACACAGAAGGGGCTGCTGTTTCGGGGGTTCAAAACCAGTCAAACATAAAGTGCAAACAACTATCCGACAAATAATTGTGTATTGTATCTAGGTTAGAGAGGACCTCGGCGACTATGACAGCCACCGGGAATCGATAGAACACTGCAGTGGAAGCCGACTTGATGTTTCTTTATCTAGCTCTCAACTATCTGACGAGTCGTCCAATTCATTGACGTAGACCGGCCGCAATGGAGTAGATCATTTTAGAATGGATATTAAGCAATGCCATAGACTTCTGTGATCGAGAAAACATTCAAACTAGATCACGCTAGAATAGTACAGTACAAATATACCAACTACAAACAATCTGTAGAATGCACGTAAAATCCCTTGCTAAAATACTGCTGTATTTCAAATGAATATTATAAACAAGACAATGCTTACTGATGACGTACCAAACCTAAACTAATGTTTATAATTGCTGTCTTTACAGTATGCTGGTTTTCAAACCTAAATAAATGTGTTGTTGTTGTTTTCAATCGATTCACATTTTCATTTATGTGGGATTTCATAAATGAAGGCCATCAACCTATCTTCCCTTTTCATTTACTTCCCTTTTTCAATTACGTACATTTTTCTTGAAGTTCAATAAACCCCATTCACCAATCGTAAACAAACAACATTTAGCCACGTGATTCTATATATCGTCTATACAAATTATGTAATGGATAAAGGCTGTCACGTGATACGTATTCTTCATTGTTTTATTATGACTTGGCTAAATGTGTTTATTTACGATTGGTGAATGTCTGAATGAGGTCCATTGTTTTACCCTATAATTATAGAAATATCGCTTGCTTTTCTTTTCGTATTAATATTCATGTGTGTTGTTGAAAGTAAGCCGGGTCTTACAAAATAATCTAAACTTAAACAAATAGATTATTGTGGTGAACAGTATTGTGAATATCCCTTTTTAAATCAAACAAAAGGTAAGTGTCACTTACTTAGAGTATGTGCAATACACACAAATTCAGTGATGGCCCCCACAGGATCCGCCAATGGACAACGAATAGCGAAACATTGGTTTTGTTTTCATTGTCTAAAGCAGGGGTCTCAAACTCATATCAGCATTGGGGCCGCACTGGAAAGTAACAACCAGTCAGCGGGCCGCACCACGAAAAGAGAATGTTTTTTCATTAAATTTTCCGAACACTACTGTCAATGCTAAAATATTAGATACATTTAGTGTAGTTTATTACAAGCACAGGCAGTTTGGTTTACTAAAATAAGTTGACGCTGTCTAATAAGAAAGCAGAACTATAGTTTTAAAAAAATATTTTAAAAAAATATATTATTGGCCTACTGCATATGTCTCGTCACTCATGTTTCTGTGTCCACTCAACTGAGAGAGTTTGGACGATACCAGACCATCGACGTTAGGCCTGAAGTTGCGTCTAGTGGCAAGCCGCAAGGTTGATCTCAGATGCTCATCAGTGACATCAGTCAGTCGTTAACCTTCATTCTGGAGAAAAACTGTTAGCAAACGTAAGTACTCCCAAACATCGTTAGAATTCTAGCAGCTGCACAGAAAAAGTTTGTAAAATTTCTCCCTGGGAAGAAACTGTTAGAAATCTGGAATGCCAACATTAATGTATTTTTGCTTCAGAATAGTCTCACACTGCTGGTCCAGTAGTTCCATCTAGACTTTCTCTGGAATGTTTTTCACGTTAACTGCGAACAGAGGGGCAACAAGGAAAAACTGTGGTTCGAAAGCGGTGTTCAAAATCCTTCAGTATTCTGGAGAAGATGTCTACGTAATCTTTCAGGCGCTGTGGTTCAACCGTTATGCTCTGTAGAAAAATAAGCCAGTTTCCATCTGCCAGATGAGTGGCCCACAAAGTCAGCTTGCATCTGAATGATTTGATGCGGTCAAACATCACGGTAATCAGCTGCTTTGTGCCCTGTAGTTGTGAATTGAGTGCATTGAGATGTTGCGAGATGTTGCGTGATGTCAGTAAAAGAGCAAGATCCGACAAAAACATTTGCTCACTGAGCTGAGGTATGTCTCTGTCTTTCATTGCCATTCCCGTCTCAGCTCAAAAAATCTCTGCAGCACTTTTCCACGACTCAACCATCCGTATAATACAGCAACTCTGCGTATTCCGTTTCTAAATCAGCTAGAAATGACACAAACTGTCTGTGGTTGAGACCACGTGCACGTATGAAGTTCACCGTCTTCACAACAACACCCATCACGTTCTTCATTTGTAGACTTTTGCCACAGAGTGCTTCTTGGTGCAGAATGCAATGTATGGCAGCAAAAGAACCAGCGGTTAGAATCAGGCCACCGTTCACCCAGCTTTTGCTGAAAGCCTAAGCGGTCGGTGGGCTACAATGACACCTCATTTACTGATTTGTGCAGTTGTAAATCATTTCACGGCTTATATGTGGTCATTGTAAATTTGATCGTATTGGTCATTGTAAATTTTATCTATTTTTTTTTTAATTCGCGGACGTGGTCGCGGGCCGCACAAAATAGTTTCGCGAACCACGCCGCGTGTTTGAGACCCCTGGTCTAAAGTAATAGTATTTCAAGGATCATTTTGGTGGTGTTGTTTTTTTAATTTAAAAAAAAACAAAAAAACTGAACAACCTACTATTGATAATTAGATATCTAGACCAAAAAAACAACAACAACAACAACATTTAAATGTTAAGGTAATTAATACATGGTGATCTTATGTGCTATTTTTTTTTAAACCAATGCGCGAACCCATCGACGAAGTCAGTTATCTGTGAAAAAGTATTAAGTCTTACTTTCCCTGAAGTTATTTAAAAAAATGGTGCATTTTTTTAAAATGCTTGAAAAAAAAAAAGTACTTTTTAAAATAAAACGGTTCCTTTTCGAAAAACACAAACTAGCCGTTGTACGATAATTTTGCAGAATCTAAATCATCATGATATCGGATTTTCAATACATTTCCTAGTTGTTGTTTTTTTTTTAGATCTAGGTTTGACGGACAGACAGACCACAAAAAAACCCTTTGAAGCTGCAATGTTGTGTTGTTTGTGTGTGTGTGTGTGTAAAAACACGATTAGTATCTTGCTAAATGTTGTCTCTGATATCATCAGAATTGGATTTTGACTTTTATTTGTGGTTCTCATCTTCAATGAACGAATGATTAATATATATAAGATAACAAGCCTTAGATTTGTAAAGAAAATGTGGCACTTTTCAAGGAACATTGCAATCAAAAGCATCATGGAATACAATACACAAGAATGGCTTGGGTTCGAGCGTTAGAAGAAGATTGCTAAGTTACTTCTCGGAAATGTAGGCGTGATGAAAATAGAAGCCAAGAAGAGGCACAAAAAAGGGAAAAGGCAAGCTTCCGTGATGCTAAATATCTAAAATGGTGCTTGCTAGAAGTGGTTCCTGCTAAGAATAGAATAATGCAGTTGCAGCTAAAAGTTTATCTTGTCTGTGTATGAGGAATCAAAATGCTTCCTAGCGAAACCTGAAAGATCAGCTGTTCTTTTCCCAAAGCAAGAAGGATTTTAATTCAAGCGGTCTTGAAAGATAGTCTCAATCATAGTAGATATGGTTCTTCATTTGAAAATTAAAATCCATTTTCTGTCGATGTCACTAGAGAATCCAAAAACTGTAAGAGATTGACTTTCAAAACCAGACATTCCTGCTTGATACATTTGAAGCAATGCAGACAATTAGTTTCTATGCTGTGTTGCCTGCAGCAATTTACGAAACCTTCGAGAAAAAAGTGTTAAGGTTGATCACGATCAAGCACTTTGTGTGGGTGAAGACAACTTGATGATTTTGTTAGGAAAAGAGCGAAACCCGTCATCGGATCACACATGAACTGCTCGATTCAGTGCTTCGACCTAGAGGATTTGGGATGCAGCCAGACATTCAGAAGTTGGTTTCGGATAAACTCATTAAAACTTTTTACTATTAAAATAATGTTAGATACAACGCTAATAAAATGGTGTATGCTCTATTTCATTTTGTTTTAACGCTGATGTGGCCCACGACAAGAGTGTGGGGAATTTCTGGCTCGTGGACTGAAGTATGTTGGGTATTACTATATTAAAACATTTTATTTTTTAAAAAGTTAGGAGTGTCAATTTTTTTTTTTCAAAATCTATTTCAATCTTTTAAACTCAATTTCAAAATCTATTTCAATCTTTTAAACTCAATTGTGTTAAGTACATAGCAAATATTCAATAAATTTTGTTATTTCTGATAATAGATCTAGTTAATGGGATACATAATGTGATGTATCAGTCCACTATAGATGTCGAAAATATAATGTAACATCTACTAAATAACGTTCTCTCTTTCTCTCTATGTATGTATGACTATGAGTATGTGTTAAGTAATCTGGCTGTTCAAGCTATTATAAATGTAGAAAACTAAGAAATGAGTAGGTTACTCTACTGGGTCTACTTGTGTAGACAATCTTTTTTTTTATGGCATATTCTGATACGAAAGGTCGTAGACTAGACACGAGATCATGAACCTATCATCAGCCTCTACTAGATAAACCAATTAGTTAAGGACTAACTCTGCACTGGACACATATTTCAAAGAGTGTCGTCTGTGACAACACACGTGTATAGGCTGCTGATTGCCGTGTCCCAAAGGTAAACAACTAGATCTGGTCAATGTGCACATACTTTCTCTGTGTCACCTAATGTTTCTCACCGGAGATGACAAATGAAATCTTTTAATGAGTCACTAAACACCAGGACCTTTTTTTTTTCTCTTCATAAATTTGGTGGACATGAAATACGGGACACTTAAGTAAGAAACAAAAATCAATACATTGCAGTAGCCAAATAAACACACACCTAGACATGACCCTGTGAGGCACGTTCGATTTGAAATGCATGTACAAATAAGAACAAAGACTTCACTTAGTAAAAAAAAGTACCGTTTACATTAACGCATTTAACAGTAACTGTTAACAATTTAAACTGTACAAATTTAGTCATTGTGTGATCTCAAAAATTTTATTGAAGTATTAAACTAATAATAACAGTAATCAAACTACCGGTACTTAAAATTAAGATTTAAAAGAAAATGTGCTACTTTGACGGCCTGATAGGAGAAAAAAAAAAAGCCATGTCTCGTATCAAAGCAGCAGCTAGTGGGAAGTAAGGGACCTGTACGATAGTGCGCTCGTGAACAAAGAGACGAAGGACAAGGGAGGTGCGGCAGCTGTACTGGAAGGGGTGAAACCTGACAAAGAGACACACAGAGGGTCCGGGTGTTGTTGTCGTTTTAATTATTTTGACACCGCCACTGTCATAGGGCGTGTAGAAGAAAAAAAAAATCAACAATTATGTGATTGAATTGTAGTAATAAAAAACTTTAGGATGAAATTGGTTTTAAAAAAAAAAGCCAAGAGCTCAAGCTTCCATGGATATAGATAATTTTAAGAATAATTAGTTTCTTTAAGTTGGCCTGAAATTATCTTATGTTTTTTAAATTACAAAATACTTCTATTATAAATATGTGTTACTTGAAATAAATAAGCATTGGTAATAACAGCTAGCCATGCTGGAGTTTTATTAGAGCCAACACCCAATATATATCCTAATGTGACATACCCATCACCATCTCATCTGCATCATTCAGTTTTAAACGTAAAGTCTATTTGAAATCGGATACTTTGTATTTTACAACCAATTTATTGGAGAGAAAAAAAGTATGTTCAGATAAACTATCACTTTCTTATCCAGAAAGTATCAGAGACAACAAAGGTAGAAAGCGATATGGAGAAATGTAAGTGTGATCAACGAAAACCCAAAGAAAAACAAGAAAATGAAAAGACTTGGAGAGAGGCTGAAATAAAAAAATAGCCAATGTCAAGGATGTTGACTCGAAATGTCACGTTTACCTACTAAATAACGCAAAAGTTCGTATTGACTCTTGCTCCATTACCGCAATTTCACCTATATCATAATATGTTAATAAATACGTTTTTAGTCGCTTCGCAGTCATAAAGCGAACCTCTAATACTTTTTCCATAATTATATTATCTAGTGCCAACGAATGGAAGAGAAATGTAATTCTGAAATGCAACAAAGTACACAAAAATATACCTATGTAATGAAAATGTGTACATAGCGTATCAATAATTCCTCTATATTTGCTTTAGATACACACAAAAATCTAGCTATTTATAGTTATAATAATAATAAATGTACTTCAGTGTGTTTATTGATCTTTTTGCCAATGACATAAATGTATTTTGTTACATGTAAATAAAATGTCAAATGAATTTGTTAAGCCTACATTATCCGTCGCGGTAAATGAGTGATAAAGCGATTTGATTCGGAACCGAGGGATCCCGAGTTTTAATTTCGGGATGTTTAGGGCACCTTTGAGTCCCACCCAGCTCTGATGGATAGCCGACAGATGGAGAAACGTAAAGGCGGCTGGTCGTTGTGCTGGCAACATGATACGCTCGTTAACCGTGAGCCACAGAAACATGTGACATTTGCATTGTCTGCCTGAAAGGCGAACTTGGCTTCTACATCACATGACTGAGAAAGTGTCATCATCCATACCGGCCAACATCTAACAGAGAATCAAAACTCTTACAATTCAAAAACAAAACTTAGATCATAAAGAATCCCAACAGTATCGTTAAATACACGTGTGCAAAATGGGAGCACCATTCTAGCACCAAATCAATAGAATGAAATACAAGGGTTAATGCGGGATGTGCTTATTAGGATTAGATCGATCTGCACCCATCGGCTGCTGGCTAGTTGAAACTTTGGAGTTTATCTCCGTCTGAGTAAGCCTCGGCTACTAAACAATCAATTGTTATTGAGCTCTCTTGAATCTTCTGAATGGAATAGAGTTACTAACAAGAATAAGCATTAAGCAAAGTGTTTGGGGTTAATTATATGGATTTCAAGTACAACATGGGAAAAAATGCCTTAACACGCCCAAGAAGAACAGAAGTGGTTCTCATCTTCAATGAACGAATGATTAATATATATAATGCATATTAAAAAAACAACTGCATTCAATTCTATTTTCTATGAACATTTGATACTTATTAAATTAAATGAAAAACGAAAAATAAAAAAAAACTAAATTTAAATTGATGCGCAAGCTGTTGATATAGCACGTTCTTATTACATGACAGAGAACATGGTAGCTCCTTGATAATGAGTTTATGTTTGCAACAAAAGACCTTCGAAATAGCAGAAGTGATCTTTAAAAAAGAACTTTTTTTTTTCATTGAAATAATGAAACTTTACAATATACAAAGCATTAGTACAGTTGGAACTCTCTCCAAGCCCTGGAGTTAAGTAAGGCTGTATTTTAACACTGACATTTTATTTTGTGTTGTATCCTATGAATTATTTGGAATTCTTGGAAGACGTATTTCCATTTGAAAGCTGATCGGATTAAGGCACTTGACTCAAAGCTAGAACGATGAACAGCCTTTATTTGGTTCGATAATTACAATTTACTGAGAATGTCACAAACCCATACAAAGGCAGCATTGCAAAGATCTGTAGATGCGTTGGTATCCTTTTACAGAATCTCATAGCTTTGTCTGACACAACAATTGCAGAATGACGGAGTTGGATGGTTCAACCAAAGCTTCAACCTTAACAGGAAAGTCACAAATAGAAAAGGTCTCAGCAGTCGTGGTTTTATTTTAAAAGCGATGTTAGGGGCAAAATGTGGCTGTACTAGAGGAACCAAAGTGATAGTCTAAAATGCTTAGGTACTATGTAGATAAACTGAACGCTGCACATCAAGTGCAATCTAGATGGACGATAGCCTCGACATTCGCTACGCAGAGCTACACGAGGGAAGGAGCTCCAAGGAACTTTCTATCCTTTGTGATAGTTAACGCCACCTCAGATAACTATAAATAAGTAGTGGGAGGTTTCCCCCAGGAGTTTCCAGTCAGCTTGTGCATAAACCAATGCAAAGAGAAAAACTTGGGTGGACTGAGAAACTGCACAAACAGTGGAACAACAGCTTCCAGCAAAAAACTGGGACATATAAGAGTCATCACTATTTCGACTCAAAGGGATTTAGGCTATCGTCATTTACATTTACATCAGACGCATCCGTCAAGTGGGCCAACATGAGCCATTATTTCTGTCTCGTGGGATAATGGGTTTATATACTCTACAACGGTCACCAGCTTAGTAGGGCCTATGTAAAAACTTCGACGTCTCAATGGAGAGTTGATCAACAGAGTCCCTAATTGATCGTTTAACAACAGCCATTTTATTTTACAAGGGAACAAAAATTAGCCTACACAATAAGATCTGTATACGTACAAAACAAAAATCTGTGTGTTAGATTTTAACTATGACTTTCTCTTGATACTTTTGTTTACGCCTCCCTAATCTCATTCATTCACACTTGCCTGGATTAGTTTTTTAAGGTGTAAATTAACAACTTCACAAGCCTCATTTCGATACCATTAATTCTAAAAAATTCGTCTTTACAAAAATGTTGGGAAAATTTAGTACTTATCCTATACACAGTACAAAAATGTTGGGAAAATGTAGTACTTATCCTATACACAGTACTACGGTCCATGCTAAATGAAAATAATAATAATTCAGATATATTTTGTTATTAAATATGAATACTTCCTCATTATTTGTATAAGTTTAAGTATAAAGGAAGTTGCTTTTATCTACTAAGACTGTTAGCTCTTGTATTGGCTACTGATCTATGTAACGAGATTTGTTTTTCTTTTTTTTTTTAAACTGTTTTGATGTCAATTTTTACCGATTGAAAATGTCGAAATTATTTCATTGGTCCGACTAATCAATGTCACGAGAACGATAGCGCAATAGTTAGCCACAATGTACATGTGTGCCCAGCGGCGTGGTCGGTGCAAAGTTAAAAAAAAAAAAAAAGAAATACCGGTATTACTGTTTACCAATAGGGCTGCGTTAAAAAAAAAAGCTGGTGATCAAATTCTTGTATTAAAAGTTTGTTGAGTTACTTGTGATAGGAAAGCATAAAGAGATTTTGTTATTGAATTCAACAAAAGTGTTTGAAACAGTCGGATCAAATCAGCCCAGATCATTGACACAAGAGTATCTCGCCCAATCCGATAGGACTGGTCTCGTGGGGCATTAATAAACTGTTGAGACTGATGCCCAGTTGCGAAAGTCTGCTGAATTATGAGGTCGATGAAAAGATGCTAATCCAGTTCTAAGTCGGAGAAGAATTCTAACATGAAAGACGAGGACTTGCATAAATATAAACACATAGGTCATACCAGGCTTACTTAGATAATGTAAATCAAAACGTTTCAAATGATATTTAACTTTCTTTTTTATTGAGATAGGCCTGCTTTGTTGTCAAGATCGGAGATCAATATTCGGAAGAGAAAAACAAAACTATATGAGCAAAACACATTTTGTTTTAGAAATTATTTTCAATATAGATCTAAATGGGTTAATAACGATTAAAATACATAAGATAAAATTGTTTGCACTCAAAACAAATACTTTGTCATGTTTTATAAATATCGAAGTCAAGTAAAAAAAAAAAAAAGGGATCTTATGCGTAGAGTTATTGTGAGTCGCCCAGGGCGAGCATACCGGTTTAAAAGTGGACTCTGCACATAAGCTGCTGAAATTTGCACAATAATTAGAATAATTCTGATTTAGTTTTGACATTCACAAAACAAAATGGGAACCACGAAATCATCTAGGAGTATTTCATCATTTTCAAAATGAAGAGTATTGGTGTAAACAATAAAATAACTGACTAAAAAATAATAATTTTCTTGTTACATTTTTAGGGGGGGGGAGTAATGTGGGTCATGCCCTTTATCTTTCGAAAGCTATTTTTAGAATATCGAGGTTAGATATTAACTAGTAATGCTAGATCTATCAATAGTAAATCTATACGTTTTGTCAGGGCATTTTGTTGTTTGTTATCGAATCTAAATATCCACTGCAGCCGATCATCACTGTTAAGGAGTGTCGTGTTTGGTGCAGACTGGATATTAGATAGGAAACATACAACACTAACACTCCACTTTAAAGGTCAAGGTTAAAGGACCAATGAGAATCTCCTTAATCAAATTACAAGCAGCGAGCATACGTGTTTATCGTGGCCAAACATCAAGTTGGGTTTATAATCCACCTCAACTATTAAACAGTAAAAATTACTGAATAGACAAAGTAAACTGTGTCCCAGTGCATTCATTATTAAATAGTTGAGCTCGTGTAGATCTGTTTCTTGTTTCGAAACAAGATGAGAAGATTTATTTCCTTCTCATAATCCATTAGCAGGTAAATAACATAGTGGGCCGTAGTACTCAATTATTGTAATACGTGGCACATATGTGGTGCTACTTTGTATATGGCAGTGCGCACAATAAGTAGTTTTCAAGGCGAACACAATCCCTGATTCATTTTAATAGCACGCTGCAGGCAGTAAATTTAACTGACAAGAACAAACAAAAAAAAAAAAAAAAACTACGCTAGGCTAGCGGAGGGCGATCGAGCGAGCATGACACATCCTACCCCCTCAGTTGAACACACCATCGAATCTACATGCACGCACACACACATTACAGCTAAGAGTTATCGACAATTAAATGACAATACCCAGCGTCATTATTATTGGAAGACGGCTGGTTGAAACAGCTAAATCGATGTCAATATTTCTTACCATGCACACACAAATTTGTATAACAGTAAAAAGACTTCAAAATCAATAAATATTATAAATGAAATGTAAATTATTTTTTTATAGAGAGCAATTCAAAAAATAACATGACAGATGTAGATTTAGTAAGAATAGAACAAAGTAATATCATATCCCCACCACCAAAAGGGGTAATTAGAATGTGTAGCCTTGAAGTGAACTGGTTCAAATAGATAATAAAATAGAGCTATTCAAAAGAAAAGTAAACTGTCGTATATAGGTTCTATATCACGTGAATGCAGATCTAATATAGTCTATATTAAGCCTTGAAGTCGCAAGTGTAGGCCTATATTGATAATCATGGCGACTTAGGTAGTTCTATTCAACTTCCTTACCATGCTCGCAATTAAACCCCTTCCACCACCACCACCCCCCAAACAACCACAATAACTAGGTCAGCGTCTATAATGGCTTCTTGTCAACTGGAGAAACGGATGAAAACTATTTCTATTATCTGGCAGTTGAGTAAAAGCTGGTTTCTCCTGTGTTGGGAAGCAACACATTGGAATATATGCCCAACAACTCAAATCCTGTTTACGCCAATTCTAGTTAAATTAATCATGTTTTTAGAAGGAAGAGTATCTCCATATACTAGTATTTAATCATAAATCTTTTAAATGCATGATTTACAACACTGGATTATCAATTACTTTTAATCTCTGAGATTACACGACTCTTTTATACTTAATATTTTATCATATTACATTTATATATTATGAATCACGAGCAGTACTTTTTTAAAATATATTTATATTATTTTTATATAGTTCACTTTTATACGGATATGAATATTTACTTTAGCAAACGCCCGGGAAGGGGGGGAGAGAGAGAGAAATGACGCAGTCAAGTAGATATAGATCTAGAATAAACAAAATACGAAATAGATAGTAACTGTGTGAACATATTTTATATACAAATAAAATACTAATCAATTTAGGTGAAATAAGATATAAATCTCATAGTTAAGGAGTACTGGACTACTTTATAGAGAAATCTGGAACCATTTAATGGAAAAACGTGTCCTTTTACAAAAACAATATAACAAACAAACAAACAAAAATAAACAAAGCAGGTTTGTTTTGTGTTTTTTTTTTTTTCTTTCGCCCGTACCATACCCTTTTCTCACGACACAGCTTGAGCAGACGCCAGCAGGCAAGAGAGGGGTGTGGTAAGGTGGGAAGTATGGCAGAGTCCGTGGCTAAAGCAGCGATTTACATACTCGCTTCATTTCTATTAGTTTCATGGTGTTTTCAACTACCAGCCATTTCGGGCTATCTCGCATGTACAAACATAGCACACGCTAATAGAATCAATATTTCTATCAGACCTTACCGTCATCTTATCAACGTGTTTAGTTGCATGAAACAATAAGCGAAGTTTTTTTTTTTAATATAATTTCAGGAAAGATTTATAAAATATATTCAAATGACGTAAAATGATTTTGAAGAAAATAATTGTCAATTTAATAAGCAAAGAATGCTAATGTATATACACTAGTGTATATATATTATATATTTTAAATTTTGTTGAATTTTATACCATCACCCATTTAATTACGTAAATTAAGTTAAATACATAAGATTTAGGTATAAAGGTTCTTCAATGGAAAACATTACAGACTAAATCAATTTATATTTATAGAGAAGAAAAGTTCTTTTTCATATTAAAAGAAACAGCTATCATTTAGTTTAGGTTAATCATTGTTGTCTCAAAAAAGTGTGCTAGCACTTTGATCCTTCTAAGATAAATGCCTACATAGCTGTGTAATGTATTGTCCTTGACCCATCTGTGTAGTGTGTTGTTAAGTCCCTAGTAAAATATTATCATCTAGGTATACTGGTTGTGAAACTGACTTCCATTCTTTCAGATTGTACAATAAATTTATTTAGAATTGATATGGTGGTACAAATCTTGTTTTTTTTTTCTACCAACATCCCCATTGTTACATAGGATAGGACATAGACATAGTCATAGATCCAGATATAGGACTTAGATTCTGGGTACTATAGAAAATAAAAATGATAATAATACTTACTTGTCAATGAATATTACAGACCCCCCACCCTCATATTAGATATATAGTATATAGATTATAGATCTATATTCTAATAAAGACTACATCCTGAGCATACATTTAAAACATCTAATAAAATACAACATTTATAACCTAAGGACTAAGGCTAAGTCAAGTAATTTACTAATTTTATCTAGATTGACTGGATATCTATTAATTATAACTTACAAGATGTTTGTGAGCACTAATACTTTTGTTTTAAATTTAGTAAATAGCTAGAGTTTAGATCTAGATATTTTCAAGAGTAGAATAGAATTAATCAATTTATAACTGATTTAGAATAAGAGGTTAAATTAGTATTAGGAATTTAACTTAACAACTCAACTGTAAAAGTGTAATTGCAACATTCCTGCACATATTTTTGTAGGTGAGTTAATAATATTCATAGTAAAGTAAGTAATGGAGTACTGTCTACTATAGACTATAGTCTTAGAGTCTAGATCTAGAATCTAGATTTTGGTAATATTAACAGTTAATTATGTCATTCATTCAATTGTCATTGTATGGTACTGCAAAATAATTAGACTTGCTTCGGATCTAATATATATTCTAGACGTACATTAAACTTTTTTCGTGAAAATGTTATTAATTAACTAGACTTAATCTGGAAATTCATTTTAATTTAAAAAAAAAAAATAGGCAAGCAAATAACTGTGCGACTGTGTGTATACAATAAATTGTAAATATAAAAATAAATAAATATTTTCAAATATAATATTTTAAAACATTTATTAAATCTTTCAAAATATATTTAATTAATTAGTACATACCTCTCCCGTGTCATCTTGTCTCCCTTCTGGTGTATGTTCAGGCCTAAAATATAATCGTAGACTAGCTAAAAGTTGATTCGCTGTCTTGTCCTCCCAAAGCAGCTCAATCTCACCGATACAAATTTCTTGTAATATTTTTAAGATAAAAAAATCTCCAATGGCTAGAATTCTGTTTAGATCACTGTATTTATATTTAAAAGATTTATAAAACACATAATTGTTGTGGTGAAGGCAAGGCGCCCCATCAAATTGAAAGAAAGACATTTTAAATACACTTCACAATCGAAAGCATATCACCGTATTCACAAGCCAACGCATGCATTTGAACATAAGACCAACAATCTGATAATCGACACTCACATCTAGGTCACTTGTTCAATAATACACATCCAAAGAAAGTGCTTCCGCTAACTAGATCTATATTTTGACAGTACTAATGAAGTCCAGAAAGTAATTTAAGTAATTGAGGAGTTTGTTGGTTTTAGATCTTGATCTAAATGCTGTTGCTTTTTAATTGTGCAATAAAAGTACAATCTAAACTAATTAAATCAATTTGTGTCTTCTTACAATAATATCGCTTTATAGGATATGAGGAAACTTCCACAATAGTTTTTACATTGCCCCCTTGTAATTAAACTATGACGTCACGTTATTATCATAATCCATTCATAAAAAATGTTTTGAAATGTTGATGTTGAAAACTCAAGCATATTTAAAATATATTTAATTTCACATTGTATTTATCATTTTATATGAACATTTTTTAGATAACAAACACACACAAAAATATATCAAACACTGATTTGTTTCGCCTTGCACACATGACTGCTTATACATTTTTACTTTGTAATTGCCAAATTGGATGTATACTACACTAGATTCTAGATGTAGATCTAGAGATCTATGTCTATGTATTTAATGTAGACGTAGATCTATGTCAATATAATATATTATAGATCTAGGTCTAGAGTCGATCTAATAGATCTAGTCTATCTATGACTTTGTATTACTATCAGACTATCACTCAATTGTTTGTTGTTGGTTTTTACTTTAAAGATACCCTAAGTCTGTGTAAGAATAAGATCTAATCATCTATTATTCTATAACTTAACTATAGATCTAGATCTAGTATTAATTATCTAGATCTAGATATCTAGTAGATCTAGATATTTTCTTCTTTACATTTCTGTATTTGCAATGATGACGATAACTATCACTGAAAAGTATCACTAGACTGAGTACTAGACACTATGACTAAAAACTATACTAATCAATACTGTACTACACTGACCGACTGTACTAGATTATAGATAGATCTATGTACTATGCCGTCTATCATCTATGTGACAGTATGTGTATACGCCACTTATAGACAGTATTAGTAGATCTATAGACTAGTAGTCTATAGTATACTATAGTATAGAATTATAGAATATAGATCTTCAAGTGACAGTAGTCAATACTATTATTACTATGACTATACTAGATCTATAGTTATAGTATAGTGACACAAGATCTACTATAATCTATATAGTCAGTATAGCTTCTGTAATAATAAATATAATACAGCGAAATTAACTTAAGTTCTAGTTTTAAACTAGATCTAAGTAATACTTATTAATACTAATAGTATTTAAGTGCCTTCACTGACTTCACATTTGACATTTTAATCACTTTCTACTTCTTGTCTCTGGTTAATACTTTAATTTTAATTTAATAGATTATATTTTTATATCTAGATTCTTGCTAAAGCTTAATATTTGTAAAAGTAATCTATTCTATATATCATAATCATAGATTTAGATCTATATTCCCCTATACTATCATATTCATATATAGTATAGACTCTATTAATTATAATTAATAAAATATTATTTATATACTGAAATATACTGAATGACAAAAATGTGTTCAAAACTTTCTATGTCAGTGACCCGTGGAGACCTAGTCTAACTAGACTTTTTTATTAGATGAATATGTCTCTTTAACAAGTAAACCCCATTTTCATGGTCTACTTTCATTTTCATGTGAAAATTAAAAGTGTTAACTAAGGGATAATCTTGCCATATTTGACATATATCTAAATCCAATGCACAAGCTTAGTGATATGCAAACTAAGGACTATGGGTCATATCCCACTAGTATAATATATTATACTTGTTTTTATAAATGACTATTATTTAATATGAAGAACTATTTATAAACTTCACCAGGTGTTCTGCAAACATCTTACATACAAAATGCCTGAAATCGAATTGATTGTTCAGAGTATTCTTCCATCAGATGAGCCACAGGGACGTTACCATATAAACATATCTCCTGATTCAACAGTAGAAACCTTATTGAGAGAAATATGTAGAAAAGCTGATGTGCCATTAAAGTATGAATACTGTTTACGTAGTAAAGGTCACGATCTACTTCAGAGAACAGCAATACTATCTCAGATAGGTGTGCAAGATGGTGCATTTCTACACTGGACATTTGAAAGTATGAAATTTTTTTAACAATCCATACCATAATATTAAATGTTTTAGAATTGTAATACATAGAGAGTTTTTTTAGGACAAAAATGGTAGCATCCAGAACATTTAAATTACCATTTCAAAATGACCACAATAATAGCCTGGGTGCAAACTGATTTATAAGACTTTTTTTTTCAATTATTGATTTATCCAAAACTGGTTGTGAGTTTAATATTTGCTCTTTCCTTGTATCACTCACATTTTCACCCTTACAAATTACTACAATATATCATGTTTTTGTTGATGATTTTGATAGGGGGGGCGAGGACAATTTATTTTATTCAGTGAGCTATCAGAAAACTCAACTGCCTTATGTCATTTAATTTTTTTTAATCTTTATAGATCTAGTATCAAGTCGAATGCATTGATATTTTCAATTTTTTTTTCCATTCACACAAGTTCATTCTGAAGTGCATGATATCACAGGCACTTTTTTCCCTAACTACCGAATAACAAATAAAGTAATAGGCTATTCCCCATCACTCTTGACATGCTTTATGACTCATAGAATGATACAAATTAATTATTTAAAACTTAGTTTCTTTTATTAATGGCCATTGTAATTTAAAGAGATGTCATCCTTGTGTTTTTATAGTAATTGCCCTCTGTAATAAGAAATTTATCACTGCTAGATATTGGACCTTGATTTTTTTTTTTTCACTTCATGAATATGTTTTCAATGTAATCTTTGATATAATCATTGGTATTTCCTTTTTAAAATGATATGGTTTGTTCCATGTTGGTCTAGAGTGCAAATTTGCAAAAGAAAATTTTCTGACCTTTAATTCTGGTCATTTAGTAAGGCCTTAGATAAGAATTATTTTATTTCATTCTTCAAAATATTACAGATGTTGCTGTGAAAATTCCCTGCAGATGTAACACATTTTGGTTTTTAGCATTGATTAGCTTCATCATTGGCACTGTTGGATTGGCTGCCATTTGTGTACTCAAGTTTAAAACTAGTACTGAAACTGATGTGAGTCTGTAATCTGCAAACATTTAGTAGATTTGTGGACATACTTATGTAAGGTTGTATTTTTTCATTAATTAAGAAACACCATGTCTTAAAAGCATTCTTATATAGTATTAATCAATAATAGTTTTTACTAGTATTTTTTAAAAACATGAAATAGAAAACTGCAATGTGATTTGTATAGAGTATAGTTTCAGAGGACTTTACAATAGGGATCTATAATTCTTTGTCATTACTCAACAGCTATTAGAGTCATGAAAAGTTCAACTTCAGTCATTCAATTTATGACACTTTGCATTATTAAATAGGGTTTCATTTAAAAAAGGATAGGGTTGTATTTATTTGATGTGACTATATGTAACTTAGCATTTTACTTTGCTCCTAAAAGCATCTTTCTCTTTATTTCTTTCATTTAGTATGCCATTGTTTTTGATGCTGGATCCACACATACAGCCATGTTTATATATAAGTGGGATGGGTCTAAGTTCAATGGTACTGCAGTAGCTGTACAGCATGGAACAAAGTGCACAGCTGAAGGTTTAGTAGTAAACATTTAATATTTGTCATGGTTTTCCTTCAGTTATGAAATAAGCTCAATAAATGATCTATTTGTATTTATTCAACATTTATGCTTCCTTGCAAACAATGGAAGCTGTTAATATAGATAGAAAATTAATTTATTTGTATACAGCACAGTGAAAACCACTTCTGTCCATTTTTTTTGAAATATCATATTGTTTTATTTGGGATTAAAAAGTAAAATAAAGTACCCATTTCAGGCCTAATGATCTATCAGGTAGATGATGTTAAGGTATCTGTTTCTGTGGCCCACTGTTTAACAAGGGTGTCATGTGGCCAGCACAACGACCGTCTGTTGGATCACTTACTATAAAATAGCTTTTATTTCTGTTTCTCTAAAACTTGACAATAAAGCTATCCTACATGGTAGTCAAAATAAAAGAGGCCTGGTATGATTACAGATAGATTTAAAAAAAAAAAGACCTGAAGCCATGCTGCATATTTGAATATAGCGCTTGAGAACTATGAAATGCTTACATTTTGCTATTAATAATATTCTGTTTTTACTATTTTAAAATAAAAATTACAATACATTATAATTTATTTTTCTATAAGTATTAGTACTCCTAATACTAGTACTTTACCAGGCTGCTTTTATCTTGGCCACTCTATACAATAACACTAAAATAAAATGTGCAAACATATCATAGAAATCTTTATCTAAATTTTGATATTTATAGAAAAATATGACCACTGTGTTTTTTTTTTCTTTCTTGTAGCTTTCATTTACTTATGAAATATGAAACCCAAAACAATTATTACTCATTTTTGGCTACAATACATTGACCATTAATTGTCGTCAAAAGAACTTTTTGCTCTTGCTTTTAAAAGCTCACAGTGTTTAGTTGATTCGACCATTCTTTATTTTGCTTTTCTTTTGTGACAATACATAGACCATTGCTTGTTATTTAAAGTTTTAATGCTGCATATATTTTCCAGGTTCTGGCATTGCAAACTTTGCTAATACACCAAATAAAGCTGGCCAGTCTTTGGTCAAATGTCTGACTGAAGCTCAGAAAGCAATACCCAAAGATAAACATTCCAGCACACCCATTTATTTAGGTGCAACAGCTGGTATGAGGTTATTAAAGTAAGTTTAAGAGATTTGAAATTTACAGTCATGGCTTATTATAAAAACTACATTGTATCTGTCACCCCATTAGATTAGAATGTCTCCATTTCTTTTGAATTGTTTCATTATAGAAATTAAGGTCCAAAATAAAATAGTTAATAATTTAGTGCAACATTATTGCATTATAGAAATTAAGGTCCAAAATAAAATAGTTAATAATTTAGTGCAACATTATTGCAACGAAGAATGCAATTTGAACAAGTTTTGTTTTGTTTTTTTCAAATTCACAAGCTAAATGAGCTATAATGAGGTTCAAACTAGTGTTGGGAAAACTAAATATCTTTTAAGTTTATGAATTATAGTTTCAAAATCTTTTGGGCCTGTATGTCATTTTAAAAGTATATAAATTCAAAAATAAATATAATTCAGTTGCAATTAATTTTTTTTATGATCTTAATTATTTGGCTTTACTTTTTATATTAGTTTAAATCAAATAATAGCTAATTTGATACTGAACTCTTGTAGTTAACAGTGTTGAAATTTTTTTAACCCACGTACACACATTTACAATCAGTTTAGAAGGGACGGGGTGGAGCACCAAAAAAAACTTAAGTCAGAAATTTAACTGAATCACCAAATAAAGAGAATTTTCTCTAGAACCTACCTTTTTCAACATAATATAGATTTTTATCTCCTGCCAAAAATCAAATACTTGTTTTACAAAAGAAATTTGTATGTAGATCCTTATTAAACTTAGATCATAGCTAGCCATTTTACCTTGAAGTTTTTTTTTGTTTTTTTTTGAGAATTTTAGTAAAAACATAACACTTGTGTACATTTTTTTCCTTTAGTGCAACCGATCCTATAGCTTGTGAAATGATTCTTACATCTATATGTGATGCTTTTAGCAACTTTTCTTTTAAATTTATTTGTGAAACTTCTGTTAAAATAATATCTGGCGCTGAAGAAGGGACATCCTCTTGGATAACAAGCAATTATGTGGCCAATGCATTTAGAGTGGTAAGTTAAACAGCTGTCAAAGACAGCCAGCACTTCCCTTATTTCACCTTTAAATTCATCACTTAGAAGTAGCTTACACAGAATCTTTTAGTTCATCCCTTAAGGGTGGCTCACACTTTCCTTTATTTTAAGGTGAATTGTGTACAGCCGTTTTAAGTAAAGAGTGTGTATTGCAGGATCGACCAGATGTTAAAGATTACTTGGCACCCACTACTGTCCCTAGTATAGGTGCAATGGACCTGGGTGGAGCTTCCACACAAATAACATTTGTACCACAAGACCATTCTACAGAGCCTGAGTTTATAAAAGATGTAAAACTTTTTGGCAAAAAGTATGAGGTTTATACCCACAGTTACCTGTGTTATGGAGTTGCTGAAGTTACTAAACGTATTCTGGCTTCTTTGATCAAGGTAAGGAGAGTGTTGTGGGAAAAGTCTATGGTACTGTAATGATAAACAATTTGCCTGAAATAGTAATTCAGAAAAAAACATTTTAAGGTGGTTAATTTCTTAACACTTTTAATTTCAAACTAAACAAATGCATATATTGTTTAATAAATCTAGTGTGACTTCTGTGTGAAAACTTGCATGGTATTATTAGTTTAATTTACCTACGACCTACTTAGATTTAAGTCCTCCCATGCTGTTTGGCGTCCCACATGTAAAATGAGAAATACGACTTGCCCAAATTTCTGTGGGCCATTTAAGAAATTTTTTTTAATTATTGAAAATAAATTATTGATTAGTTAATTATTATTATTTTTTTAAATATGAGAGGTATTCACCACTACCAGGAGTCATATTTGATACCCCCCACCCATTTTTTAAAATTATTATTATTTAAAGTGTTAATGTATTTATTGAACTGATAAATATAAACAAATGTCTCATTCCTTTTGAATTAATTCTTTTTCAGCCTGACAGCTTTATCTATACGATTAAGCATCCATGTTTGCCAAAAGATTATAATAAAACCATGACAGATACTGAACTGTTTGCTTCTCCTTGTGTAACAGGTCAAGCTGGACTTGAGACATTTGGTTACAGTATTACTCTACCAGCCCAAAACGATCAAGTTAGTTGTACTTTTAAAAATCTGCACATTTTAAAACATTTTTTTATTAAGAATTTTTAAGCAATCTGGTAAATATATATATATATATTCTCTGTTTCAGAATTATACATTTATAGGCCAAAGCAACAGTACAGAGTGTGAACATCTTCTAAGGGTCTCCTTGTTCAACACTTCTGTTTGTCATCATTCCAGGTGTTCTTTTAATGGAGTGTATCAGCCTGAGATTTCAGGACCATTTTATGTAAGCTACTACTCAAAGAAACTGAACTTAACATCATCTGCCCTATAAATCGCAAGGTCTGAAAGGGAACTTTTATTTTTTTGCTACTCTGTGATCTTTCAGTAAATATTTTATTATCAGTGAACTGGGATATCAAATCTACTCCAGGACCTTTAGAGATGGTTCACTAAAATTTTAAAAGCCTTAAATAAAATACCTGTAATTAATAGTATTGTAATAACTTAAGGGAGGCAATTTAAGGAGGCTAGGATGTTTATTTACAGGGACATCACAAGTACATTAAAAACATCTGCCTTTAGCATAGTCTCTTCATATCGGTTCTGGACTTGTGCGGAAATCGTTCTCTTCTTATGTTGACATCCTTCTCAGTCTATTCTATAACAGTGTGCACCTTCTGCACTAGCTTAGATGGCGGTGTGCATGGCAGTATCATGAGGAATTCAACAACAATTAATTTCTTCAATTCCTAATGAAAATTTATAGCCTTAGATAACCAATCGGAGGTCTACTCCGCTGCCTAGTTTGCTTATGCCTAAGGCTGACCCTGATTTACCATTTCAACTTGGTGACAGTCTTACACAATAACCAAGCTAAACTAAACAGGTTTTGATCCCAACAGAAACATAAGGAATTGCGATAAAATTAAACTAAACTTATAATCTTAATAGATGATTTATAAAGCCTTAGAAAATAATG
This sequence comes from Biomphalaria straminea, assembly GCA_021533235.1. Lineage (NCBI taxonomy): Eukaryota > Metazoa > Mollusca > Gastropoda > Planorbidae > Biomphalaria > Biomphalaria straminea. The sequence goes on from JADKLZ010000003.1 coordinate 24,000,150, forward strand.
ACCACTTAAATGAGATTAATATTACCTTAAACAAGCAGTAGCAATTTAAAAAAATATATATAAGCCTTTGGCATTTTTGGTGTTAATGAATTTATTATTTTCTTAGAAGTATACTATAAAACAAATGGTTCTAAACCTAATCATTTACATTCCTTTAGCCCTAGAAAACTTGACTAATTGTGAACAATTTTAAAAATAAAGATTGCAAAGGATGTTAGTGTTGTACACAAACCCTTAATTCTTCCCATGACTATTTTTCCTACAAGGATTTAAAACACGGTTCCCGGTCACTTCATCCCGGTCACTTCATCCCCGGTCACTTCATCCCCGGTCATTTCATCCCCCGGTCACTCCATCCCCCGCTCATTTCATCCCCAATTAAATATTTTATATATAAATATGATTATGTAGAATGCTTTTTTGACATTTTATGACATGTTACTAATGTGTTTATAGTGCTTCCTCTTCCACTTTGTATTCTTAACGAGAAATCTTATATTATATTGTAAATCTGGTTGTGTACTTAGCTATAGTGTAATGATCAAAGGCTAAGGTGTGGTGCAAGTAGTGAAAATCTTTTGATAGATAGAAGTGCGATTAGAATAGTTATGACCGAGCCGCTGATAACTTATCATCAAAGACCAAGGTGTGGTGCAAGTAGTGGAAATCTTTTGAGAGATAGAAGTGCGATTTGAATAGTTATGACTGCGCCGCTAATAACTTATCATCAAAGGCCAAGGTGTGGTGGAAGTACTACCATGTTTCACTTTATTTTATTTTTCAATCGCTCTTTATTGAAAATGGGCGCGTCATTTTTAGCCTTGAAATAAGGTTTTATTTTTTTCTAATAAAGGCGGACTTCACCCATCCTCGGGATATCATGTCGCCTGTATAATGTTTCTTGATATCCTTTTAAACATTAAAGTTACAAATTGTGTTATAGGACTTTATTTCTATCGATATTTCATTTCTACATGTATATGTAAGTATATATTTGTTTATTAATATTCACTTTATATAGTTCGTCCATCGTGGTTCTATGATGACCACTTTGTCATCCAGTGGGCTGAGGGCTTTGCACTGGGGTTTTGTGCCTCCTCATGTGGCTGGTGAGACCTATGTGAGCCCGGAATGTTCGGCCGCACTCTGGGCAGGTAATTCCAGCTGGAGCTAGTGTCGTTTGCCTTGCTTTCCATCTCTGGCGTTTTTCTTTCGCCAGCGTTGTTCTTTTTTCCTCAGCAACCTGTGCGCCGGATCTCACAGCGCGGCGCCATGATACTCTGTCATGTGCCTCTGTCTCCCAGGTGCCTGGGTCAATGTTGAACTCCTTTAGAGAAGCTTTGAGGGTGTCTTTGTAGCGCTTTTTTTGACCACCTTGCGAGCGCTTGCCTTCTCTTAATTGGCCATACATGAGACGTTTTGGGATTCGGTGGTCCTCCATCCTGCACACGTGTCCTGCCCATCGCAGCTGGGACTGCATCAGGATTGTGTGGATGCTTTTCAAACCCGCTCTTTGAAGGACTTCAGTATCTGGCATTCTGTTTTGCCATTTAGTATTTTTCTTAGACATGTCATGTGAAAGTGATTTAGTTTCTTGGCATGTCTTCTGTATACTGTCCATGTTTCTGAGGCATAGAGCAATGTAGGTAGGATGACGGCTCGGTAGACCCCTAGCTTAGTGTTTGTGGTGATACCATGTCTGTTCCAAACATTGTTTGATAGTCTGCCATATGATGCACTGGCCTTTGCCATGCGAAGGTTGATTTCGTTATCGATATTTCCATTTCTGGAGAGTGTGCTGCCAAGATATGTGAATTTGTCCACTGCATTTATATCGTGTCCATTTATAGTGATGCTTGAATCCGAGTAGGCTTTCCCAGGAGCAGGTAAATATAAGACTTCTGTCTTATTTGTGTTAATGGTAAGGCCAAAGTCTGAGCATGCTCTTGAGAAGTCACTGACGATGCTTTGTAGATCGTCTTCAGAGCAGGCATTTAGGTCGCAGTCGTCAGCAAATAGCAAGTCTCTGATTACTGCTGAATTTGTTTTTGATTTTGCTTTGAGCCGCCTCGGGTTGAATAGGCCACCATCAAATCTGTATGTTATATTTATTCCTTTGTTTTCTCTATCCGTGAATGCATCTGTCAGCATAGCGGAGAACATGATACTGAACAGTGTAGGTGCTAGGACACAGCCTTGTTTTACCCTGTTTTATACTTCGAAGGGCTCTGATGGTTCACCACTTTCTTGGACACGGACCTTCATGCCATCGTGGAATAGTCTCACCATGGTAATGAATTTTCGTGGACGGCCATACTTTGACATAATCTTCCAGAGACCTTCCTTGCTGACAGTGTCGAATGCCTTCGTTAGGTCGACATATATTGAGAAGAGGTCAGCATTTTGTTCTTGGCATTTTTCCTGGAGCTGCCTTGCCGCAAAGATCATGTCAATGGTTCAGGGGTAGTCCACCTTTTTTGTAGACCTCTGCGGGAATGGAGTCAGCTCCTGGGGGTTTTCCGCTTGCAAGCTGTTGAATGGCAAGATCAGTTTCCTTTAGCGTGGGAGGGTCATCCATTTTTCCATTTATTGGTACTTGCTGTAGCCTGTCTATGGCCGCTTCATTTATGATGGAAGGTGTATTGAGAACCTTTTCGAAGTGCTCGGCCCAGCGTTTTAGGATTTCTTCCTTATCTGTCAACAGGATTGTCCCATCAGCATTTAATAGAGGAGATGAGCCTGACTTTGTGGGTCCATAGATTTCGTTTATATATCAAAACTGGTGGGCCTATATCTATGTGTAAATAAATACCCGTCATGATGAGGTACCTATAGCCTTAAAATTAATTGCTTGAGTGCTTATTGCATGCTAAATTCTTATAGGTTTTAATGGCATTTAATTTAATTTTATTCTAATCTATCGTGTTACAATTGTTCCATTTAAATAAAAAAATGAATACATTAAATATTGCTTATTTAATAATTTTTAAAAATACAATTTGTTAGATAAAATGATCAGATGATGAAAATATCAGGGAATGAAATGACTGGGGGATGAAGTGACCAGGGGACAAAATGACCAGGGGATGAAGTGACCGGTCACCGAAAACACACAAGGTACTGAAGTATTACCAAGACTAAATGCAGCAGAAAAGGGAAATCAATTATAGCTTGTCATGACAAGGTCCAAACAATAAAAATATTTTTGTGTTAAAATAAAATTTTAAAAAAATTTAAAAGCTACCATTTAAAAAAAAAAGAAAAGGAGGCTGAGTGGTAAAACGCTTTCCTTCCAAACCAGGGGTCCCGGGTTCAAATCCTGGTGAAGACTGTGATTTTTAATTTTGGGACCCTCTTTAACCATGGGTCACTGAAACAGATGACCTCTACATCATCTGCTTATAGATCGCAAGTTCTGAAAGGAGAACTTTACTTACTTTACAAAAAAAATAATTAAAAAATTTAACAAGGCTTTGAGTTATGGAAAAAAAATTTACAAATTTAATTAAGACAGAACATAAAACGTACATGCTATTTCATTTTGGACCCCAGCTTAAATATACATCTCTGTTTGATTTCCACAACTACTAAATTTTATATAAAAAGACTATAAAAAAAAAAACAAATGGTAAAAGTAAACATTTTCACATATTCTTATTAAATTGAAGTTACTTCTTTATTAAAGTGACTCATTTAGAAACACTCCAGCATTTATAATATATTTCACTTTTTTGTATGCAGGCTTTTTCAAGTTTTTACTATATTACCAACTTTCTGAATTTATCATCAAGTACTAAAAGCTCCTTTCCTCATACTGATTTAGTCAGGGCTAAAAATAAAATCTGTAATTCAACTTGGGAGCAGGTGAGATATTTATTACATTGTTCTTACAAATTTTGATCTTTACCATTAGTCATTACATCACTTAGAAAAGATTGTCTTTTATATGCTATTTAACATCAATCACATTAGAGTGATCATTTGCTACAATTTCACTAAGAAAAATGGACCTATCACTATTGTTAAAAGTAAAAGTCTTAATACAGTTTCATGTTTCATTTTCTCTTTCAAAATAACCAAAATTTAGAGATACCATACAAAAAACTTAGCATTTAACCAAATTTAGAGATACCATAAAAAAAAAATTTAGCATTTTGAAAAGGACTTTACTGGTATTTCTTTTAACTTATAATTTACTCTTTTTTTTATCCTGCAGCTTCTAGAACTGCCTGTCACACCACAAGAGCGTGATAATCTGATGTGGTATTGTCTACAGTCCACTTACATCAATCTATTACTGTTTGAAGGATATAATTTTTCTGAAGCCAAATGGCCAGATATAAATTTTGTTGAAAAGGTAATACTTGATTCAACACTTGTTTAATAAGAAAATAAAATTGTAAAGATATTTTGACATGACATTTTAAAACCCTATGCAGAGCGTAAGTTCTCCATTACCTCCAGCCACCAGTTTAAATCCTTTGAGAATAGGTGATGGATAGTAAGTGCCACTCATTATTATCATTCTTCTTCATTTTTGTTAGTTTTTTTTATTTCCTTCAGTACCTCCACTTGTTACTGTGCCTTACAGAATATTGTGATCTATGGCATGAACCTAATTGAGGAACCCTAGCCCAATGTGGACTAAGAATTTTTAATGTAAGATTTGACTCAAACTGTTTTCTTAGTGCCTTAAGGCAGCATGGAAATCATCTGTCAGTTAGCCCTTTCCACAAAAAGAATGAACAAGATTCCATTGACCATGCTATTGGAGCATGGACGCCAGGCTGTATAAAAGCAGTAACAAAAACTCAGGTTCTGACAATACAGTACTAACTGAACTATCTTCAGACCCATATTTAGTTATGGCACACCTTTTCATCTGTATCATAAAATGTTAAGTATATTTAACATTTGCATTGATTTGAAATTGAGTGCCATCTAGAGCTCCATTTATGTTCATTTTTTTTTTGTTCTTCTGTTCTTCAGATTTCTAGTACAGAAGTTGGTTGGTCTTTGGGTTACATCCTCAATGAAAGTTTAACATATCCAGTTGATGAGCCTGAAGTATTAATCTACACTGTAACCTTTGCCCTGCTTACTGTTCTCTTCTGTCTGTTTCTCATTGTTAGTATTGCACTGGCACTTCAAGGAAGAAGGATGCATAACTCCAAGGATATTAAATATAGAAAAATGAGTACATATGGTGCCATATAATGTTTAGTCACTTAACTTTTTTAAGTACATACATTAACCTTTATGATTGGTAATAAAAGGAATGTGATAAATATGGAATTAAACCCTTTGTGTGTGTAAAGTGAAATTTACAATATTAGCATTACTTGAGTCACATTTTAGATTCATATTGAATGTTATCTAGGCAAGACTCACAAAATTCATTAGGTGAGATAATGTCTTTCATTTATTATAACTGATACTTGTTACATATTTAATATCAAAGCATTTCTGTTTTATATTCATTCCATGTTCAGTTATACATTGTATATAATATTGTTTGTTTGTTTTTTGTCAATGATCCTGATTCTTGCAGTGATTTATTGTTTTACTTGTTTGTTTTTTTGTCAATTTATGATGATCCTGATTCTTGGCAGTGACTTATTGTTTTACATGTACACATTTGTGCTCATAGTTATTCAATTACTTGATTATAGATCAGTGCAATTGCTTTATATTTTTTTTTTTTATTTTAATAAAAGCTAATTTTACACTATAAAAATATTTAGGATCACCAGGCAAGTGGCAAAAGGAGGACATGTCCATAATCTTGTAGGCATTGTCCTAAAGTGTAAAAATGGCTGACTTTCATTCTTTTGTTTGGTACATTACAAATTCAGTTCTATGTAATATTTACTTACATAGATGCCAACTGTGGAGAATGTCACATATTCAAGTGTCGATATGCACTGCACAATATTTCCTTTATTTCATCCTAGCTCACATACAATCTATGTATTTTTCTTTTTTTAATAAATTTAAGTGTTGTTTTTTATTAAACTATATTAGAAAGTTCCTATTTTTAAAAAGAATGTATTTCTTTTCAAAGATAATTTTAGAATAACATTGTTCCTATGTCACAAAGTATTCAATATTATATATTATCTTTTTTAAATAATACAGTCACTGGAGTTGTTTTCTTCATTTATCTTTAGGGGGAAATGTTTTCCAATTTAAATCTTTTTATTTTCTACATCTATTTTCAAATTTAAACTGCTTTATTTATATTGAGAATTTGTTTGTTGAATAAAGACACATGATTTGATAATGTGTAAAATAAAAGAATGAAAAATTAAATCAATTTGAATTATTTGTATACAAAATTAAAAGGCTTTTACAATTAAACAAGCATAAAATTTTGTTTTAAAAAAAAAAACATAAAATGAAAAAAGTATTAAATTTACCATGATTACATTACAATTGCTTTTAAATTTGCCAGTAGCCTGTTAAACCCAGCTGAATGGTTAAAGACTGTGACAAAAACTAGAGCCCATGGATCTAGTCTGCAATACTAAAAATAACTCACATTTTTTACTTACAGCCTCAATGTAAATGTATTTTTAGATCTAAAGCTGCAAAAAAAACTGATGTTCTCTTAACACAAACCTCTATCAGAAAAATATAATGCCTTTCAAAAGTCAAATACAGTTTTTAGACATCATATAAAGTGGAAATTTATCCAATATTAATATGCATTTCAAGTAAAATTTTGAATAATTTATTTAAACATTTTGAGATGTTTGTGATGATTTAAAATATTAGTTCTGATTGACCAGATTGTGTACTTCATATTTTATATGTGATGAGTTCGCAGGTCAATTTAAGAAACCTGGCTTTAATTTTTACATAGAGTAGGAACATAATTTTGGATTGCCACACTCCAGGCTTAAAAAAATTCCACTTTACTTATACCAACCCAAAAAATCATATACTGGGGTTTATAAAAAGAATTATATAATATAATGAATAAAAAGTACTCTACATTAAAACAAAGCACTAAAAAAAATATTTTTTTTTAATCTTTTGTTGGTTTTCTTAACTTAAATTAATGAATAAAAAAAATGTTATCTGGAATAAACTTTTTTCCTTCCATTTCGAATTAAAGAATCTTAGAATGTCTCTTTCACCAAATGAATTTTCTCGCCTTTTTGTTTTAAGCTTGTGGACTGTTTCTGAGTATCATTTGATTTTGTATCCAGAGCTAACAATTTCCTAAAAGTTGAATACGACAAGCTAAATCTTTTGCCAGGAAAGGAAGCATTGGTTTATCCTCTGGATATTGCCTAAAAAATTTTCTGTAGTCTTGGCAACACTTAACAAAAAAAAATCTTTGCCACACTTGTCTTTTGACCATTCTCTAACCAGTCATAAGACCATGTACCGATTGTACCTGAATTTTTATCAACTCTATAAGTAAAGTTTGTACATTATTTCTCCCACACCCAATGTCAGGATCATGTTTAAATTTTGCAAACATGATCAAGTTGTGCACTATTATTTCTTGTAACTAAGTACTGACTAAACAAAATCATTAGAAAAAAAAAACGAGTTAATTATTTTGTTTGGTATTGAACATAAGCACTTCACTGGCACACTGGTCAGTGTATTACCTGGAGCCATCAAGTTCGAATTTTTTAATAACATGCATTTAAAAAGCATCATGGTAACATTTACCCAGATACCACCCCCCCACATTAGAGAAATTCAAGGCATTGTGGAAACCCTGATTATTTGATCTTAATGTTTTTGAACATATTTAAAGCTATATTGTATCACTGAGCAGATGCAATTTTGTTTGAAAAGTTTTTTGATATTCATAATCATGCCTGTTAATGTACTGACTACTGGGTTTAATTCAGTTTTCTTCATGAGCTGATTTCTTTGTTCCATTCAATTTTGTCTAGTGAC
>JADKLZ010000003.1:24008172-24048038 GCA_021533235.1 Biomphalaria straminea
AACAGGAAGTTTATTTAGAACATTTTCAGAAATTCTTGATAACTATTTAATCAAACATATAGCAATGTTATTTAAAAATTTGAAAAAGTCAATATTTGTTTTGTATGAAATCTATTTAATCAAGTATAAATATGTATGAGAACAAAGAAACAGCACACAATTCCTTCTTACCATCCTCACAGAACAAACAACTCCAACTATTTGATCAAAATTAAGCTGATAATGGAAAAAAATGTCTTTTTATCCTTTTGGTTAATTCAGCAGGCAAAGACTAAACCTTTACAAGTAGATCTTAAAAAATGATTTATTTTATTTTACAAATATGCAATGTCAAAAGTAAACTGATCACATTGGCCTTCCTCTACCTCTTCCCATAGGTGCATCCTGAGCAGATTTAGGATTTTTAATAGTTTCATCTACAGAGAGAATCAGACAAGTAGCTTCTGATGCAGCAGTTAATGCATTTATTTTCACAACAGAAGGCTCCCAGACAAAAGCCTCAAAGTTGTCTGAAATGTCTTCCTGAAGAATATTAACCCCAGACCATTTAGAACCTGAAAAATAAAATAAAAATACATTTTGAATGTAAAATAAAATTTAAAAAAAAAAAGCTAGTCACAAATTAATACCTACTTAGCTTACTAAGTTTGGTTAAACATTTTTCACAAGGTTTTTATAATATCAAAACATCTCAGATGTAAAGATATTCAATAAAAATTATTTGAATATCTTTCAAAAAAAAAAAAGCTCAAAATATTAACAGAAAAAGTCCAATACAATTTACTTTTTTCCCTATCTTTACCTTGTGTCTGACTTAAAAAACATAAGATCCATAAGTCATAAGTATTATACTATAGACTTATACATACCAGAAGCATGCTTCTGTCTAAGTTTGTTCAAGATATTGGTGGCATCAAATCCAGCATTATCGCACAACTGTCTAGGAATAACTTCCAGAGCTTTGGCATAAGCAGCAATAAGCAGTTGTTCTTTCCCTTGTATTGTTCTAGATTGCTCTCTCAAATAGCTGGACAGTTCCATTTCAATGGCACCACCTCCTGCAAGTAAACACATAAACAATTATTTTTTACCCCAGGTTAAAACATAAACATGCAAATGAAAGGTAATCAATAGAGCTAGTACAAAAAGGTTAAAAGTAACAAGAATATACAAATAAATTTTAAAAAATGTATGCTTCCGCTAACCTGCTACAACAGAATCATTTTTCATTGCCCTTCTAACAATCATAATGGCATCATGAAGTGATCTGTGGGTTTCTTCCATAAACTGCTCAGCACCCCCTCTTAGGATAATGGTACATGTCTTTGCTTGAGGGCAACCTTTAAAGAAATTGTACCTGAAATATTCATAATAAGAACCTTTGTAAGAGACAAATTACATTTTACAAATATAATAAGAATAAAAAACTTTGGAAGAAATCAAAATAAAAAACATCAAAGCTGAAACATTTTAGTTTTTCATTTTATCTCATTTCTTACTGTCACATTAACTACTTTGCAGAAGGATTGTAAGAGTTGTGAGTTTAGGCCACTGAAGGATTGTACCAGTATGTGATGTTTATCTGGCAGTTTTGCCACTCCCTCCTTCCCCTTCCCAAACAAGTTCCTAGTTTAAATAAATAAATTAGCAATGACTGAAACTATTGTTCATATTGAATGAACATATTTACATTTCCAACAACAAATCACTGAAATATTTCTAACCTCTCACTGCCAACTTGACTTTCCTCAAAACTTTCACAAGAACCAAGGACATCAGGTGTCAGATTCTGAGCTGATGTTTGAATTGATCCTCCACAAGCTTTCATAGTACGTTTTAAATCCTCTTCTGGAACTCGGCCAGCACAAAACATATCTCTAAAAGAAAAATTTCAGTTTCAATTCATTATTATAATTATGTCAAATCAACAATATTTTTAATTAGAACAAAATAAAATGTTTTGGAAATAGTTTTAAAATAATACATTTTCATAAGTAAAAAAATAAATTCTATAGCAAACAAATCTAGATTCTGTGTAGCTTTCATATTTTAGTTTGAAAACAAAAAGGAGTAATACCTATCAGCAAAATACTGTGTTGCCACATCACCAATTGGAAGCTTTGAAAGCACTACCTTGGCACCAGACAGATAGATTTTCTCTAATTTTTCATAAAGAATTTTCCATTCTGCATCAACAATGTTTTGATACTCCTAAATAATTGAATAAGTTTCTATTAGAAATAAAGCAGTGCATGCATGATGTGTTAGCTGTAAAAAAAATAAAAAAACATCACATCCCTCTAATCATATAAGTAAGAGCTCAAGGACTATTTATGCAACTGTATGTGAAATTTAACTATTTTTAACTTGATGGATTTGATAAGATTTTCAAAAGCAATTTTTTAATATTTTTTTTGCTTTGAGATTTTGAGACAAACTGGAATAAAATGATGTTTTTTCTACTGGAAATTCTATTTTTTTAAAAACAGGTGGAGCACTTAATTACTGTTAAAGAGACATTTTTAGCACTAAAATATACATGTTTTTGAATAATATTATTTTTAAATTTAGTTTTATTTACTAAAAAAAATAAAAAATGGTTTTATATTAAGAGGCTTCTTATTAAGTCAACATTGTTTTGGAAACAATACAAATGAATCTAAAAAAAAAATAATATAGAACTGGGGATGAAATAGCATTCAGACACAAGAGGTATGGCTAAACCAGCATGTTCTTCAAAAGCTCAACAGGGGACACAGCACCAGTTTAGACAATTTTTTTTTAACTTTTTTTTTTTGACTCACATAAAGTATCATTCTAGTCACATTGTTTAAAAATATAAACATTTATTTCATACAATTTGCCAGGCAATTAAGTTGCATAAAAGTAATTATAAACTGTGTTTTGTAAAACTAATAGACTGTTTTGTTGTCCTTTAGTAATTATTTATATGAGACATAATATATTTTTATTTGTTTGATAATGTAAAAATGTTACCTGAACAGATTCAACTCTGACTTCTGCATTTTCTTTTTCAGCTTTTAACTCCAGTTCAATATTGAGCAATGCAATTTTAGGATTTTCATACTTCTTGGGTTGCATTTCAAATCCAGCATAACTGAATGTTTTCTTAAAGGCCACACCTGCTACTAATAAAGAGTCCTAAAAAAAAAAACACACCATATACCATATTAGTTGAATCTAATTCATGAGCAAAAAAATATGGTTAGAGATATATATGGTTTTGAAGAAATATGTATAAATGGTTAAAATCTATTCACTATAAAAAAAACAACCAAATGTCACCAAAAGATTTTTTTTTGTAGCTTATATATATATCAAAAGCACAAAATGAAAATACTTATAATGGCACCTGTCTTATAAATAGCTGTCCTAATATGATTAATCCTAAATGAACTATTTTTAAAATAATATTCCAATGCATTTAATGGAACAAGTGTTAATGAACTTTACCTCAAGTGCACCTCCTTGAACTTTCTTGATACCAATCATATTTAAAGGAAGCAAATCATCCAACATTTGTACAGCATCCACAACCATCGTGGAGAAGAATTCTTTATGTGCTGCCACTAATTTGGAGCTCAAGGCAGTTGCTGCACATTTCTCTAGCAATTCTCTGAACTCTCTGTTGAAATGTAAAAAATAACACTACTAACATTCTAGGCTCATAGATGATGTCAAGAAAACAAAACAAGTAGACAATGTCAAGAAAACAAAACAAGTCTTTTTTCATGAACTTAGCACAAATAAAACTTCTTTATATAGTGTCCACATTGAAAATATGAAAATTCAATAATTTAATTAACTTCTGTACATTAAATAAGTAACAAAATTATGACAGTGAAATTTTAAAAAATAAACTTTCAGTGCCTATGATGCATTTTTCAAACATGCAGAGTTATACAATGAAATTAAAAATAGAATCCACAGCAAAAAAAACATTGCTCTTTCTCTCCGTAATTATTTTTCCACATTCTGATGAAATTCTACATATTTTGGTCATTACTATTTCACTACCCTGTTATGATTAGGCTTAAATAACTATTTTGTTTGTTATCAGAAAATGTATTAGTTGGTACAGAAATAAAGGGGAATTCATGCTCTTTATATATAACACAAAGTAAAGTTTATATAATTAAAAATTTATTTAATATAATGGTACCAAACCAGCGATGGTATTGTAAATTAGGAGAGAAAGAGTTAACTTTATTATAAATCTATTTTATCTCTCTAAAAATTGGAAAAATGATTATATGGTTTCAAATAATTAAGTAAAATATAAATAAGCTATACATTACAGAATATTTGAAGTGGAAATAATTTTTAAAACTCTAAATTCAAATTAATCTCTAAAAAACATTCTTTTAGTGTCATAAAACAATATAAAAATAAAAATTAAATAAGTGATTTTTCTGCACTTTTTAAATTGAACCTATTAACTATAATTTTATTACAGATTTAAGGAGTCAGCCAAATATCAACATCTGCGACCTTGTTGACATAAGCCATAACAAAGATTAAAGATTTCAATTTTTTTTATAATAAACACCTGTTTAAAAAAAAAAATATTTTTAATCTAAAAAAAAAAAATTACTTACTTAGCATCTTCTTTTTTAATGCGAACAGATATATCACTAATTTTCTTTAACGCCTAAAAAAAAAAAAAGCATAATGTGAAGGTTAAATGTCAATTCAAATATCATTAATGCATATAAATGTATAGTAATATATATTTATATACTTAGAAGCTCAATTATCACTTCAGTTAACTGCATCTTGATGCATTTTAATAATTTTTAAGTTGAAAATTACCATTGCCAAGGCTTTACGTATTGCACGAACAATAATCTGAGGATGAACTCCTTCCTCAATGAATGGTTTAAACTGCTTTAAGAATTCTCCAGCTAGAAGTGTTACAGAAGTAGTACCATCTCCAACCTACACACAAAAAATTTTAAATACTAAAATGAGTATTGTTATGGAAGTAGTACCATCTCCAACCTACATAACAAAGATTTAAATTATTAAATAAACATTTTAACAAGTTTTATGACATTGACTTCACCTCTGAATCCTGAGATTTGGCAATATCTACAAGGGTTTTGGCAGCTGGATGCACAATGTCTAATGTTTTTAATATAGTCGCGCCATCATTCGATATCACAACACTACCTGGAAAGATGGAACAATCAGCTTAAGTACATTTAGTACATATCATTTGAAAATAAAATTTTATTTGAAGGATTATTATGAGCTATTTGTAGTAGGGATGCAATTGGATAGTAGCTATGGCACCAGCCAAATGTTTGGCCATTTTACACTATCCGGCCATAATTGGCTCCAGATTATCTATCACTGCAGGATAGTAAAAACAGTACATAGTAGTACCTACATTTCTCTTAATATGTAGAAAGTGGAAGTGATTTCATTTATGTCTGTTATGGAATGTATTAAGGTTTATAATTTATATATAAAATAATATACTTAAAATATATATGAATATGCACCAAACAACTTTTATTACAAAGACAAGGCGTGTTAATATAAAATAAATAGAAATAAAACATATCATTATAAATCATAAATGTGCATTATTACATACATAACTGCAACGACTGTCACATTTTTTTTAACTTTGTCTTGACCTTTGAGTGGGCTAGTTAACTATGTTAAGCTGACCAAGAGTGAGTCTAGCTGAGCAGGTATATTTCCAGAGGTAGAGATAAACAGCTCATACCCCCTTTTATTTGTCTAGTCCTTAACATTTAGTTCATATATGGACAGGTGACCAAATTAAGCCAGGATGGAGGTAATGTTAGCATCTTAACACTGAGGGTAAAGTGTTTGTTTACTTGGTAGTAAATTTCTATTAGGGGGCAGGATTTCAAGCCACACCTCTACACAGGTAACCAGGTATGAGTTTGTTTACTTGGAGAAAAATGTCAATTAAATGGCTGGACTATTAAGATTTTATAAAAACTATAATTTATAACTTACCTTTTTCATCAATGATAAGTTTGTCCATTCCTCTAGGACCTAGTGTAGTTCGCACAGCATCTGCTATTGTCATGCAAGCATTTATGTTACTTAAAATTTGTGGCTTTCCTTGAGAAGTATCAGTGCCTTCTTTAAGAAGGATGATTGGAGCATTCTGTAAATAGAAATATTTTCTTTAAGTTATTTTTTAATCTTGGTGCATAGATTATGATTATATTATATTATTATATTATATTGGATGGGTGCCTGGTCGTGAGGTTTGTGCGCTGGACTGCCGTTCAAATTTATCGATGGTCCAGTGTTCAAACCCTGCCCGCTCCCATCCCCCATCGTCCTGCGGGAGGTTTGGACTAGGAAGTAACTATCTTCAACTCTGAAGGAACATCCGAAACATGTAAAACATTTTTACAAACATAAACATTATAACTGTAGTATACTAAATCAACTCATAACCTTAGAAACAAGGCTTTATTTCAATAAAACACACTGATACACACAATAACACAGAACAGACTGGTCACGATTCACAGACTATGATAATGCGAACACGATTACAAATACTAGCACGATTACAAGCACGGGTAAAAGTTCATTTAACGATTACTCCAATAACAATATATATAATTAAAGTTGGAAAAAGGGCAGCAACTACCATTGATGTAAATTTATAAAGGTCTTAGCTCTTTGCCTTGCTTATAAGTCTTAGAGTTAGAGCAAAAAGTAAAAGCTTCAATGTATATAATATCAACATCATTCCTTCATCATGGAACATAGGGCCTTAGGACAAAAACACGCCACGGTCTCTTGCTAGTTTTTTTATGGTTTCCCAGCTCTTTCCAGTCCTCTCTGCTTCCTCTAGTATGCTGCGTCGTCATGTTCTTTTTGGTCTTCCTCTGCATCTTGTTTCCTGAGGGTTCCAATCTAAGTCCTGCTTATCTCTGTTGCTGGTATCCTTTCTAAGGGTGTGACCAATCCATCTCCACTTCCACTCTAAGATCTGTACCTCTACTTTCTTCTGTCCACTCATCTCCAACAGTTTGGTGTTTTCTACTTTAATGTATATAATATAAATAGATTCTAGGGTAAGCTGAGATTAGCCTGCATTCCACCTGCATTCCACCAGAGCTCTTTGAAAAATAAAACATCCGTTCCCTTACTTAATGTTTTAAAACTGGATATCACACAAAACTAAGTTTGGTTAAAGGCTAATCTAGCTCTATACTTTTTGCAATCCCGCTCCAAAAATCTAGTCTACAGAGTAAAAAAAATCTACATTACATAATAAAAATTGCTAACAGGTGCTTCACAAAAAAAAAATCTTAATGAATGAGAGGGGGGGGCGCCAACAAGCTTAGTTCCTTTTTTTTTTAAGTTTTATGACAAATTAATGTTAAGTTTGAAGTCTAATTGAAGAAAAGCAGTATTCATTTTTTTTAAATGATAATTTCAAGACAACCTTAGTTAAGGCTACAGTCTACAGCAGGGGTGGGCAACCTTTTTCAACCGAGGGCCGCATTAATGAAATTTGGGGACTAAGCGGGCCGCATATATATATATATATAATATATATATATTTATAGGCTTTGTTTGAAAAGATTTAAGATGCACACACATTTCATGTACAAACAACAAATTACAATCCTTCCGATGATAAACACAAAGTTTGTCTTCAACTCTTCATTAGTAATATTAGGAAAGGGTCACAGTAAATGTCCATCAAGGAACCTAACAATTTCTACCTTTAAATGCCTTTAAAATCTTCACATACTTTTCGGAACGGCCAGTCGGGACCGGACGAATTAGAGGATATAGGCGAAGTGAATTTGGTGGCCCCGAATAAAATAAGAATATACAAAATAAAAGGAAAAAAATAAAATTTTGCAATTTATTAAAGACCTAATGTAATTCAAACAATAACATTGAGTTGAGGTTTCGCTATTCCTTTTCTGTAACATCAAACTGTAGTTTGTGTGCGAGCCATTTAACAATCATTGACCTTAGCAGCAACATACTTTAACTACCGTATGCCTAAGGACGGCCCCTGAGCTTAAAGGAATTATGAAATTATGTTGTGTACTTTACTGTGAATTCAATGTGGCTATGTGTAAACTTTACAGTTACTACTTTATGGTTGGGATATTTTCTTTATTTTATTAAAAACGTTTTTCTCAGTTGTTACCCTTGCCATTTTGTACAAGCCAAACCAACTCTTTCTTCAACACAGTTCTCCATAGCATTGAATAAATACTGGCCAGGGCTTAAGTCTTTTACTGAATTTATATAGTATTGCTATTGAATATAATCTTTGTTTTTTACAAGACACCCTAGAAAGACATTTGGAGAATGTTTCTTTAGCCTCTTCATTACAAATGATAAGAATCAAAAGTTTTAATAATGTCTCTTGATATTTACAATGATTTAGTTAGGTTTTTGCGGGCCGCATAAAACACTTTGGCGGGCCGCATGCCGTAATTTGCCCACTCCTGGTCTACAGTAACTCAGTAGATGAGTAACTAGACTAGATCTAGAATCTAAATACAGATTTTACCAGACTTTTCTAATCTTCTTATCTACTAGAAATTATCTTTAGTCACTTTAGAATTAATCAAATTAATGTTGAAGTACAATCTATGACTAATTCTTGTCTAATCCAAGTCAACTACATCGAAGACAATGACTCTACTGACAGTATTAGATCTAGATTTAGTATTATAAGTTAAAAAGTAGAGAGTAGACTAGTAAAGTTAAAAGTATGATGAGTCTACGTCTATGAAAATGACCCAGTATTGCCCAGTATGAACAGAATTAGAGTCTAGTGAAGTCTAGTGACATAGTAGTGAGTAGTGTAAGTGACCTAGTCACTGACTGAGTGACTCTCTATCTCTAGTAATCTAGATCTATAATTATAATAATACTATATTGACTATATCAAGTATTTCTAGACTTTCTAGTAAATTCTAGAACAACTTGTAAGTCTTGTTCAACAAGACCACCAAAACCAAGTCACAGCTTATGACTAGATCTAGATAACTTGATATTCTATTTTTTCAAAAGAATGTATTTTTTTAGTACGGATAAGACTATGATGAATCTGGCATACATCCTATATTAGATAAACAATATTATATAGATCTAGATCTTGATCTATGATTCGACGGAATTGGTGCAAAACGGCTGCCATTTACTTAATGCCGGCTTTAATTATTATTATATTATTGATATAAAAACCATATGAAATAATAAAATGCTGGACGCTTATAATTATTTGTATAATTTATATATGATATATGAGTGGGTGATCGACAGAAAATGAATGCGATTTTTAAAGATTGAGAAATCAAAACAATTAATACCAGTCTTGCCATTGTTGCAATGGTGATAGGAATCCAAACGAACGGTAACCGTGTATAAACTTCCGGTAAAAGTACTCACAAAGTTTCGAATATTTATGAAGTAAGAAACATAATGAAACAATGGTTTATAAGATAAACATAACATTTATTCCTTAATCTTACTTTTTTATGTTATAAATTACAGACCTTTCTTTCAAAAAATATAATATAGTTTCATATTCTATAGCTGATTAAAACCTGGTGCCTAACTATGGTACCATATTGTGCTGTTGGGTTAAAATCCTGAGAACACAACTGACATTAAAAATTAATTACAAAATAGAATAAAATGATGCAATTTCACTCAATATAAGCTCAACCTCCCTTCACTCCAGAGGGTTTTAAGTTTATAATTCTCTCCAAATGGTTTTAGTCTAAGCCCCGCCCCCCCTTACGGAGACTTTTGAAGTAAAAAAAATTGGTTTTTAGTCCAGATTAACCCCCCCCCCCTTACGTAGACTTTTTGAAGTTAAAAACACCCTCTTCAGTAGGCCTATTATTCTAAAGCAAACTAGTCAACAAATTTCATGAGGGGTTACAAATGTGTACCAGTCGCTGGGCTCCATTAATCGATTGCAGTGGTTTATGAACTTACATTTTTTAATAGCAGAATATTGCACTGGAGATACCTCAGAATATGCTTTTTTTTTTAAATATCGGAAATAGTGCTTGGCAGTGGGGCTTCGCCTCAAACCCCGCTGGAGAACTCACAGCGCTCCTCCAGACCCCTGGCTGGCAAGAGAGGGGTGTCTACAGTATTTCCAGGAAAAACCTATTCTATGATACAATAAGATAAACCGTCTTCCGAAAGGATGAAGGATCAGAAAGTAATAAAGATTAATTGCGCTCACACAAACACACACACAGGGAGAGAAAAAAAAATCCCCCATGCCCCCACCACGCCTATGATACAGTCTTTCTATATTGTGTATTCAATACAATTAAATCACAAGATTTTTTAAGGATTTCCAATTATTTTTTTTTCAACTAATTCAAATCTACTGTTCTCGCCCTCAGCTGCCCCGCCTTCGCCCTCTTCATTTGCAGTCCATATTGTTATAAAATTCGCGTATTACATCGCGTATTACATCGGCCTTTACACACACACACCGCATGTTATAGGTAGTAAATATTCTGTTACATTCCTGTTTCCGCTAAGCTTTAATGAGACATGCAAAAAAAATCTTCTGAGGAGTTGATGCGCTCATTAATTGCGCTGTCCAAATGATGACCAGTGGACACATTTAATTATTTTATGATCCTATAGTGTCCTATACTCACAATTCAATATTGTATAACTGGTCAATGAAATGTTTTGGCTTAATAATTATCTTTTTTTAGATTTTATTAATATATAAAAAAAAACTTAATTTAAGTTTCCCCCTTTCAGTGCTTGCGATCTATAGAACAACTGTAAACGAGCAGGGTGTCGTGTGGCCACCACAAAGACTAAACGCCAGGCATGTCAAACTCATTAAGGTATATTGGCCGCATAAACAACTTACTATGACATGAGGGGCCGCAGCAAAAAATCAGTTTTAAAACAGCTTACTAGTTTTATGTAAATTAGAAATGATACAATATAATACAATAATTAATGGCATTATACCTGTCCCTTGGCTTAATTTGTAGTACAATTGGCTAATTACAAATTACTATGAGTACGCATTATTTTTCTTTGTCCTGATGCTTGACATCTTTTCTGGGATACCATTTTATTAATGTCAAGTTGAAGTTTGTTTGCCACTGACGCTTTCATCACAGATGACAAATTTTGATCAGGTAATCTTGAACGGTGAGGTGTATTAATATCTTTTATTATGGAAAAGAACTGCTCACAGAGACCAGTGCATGCAAAAATAGCTAGAATTCTAGCTGCAAATTTCCGCAATTTAACGAACCGTTCAGGGTAAATGACTGTAAAATTTTGGCACAGCCATTTCAATATTCTTCGATTTCAACTAAGAACCTGACTTCTATTCTATCAGCTCTAGTTGCACATCTCCAGCAGCATTTTCAGAATCATATCAGATCGCGTGATCGAGAGGCTAATTGCGCTTGAACTTGACTTAACTACCTAGAAGTCTAGAAGGAGGTTCGAGGTTCGACACCCGACTCGTGCAGAGCGCCTAAAGGCAGCACGGAAAACCAACTCCTAGATGCCCCCTCCCCCCACTGGTCCACAACACCCCTCCCCCCACTGGTCCACAACTGAGATTTGACCAAAGCGCTCCGAGCATGCTATAAGCATGAAAGTAGCGCTATATAAAAAGTATAATAATAATAATAATAATAACCAGATAATTCCTCAGTGGAAACTGATAAAGGGAATACGATGCATTTTGTCTCCCTTTAACGAAACTCGACCCTGGCTGCGCCAGAGAATGAACACTCGTTCTTTTCTAACATAATAATAATAATAATGCACTGAAAATGAGAAAATTTAAAATTAGCATCAGTCTCTCTTATTTTTGCAAGTAACTTTGCATCAAAACCATTTCATGTCATGGTTGGTGCGCCATACTTTTGTTAGACAAGCACCACAAGCTAGCTTTACTCAAGATAAATTGTACTGCCGTTTCACCTTCTGTCATTTCTCAAAAATCATCCTCGCTTGTTATGCATAGAACAGAACTCAAGTAGTTCCTGGTATGCTATATGTCAAAATTCCTGTTAAAGGCCCTTGTGAATATAGCCAACTGTGCTACAGCCGTTACGTCAGTTGATTCATAGAGACCCCATGAAAGTAATTCAAAATCAACTCTGTCGTTCTTAAATTGTTCAAGCAAGCTGAATGACATGTCATTTATTCTATCTGCAACAGTATCACTAGTTAACGCTATTTTCTAATGCTTTCTCTTTTTTTTCTGAAAAAATGACTTCGGCTTTAACGAAACACTCCTTCATAAAATCGCATTTATTAAATGATTTGAATTGGCTTGCAATGAAGTTTGACAAAATGTAGCTTGCTTTCACTGCAGACTCACCCTCGTTGTTTAGTTAAAGAAATATTATTTTTCCATTCAAGTAGCTTGTCATCTCTTGTTTTCCAGCGTAATAGTTTAACATTATTTAAAAAAAAAATTTTAGGTTGCAACCTACACCCAGTTTGACATGTCTGCTAAACGCCTTACTTTCACAACTAATCACAACTAAAACTAATCCTGAAATCACAGTCTCTACCGAGATTAGAACATTACGACCCGTGGACACCTGCATCTTTCCCTTGTTTTGTTGGAGTGTTGGGGCACTACACTAGATCTGTTGACCGTCTTTCTTGGTATCTTAAATTGCCTTGAATATAATTTCTTTCAATTAAAGACCTCTCTATTCTTTTATGTTGTCTTCCCATCGCTTTCTCTTCCTCTTCTTTTCCCTGGTTCTGTTCCCTGAAGGAAGGTCTTTGTTAGCCATGAGGACCTTGTGATATGGCCATAGAGTTTCAGTTTGCGTTTTTTTTTAATAGTTAAAGACCAACTGAAGAGTTTTTTTTCGACTCGCAAACATATACGAATGTGGCCATGATCAGGGAGCGCATCAGTCTGATTTTGGTGACGAGGGATATGCCTTTGTCTTTCCATATTCTTTTGAGTTTTGCAAGTGCTGCTGTGGACGATGCAATGCGGGTCAGTAGGCCTAGTTCAGGTATGGTTCTCTCATCTGAGACGATAGCTATGAGGTATTTAAAACTATTGACACTTGTCAGTTTCTCGCCTCCAATACTGATGCTCCTATTAAAGTCCTGTTGGCAATTGGACATAATTTGTGTTTTTTTTTCGGCATTGATTTGCACACCATATGCTGTGGAAGTCTTGTCTATGGGCATTACAAAGTCAGCAAACTCATCTGCTGTCCTTGCCAGACATCGTCCGCCAAGCGCGAGTTAGCCATTCCTTTTCCTCCAATGCTTACATTACCTCCATAAACCTCGAGAGCAACTTCCATTATATTTTCAAGAAAGATATAGAAAAGAGTTGTTAATAGAAGGCATCCCTAATCTCATTCTAACTGTGGTTTTAAACCAGTCACTAATGTTGTTTAAGTAGCGCACCATATAGTGGCCTCCTTGTAGACGTTTATAATTAGGCCTCCTTGTAGAGGTTTATAATTAGGCCTCCTTGTAGACGTTTATAATTAGGCCTCCTTGTAGAGGTTTATAATTAGGCCTACTTTTATTTATTTTTTTTATAGTATATTTTTCCATTGTCGCCCAGTGTCCCATGCATAGACATAAATAAATGTATATAGACTGGCCGATAAAAGATTTTTATGAATCGAAAATGTGTGACTTGCAATTGTGTGTACTTTATGTCTATGAGTTTTGTTTAATCTCTAAGACTGAAAATCATGCAATTTTTCAAAATTCGGAAATCCGAATACAATAGATATACATGCATGTTTTCAAGTTACATGAAGTTATTTCCTTTTTCCAGTCTATATTTATTTATTATGTCTATATGGTTCCATGCAATACTCTGTCGAAAGCTTTCCTGAAATCAATAAAAACAATAAGCGTCATTTTCCCGGTCATGGCTAATTACCAGTCTCATTTAAAATTATTAAGATCCATAGTAGCTTTGCGACTGAAGGAAGCATTAACAAACAAACAAAAACTGACTTTTTTTTTGTTCACTTTTGTCATTGCATAAAGTTTTGGATATTTTGATGAAATTTCAACCGAAATTATTTTTATCAAAATAATAATATCATTTATGTTCAGATATACATATACTGTTATTACTTTATCTACTTAATTCAATTTTCTGATTTGCAAAAGTGGCTTTTTTTTCCACTTGGGTATCAGCCCCTTGACTTGTGTTAAAATTAAAATCTAGTTTCTTTTCATACTAATAACTTCCTAAAAAAAAGGAGAAAAAAAGGTTAAGAAAAGAAATAGGCATGGATATGTTTTACATTTTATTCATTTAGATGAAACTGTGGTAACATCAACAAATTAATATCACAATCGGTTCTTTATTCATTAACAATTAATCAAGTATACATTTTTAATTTCTTTAAAACAAAAGCATTTGAGATTTGTACAAATACAGCGTTGAATATTTACAGCAGTTGATGTAAGCAAATGTACAATATAAGTATATACAACTATGAAAGATGAAAAAAATCTATTACTTTAAAGACAATTTTTTAGTCATATGTATTTATATAGTTGCATATAAAACACAAAATAATAAAAAGTCTGCAACATAATCCCTTATCACTAAATTACAGTGACTAAATGCATTGCACCTAATTTTTTATAATGATCATATAAATGAAACATACAAATATTTCCTTCAAGACATAGCCCCACTGTTCCTAACTTAAGAAAATGAAGAAAAAAAATTAATTTGTCCCAACAGAAATATTACACAAAAGAATGTGTACAACTTTTACTACGCTCTAATAATACTGGTCACAGAGTAGGAAAAAAATGTAAACAGCAAAAAGTTAAATATATAAAAAAAATAATACTTAACGTTTGTAATGATCTACAAAAAAAAAACAAAAAAAAACTATTGCAAGATAAGAAACATTATTTGTTACATTTCTTAGTACAAAATATTATTGAATCATATGATGCAATGATTTAAAAAAAAAAAAAAAACAATCCTCAAGTAATATTTTGCAATAGATTTTCCCCAACTCTTTTTGTAAAGAAAAAAAATATTACAAAGGTTTCTACTTTTAAAGCAGAACTGATATGTAAAGCTTATCAGTAATACATGTACAAATATTTTATTTACATACATGGTGTACATATTATATACAAGATGCATATGTTAAGAAGATGTATACACAGTTTTTTATGCACATATACATATGGAAAAAAAAAAGGAATGGAATATGATTAAGTAATATTTCATAAAGGATTTCTTACTGTGGAGAAGTTTTGTTTCAAAACATACAAGATTACTGTATTCATTTTTTCTTTGTTACAAATCAAAACCACTATAAAACTATAGTTTTATATTTTAATATACAAAACACTTTTAAAAAAAATTGATAGAAATTTGTGTAAATTTATGATACATTTTTTGCAATAAAAAAAAATAAAATGTCAAACATTTTTCATTCCTAGGGAGTTACAAAATTAAACTGTGAGAATCAAATGTCCATAATCAAAAGTCCGTAAAAGAATGTTTCTGAATGCAATATGGAGTGCCATGCAAGTTTAGGATGTCTTAATTGAAGGCATACAATCATTTAGTAAAGCCCATTTCTTGACTGGTGTTTTATACTTTTTAATAGTGCTGAGTTCTCGACTATGATTTGCGACTTTTTTTGATAGTGAGGCCTCCATTTTGATCTCCACTTTCAACCTTCAAAATAACTGAGTTGACATAGTCTGTAGTATTGCCAGCTATTCTGTCTTCTGAAAAAGAAGAGTGTGTTTTTTTTGAAATTCTTTATAAAAACAATTTAAACATTTCTAAAACTGGTTTTATCATTTTAAGCTTTCTATGATCTAAAAAAATTTTTTTTTACTATTAACATCTATTAGTAAGTGAATTAAACCATTTACAAGCTCAATATTTCAAAAATGTGTTAACAAGACTTACTGATGGACTGGGCAATAGCAGCTTCCAACATGCTAGTTAAAGACTTAGATGGTGAGGTCAGAGAAAGTTTACTTTGTTCTAGAATACATTTAGCTCTTTCTTGAATGTAAGGCCAGAGATAGTGAAGCACTGAGTTCAGTTGACCTAAAAAAATATTTAAAAAAAAAACATAATTTAAGTACATGTAATTTTAAATCACACAACAGAAGTCAAAAACAAGAAATAAGTTACTTTTCTTATTATACCTTAAGTTTCACATGACATGATGCAACTTCAACCATTTTTTTTTAAACAATTGACCAACAGACTTGTTTTATTAGTCCCCCCCCCCTCCAAAAAAAAATAAATTAAGTACTGATATGGGTGGACTTGAAGATGCTGAATTCATAATTTAATAAAAAAAAAAGTTTATGCAACAATTTAAACTCACATTAAGACCCTTTGTTTGTTAATAAAGAACATGGGCTTACACTTATCATTGTTTCAAATAAAAAAGTTTTTTTTTTGTAATGTAATGAGCTCAAGATAGTCAAGATATAACTTACCATGCTCCTGTTCAAGACCATAGAGTTTTATTTTGTTTGCTTCATGCTGAGCCTTCTTTTTTAGCCGGCAAGCCCTGGATGCCAGTTTGTTCTTTTCTTTACGAGATTCATTTCTTTTGGCTGTTGGTACATCAGCTCCCAACTGGCAAGCCATGATTTGACGATTGAGCTTCATCAACTGATGGCCAATCATAAAGAGTTTTTTAGGGTTTGGGGTAATCTCATTGCCATCCCCTTTCCTGGCCTTGCCTCCATGTCTGATACCAGCAATAGTTGTGTTACACTCATCAAAAACTGGATCTTCAAAGTCATTCAACACATGAGGGTCAGCTGGTGATTCCACAGCAAGCTTAAGTCTAGTCCCTTTAGGACCTTTAGACTGGACATTGTATTGCCAAAAGAACTGTTTCTGTTTTTTACCCGTAGCCACCAGAGATTCGCAGTCTTTTGGAGAAATCTGGGCAATGTCTGCATCTGATCAGAAATTTAAAAAAATGCATAAAATTATGTGATACCTTTTTTTTCTTCTTAATTTTATTTGTATTAATGATACTTTTAAATAAAGTCTTAGAATAGCAAACATAAATAGGATTATGAAACAGCATTTGTTGTCACATACTGAAGACTTTCTCCTCTAGCCATGTGACTAAGAAAATTTTGAAAACAATTGGACAACAAATGAATGTTGTCTTTGACAAATGCAGGGAGGACAATATTAAGAAATCAACCAAACTTTGCAAATATTGAAACAAAAAACAAACAAACAAACAACATCCCGAGTTCAAAGTTAAGGATCTACCCATGATGTTCAAAAGAATATGTGAAGATATGGGATATTTTTGTGCAGAATACATACCAATATCTGAATCAACATCATCGTAGTCAGAGTCATCATTATCTTTGTCATCATCTTCATCATCATCCTCTGAAATATGGCTTGAACTTCCAGAGTCTGAAAATAAATGAAGTATTTTGTTCTTGATTTGTTTGTTTAAAGAGTTTATTTATAAGGCTATATAGTGTTACAAATATAACCTTTAAAGGAAATGAATACAGATCATAAAAAAAAAAATTGCCTGTCAAAATATTAAAAAAAAAATTAAACTAAAACAAAAGTAGCAAATGGTGTTAAAAAAAAAAAAAAGAGGATATTATTGGTCCAAAATTGAAGATACAAATTATACAAGTTATGAAATATTCAAAACTTTCCACAGGACAGTATGAAGTTATCAAAGAATCATGATAGTTTTAAAAATTCCAGTATTCAGTTTTAAATCAAGAATACTTCTGACTCTGATTAGTCTGATACAAAAGTTGGTAGGCTATAACGATTTATTTACTAAATGAAATCAAGTACACATTTGATGTGTGTGTCAATTACATATAGAGCAGGTCACTTTACCTTTCAATAAACATAACACATCATTGCCAAGAACAGGCAGTGAACTTATACATGTTAAATCCATTGATTGAATGTTAAATCAGCTGACTCGGATCCTTTAATAACAAGGATCTTTTTTATTTTTTATTTTTCAACAAGGAACTATAACTAGGCCTATATAGTATTAAATATACAAAGAAACAGCATTAGTTTCCCTTGATCACTTTTTAAATCAAAGTCAATAGATCTATTCAGGAATCCATTTTTTTTTAGTTCTATCCCTATCTTTAAAATATTAAATGTAAATATGACTACAAAATATATTTTATATTGCTTTTGATAAGTCTGACTTTAAATTAGTAAAAAAAAAATATATCCCAGTCTATACGAAAAGTGACAAGCGGCTCAATGGGAATATGAAGAGATCCCAGGATCCTTGTGTAGAACACTCCCTAACACTTTGAACTAGGAGGTGGTAGTCACTGATCGCGGAACACTCCTTTACCGCATAAAAAAAAAAGCGGATGTTTTTCAGTACAAGGGGTTTTTAGGTGCCTGTTTGACCAGGTCACCAGCTATTGTTTACTGAGTAGCTTGTCATAGACAGAGAATGGTCTAATTCTAACACCGATGTTAGTAACTACTCCTAGACTTAAAAACACGTCTGGTTGTGTTTTACTAGTTTACCTAAAAAATCGATCAGTCAGGCTTTTATTACCTCCTATAGTCCTAGATTCTATATAGAATCTAGTTCTATAATTTTGAAAAACAACAAAAAAACATGTAGTCTAGATCTCACTCACCAACAAATAACTTAGATCAGTGACCTTTTTTTTATACGATAATAATGTTTGCAGCGCGAATCAAAACTACAATTTATAATTAGAATCTAGACTCTAGATCTATATAGATCTATTTCTAAATCTATATAATATAAGCCCCATAGAAATGTCTTACAGATAGATCGAAATATATACATATATCTAGATCTAGGTCCACATGCCAACTAGGTCTATATTTGTGCCTTTAAAAATAAATCATCTATATAGATCTATAACTAGATCTCATCCTAACACCCTAAGCTATGTCATCTGTATATACTAGATATCTATAAACAAGATTGTAAAATATAGATCTACATGAGCAAATCTAATAGTTATAGAACTTATACTAGTAGCATATCATATGATCAAAATAAAGCTGAATATTAAACTGATTAGGCCTAAATTTGTTTACAAGCAAATGAGTAGTATAGAATAATCTAGATCTAATATGAAAAACGGGTTTATTTTAAGTAAATATTTTAGATAAATAATGGCAAAGTATTCCGACTAAATGAAATACTACGGCTTGTATTATTAACTACATGTGTTTAGTGTTTGTCTGCTAGTGCTATTGAGCACGTGACATAGCAGTGACTGCTTACAAAACAAGCAGCATGGCGAGCCTATTTTGCTTCATCATTTAGGTCACCGATCTTTCTAGTGGAATAGTTGAAAGAAATGTTGTCATTTAAACGATCATTCTATTCTTCCTATGTATAGTCTAATTAATAAGGGTAAAATGATCGTTGCTATAATACTTGTACATAATGATGCACAACTAAAAAATCAATAGATCTAGCTCAGGCTCTAATTATAAAACTTTGCTTTAGATCTATCTGAATGGAACTTATCCAAGTAAACTTTGACCCCAACTAACTGCGCATCATTCAGCGAGCAGTAGGGACAGGGTTAGTATAGGTGAGATCTCGATCTAGACGGCATCTAGATCAAATATTCTTGAGACTTGACTCTAGATTGCTTTAGGATTGATGTTATTCAATTAATTTGTATATTAGATCTAGACATCTAGTTCTAAGTGTTATTACAAAATATTTTGTATAAAATTGGGCTAAAAAAAAAAAATTTCCGAAATGTATCAACAATTATTTTTTTTTTATTTACCATCACAATGAAAGTGGGTCAGGAGGGATACATATATAGATCTACCGGTATCTAGGCTACTGGCTATTGTATCACGAATTTTTTAATCGATCAAAACAAGATGTGACCAAAAAAGAATTAACTAAACTCTTAGATTTTACTAGCAGTACAATAGTATTTATTTATATGTACATTTAGTTTAAAATTGGAATAGAATCTACAATTAAAATACGTGATTCACATGGTGAGCTCACAAAAGGAGTCATAGTCGTATGATTATTAATAATAGGCCTACATGTATGACTCAAAATTGATCTGTCTCAGTCATGTTTATGTTATGGAAGATTCCATTTTCTACTTAGAATTAGATGCATATCTAGATCTAGACGTATTTCTAAACTAAAAATTATTATATACAAAATATTTTCAACACGTCTTTTATTGAAAAAGCAATTGTAAGGGGTTACTTAGAGAAAATGCATTTCATGTTTCAGTTAATAATTACGCATAATATTTAATTGATAGCTTTGCAGGTTGATGCGAATGGCCCATTTGTATAAAACAATGTGGGATGTCTCTAAAGCAAGGTCTAGGGATAATAGTGCCTAACTTCTATATAATAGTAAAAGTGTTTTGTGTGCGTGAGAAAACATACATTGGTCAATACCTTAGGATATATAATTTTTTTTGTGACCAAAAGATAACTAGCGTAACATGAACATGGGATCTACAACCAAAAATGCATATCTACTCATACTGCATACTCACCATAGCGCCGTCTTTTTCGGACAGGACTATCCTGTTCTGGACTGTGAATGAATTTTTGAATGTCTTTCCATTTTTCCTCGGTGGATTCATCTTTTACCACAATGTGGGATTGGGGAGATAAAGGTTCTTCTTTAACCTGACACACTCCTTTCCTTTTCATTATGTTTAAAAATGGCACAATCTGAGCGGTTTTATCACTTGAACTGTTTGAATCTGGTTCAGTTTTAATGTGAGTCTTCTTGGTCAAAAGTTCTTGAAGCGTATGTGATTGTCTCACGCTGTCATCGTCATTGTTTTTTACAGGTGACACAACACCGATGAGAGTAGGCTGCTGGGCTCGTGGAGGGAAATTACTTTTGTTGTTTTGACTGGTGCTTTTCACATATTCCTGTTCAGCACGAGCCAGCGGTTTCTGTCCTTCTTTACTCAATTTCACTGGGTCCAGTGAAGTTAATTTTGTTGTGTAAGATATTGAATTTGAAGGTGATTCTAATGAGTTCACTGACATAGTGTTCAAATTGCACTGACCAATGAGACTACTGGTTACATCACTACACAAATAATCCAAGGAATAGCTCATTTTGCTGTCGTCTTGGTCCAAATTCAAAATGTCACTGACGAAGGACATTTCTGGTTCCATATTCAGCTGAGTCAGTGTTGGATTGGTGTCCAAATTGTCAATAAGTTCTGCTACAGGAACACTTTCCATTTTCACAGTCCAAAAGTTTAAAGGGTTACTGATTCCTTGTGCAGCTTGAAGAGAATTGATTACATCTGGAGTAAGGTAATTTTGCAAGTTACTGTCTTCTAGTTTGTCGTCCAGGCCTATTTCATCAGAAAAAATAGAGTCACTTGGGTTTGAATAAGATGTGGGAACACAACATGCACTTTGATCAGATCTGTCCATATCATAAATAGATGAATGAGGGCTGGTAACATTATATAACCCTGGACTAGGAACAAACATATCAGCCATTTTAACTGCAACCACTTGCCTCTAGAACAAAATTAAAAAATGTAATGTTAGACATATACATGGTTTATGTAAAAAAAAAAAAAAAAGACATTCAATGCTTTTAAGGTAATAGTTTCAAATTAAATTTATATAAAATTCAAATTTTAGTGAGTAAAACAATTTTTTTTTAAACAAAATGCAACACTTTAAAAATATATATACCTTTCTAATTTATATGCTATAGCCAAAATACTAAATATTTACCTTTAAATTCTGAGGCAAAGGTTTTTGCAGAGTACACTGTTCTGCTGGAATACTAGAAGTAGTTGGACTTGATTTTGGGTCTATCTTTGGTAATATTTGAGAATTAAAACTATCAATATTGGATAAACTTACACCGCTGCAAAAGAAAGTTATAGCCAAATTTTAATGATTCATATAAGTGCTTCTAACTAAATGGTTCAAAATAAAAAGATGCTAAAGACATGATTATAAATAGATCTAGGTAGAATACAGAATAATAATGAACAAAAACACCAAGCTTCTAGATGATAATGAATAGGGTAACAACAGACATTACATACTTTTGTTTTATGGACGCTATAGGATTAACAAGACTATGCGGCAATTCAGTAACTTTTGACATTTGTATAAACATATTTTCTAGATGTAAGTTTTTATGTCAGAAAATACAATGAGCACTTTAGTTTTCAACAGTTGGTATCTATACTACCAGTACCATAAATGAATTTAACTGCCTAGAAGAAACAGTCTATAATATGATACTGATACACTATAGCTAATGTTAGGTAAATCTAGACTATATATCCTATTGCAGTAACAATGCTAATTAATTGAATAATTTCCAACCAAAATAGATTGAAAAGGCCGAAGGCTACTAAAAGCTATTCAGTATTACGTAAGAAAAACGGACACAAATTTCCGAAACTAAAAGCCGATAGTTTAAAAAAAAAAATGGAAATCCAGTTCTGAGATAAAGGGAGTGTTCTGCCCACACGATTTTGATTCATCACTGAAGGTAGCTAAGAGGGTCATCAAGGTCAACCTTACATAAATTGTAAACACGAAAGGTTTGCCAACACATTGAAGATTTTTCATTAATTTATAGTAGTAGAATCTACATCTACATGTTTAATAAAACCACTAATTTATGTTTCGACCATTTTTTTAATTAAAAAAAAGCAGAATACCCGTTAAAATGATAACCTCAGCGAGTCAGCTTACTTCACTTGCATTCAATGATTCACTAAATAAATCCAAGCCCTTGCTAGGCTAGTATTTACTTTCGATCTAAATTCTAAAGTAAATAGACTGACCAAATCTACATGAAGCTTAAAACACTGACTATTTGTACTTATATTAAAGATCTAACCTCGATATATCTGCTGTACTTTTTTGAAAACTGTAAATCCTTCAATAATAAATAAAAGAAATAAACAACATAGAACAATCTTCTCGTGTGTTCAACGCTGGTTTGTTTTGATCAAGCTCGTGACCCAAGGCAAATATATCGAAGTCAGCGAAAAAGGAACCAATGGTATATGCTCTAAAAATAAGCCCGTTTTTGATTCGTCATTCTTTCGATAACCTCGAGAGAACTAGAAGGAACAGTTTCGTCTAACTGAAAGGTTGGCTGAATGAAATTTCTGAAACCGAACGTCAAATTTAATAAGATAAATGACTAATGAAAGATAATTATTTTCAGCAAACATAGCCTATGTAGATCAACAATTAAAATGATTAAATAATTTTATTTTAGATAGCATAATTCTGTTTAAAAAAAAAATTACAGAATTTAAAAATAGATTGTGACATCATGGAAATACATAGAAAAAATCCGGTGAAGGCCAGTTACTATGCCTAGGCGTCAACAACATGTTATTCACTTACGTCACTAAGGTCAAAGGAAATTACTGGGGCTGAGCTTAGCCTAAAGGAAGGTAGACTACTATAACTATTCTTTATATAAAAAAAAAATAAAGACAATGAAATGTTTAGGACTATACATTAGCGCCAGTATAAAAAGAACATTAGTTTAAAATAATTCAAGGTATGTTATATGCAATGCTTTAATTATTGCAATAAAATGAGATCTATCGTTCAAGTAGGCCTAATGTTGGCATAAAGAATAAAGGCTACTTAAAATAATATAATTTATACAAGTGAAATCCTCCAGGTTCGTTGATCAGTATAAATGTAGGTCTGCACTTAGGTTCGCAAGTGTCAATTTAATGTTAAACTGTAAAAATAAGATATATTTTATAACAGGACACTCCAGGAGTGAAAGGTCAAGGCTGATAGTTGCAGGTACAGGAAACCCCATTCAGGCCAATGACTAATTTTAGAAAAAAAAATCCTTATATGGTCATGGGGTTTCCTCCAATGTTGTGCAAGCGGTATTCGAGGTCGACAGGACATACCGTATAATTTTTGGTCCCAGGTTTAACAACCCCACCCTATTTTTCCCAAATAAAATGAACAGGGGCTATTACAAGCACAATATTAGGGCGGTTAAAATCCAAGAGTAAGTGAAATACCAATGTGATTAGAATTGCCATAATTTGAGGGGTGTAAAAAAAAAAGGCAAACAGTGTACAATGATAAATTATCACCACAATCTCTCTCTTGGTATCGGTAGGCGAAAGTCATCATTTTTATATGTGTAGAACAGTAGAAGTATATTCTACCCCCCCCTATTTTTTTTCTTTTTAAACTGAAAATTAATAATCAATCTCCGATCAAACACTTTATAAAAACGTAATCCATCCAGAATCTCTATTAAAACCGGTACGGTAACGTTTATAGTGATATAAAGAAAAAACAAACAACATACAATTTATATCATATTTGTAAATACCACTGACTGACTGACAGACTTAAGTATCAAAATTAAGTATCATCAACTGCCGAAGGGATTCGCATGAAATTTCGTACATAGGTTCATTTTATCTCTTAGGTGATCGCCATAGGCGAGGTTTTGGGAGATTAACACCGCAATTCGCGAACAAAAAACACAAGCTTTCTATCAAATCAAATCTATGTATTTTTTTCCCCGGTATTTTACCAAAAAGCCGTAGTCTATATAGAAAGCATAAATAGCACAAAAATTCCGTATTTTCAAGCGTTATATTTATTTACTTATAGCTTTTAAGTTATATCCATAGACATATTTATGTCTATGGTTCTATCCTATGGCCTCCTTCAGTCGCGAAGCGACTATGGATCATCTCATGGAAATGAGATGAATGCCTGGGCATTAGCTGTGGTCGGAACGATGTCGCCCACACATCAGTTCCCCCCTATCCACGCAGCTGATGTATCCAAAGGAACGGCAGTGCCGATACAGTTTGGTGTCAGCGGCGTCGCAGGTTCTGCAAGAGTGTAGCACTGGGTGCTGCAAACTGCCTTAAGGTCACCAGCTCCTGATTTTTCCTCAGGGTTGACCCCCGAAGCCTTTCACATGATTGGGTATAGCTGCAAGGCAACAGAGATTTGATTTCAAAGTTTTCCTTCTCCTTAAATTATATAATCTATTATATGGCAAAACGTGAACTACAATGCAAACAAAGTTTCTTGCCAAAAAATGAATTAATTTAATGGCTATAAAGCAAAATAGGTTTCAACAAAAACATTTCTTACCCTTGTATCCCCTACTTAAAGCAATCATAGAACAGAAAGAAGCATAATATCAATTTATTAATTTATATATTTTATATTGGTTTATAGATCTATAACATAAACAAATATACAGGCCTATAACAAATAAAAGAGAAGGCTGTCTGCGATTCTAATCCCCCCACCCCTTTTCCATACCACGTAGGCCTACAGTCACACCACTGATGACGAAACCATGACTCTCTCTGACCAGGATATCAAAGCTTGCGTGTAACAGAAAATATAACGATCGGATAATTCTGCTACGAGATACGGAGTGGCCGTGCTTGGCACCACAATATTTTTTTTTTTAGCGTCGCTTCCTAGAAATTTGAAAGAGGAACCGGAACTAAAAACATCCCGCACGTGATTTTAAGTTCGCATATTTTTAGAAGCTGATGAAAATGAAAGACTTTACGCTTCTCGTCCAGAGCAGCTCTCAAATAAATGTGATAAAAAATGTTTGACAGACGTGTGGCGGATTATATTTCACACACACTGTCCATAAATCCTATCCCGTTCTGGTTTACTGGCAAAAAAAAAAAATCAGCGTACCAGTACCGTATCGGTACATGTAATTGTTTTATTTATCATTTAAAATCTACAAGTGTAAGTCGGGTCATTAGCCTACATGTATTTATTTTTATTTAGGTTTCAAAACCTTTATGCTTAGGCCCTATTTGTTCAGTCTAGTTGTCTACATTTAATTAAATAATAATAATAATAATAGGCTTGTCTTCGAGTCCGAAGATTAGTGAGGAATACAGTGTTTTCCGTGGCTGTGCAGTCCCAGCTGTGATCTACATATTTTGCCACATCCAGGGCAAGCAAAACCATTGTCCGCAGGTGGTCGGTTTAGGTTTTCTTTTCGTCGTCTGCGTTTGTCCTCGGCGGCAGATTTTCTTTTGGTCTCAAATGTGTATCCCGCGGCCTTTGTGAGTGACCTCCAGTAATTAGCCCGGAAATTTAATTAAATAGACCGAAGATATTTTGTGAGTTGGAGATATTTTGTGAGTTGGGTCGACTATCACCGAGGAACGTTCTCAAAGCTAAAGGGGAAATTCAGATATCCAGCATATTAGTATTGTTGTAACCCTGCCTTGTACCAGTGCTTGTGGTGTGCCAGAGCGCACTAGTGAACGAAAGACAGGAAGAAGAAGTGTTGTGGATCCAACTAAAGTCAGAGTCTAAATAGCCTGTGGCTGAGTTCTGTCATATGTGTTACACGAAGAACTGTTTGTTAGACTTGGAATGACACTGGGAAGTGTGTCAGTGGTCTGTTCGGTGTTCCGGTAGGGAGTAGGACTTAAGACATTAGACTCTATAGTTCCTGTGACTTGATAGCTGAAGTCCATGCCTATAATAGCCTGTTAGTTTTGTAGTGTAAATAAACGCCTAGTTAATTGTTACCTACTGCCCAGTGTTGAGTGCCTACCTAAATTATTACAGTATTATAATTCAGGGGTCGGCAAGACACGAAAGCGGGCTACATGTGGCCCGCTGAAGCTCGACGAAACCATGTAATAACACAGCTCATACTCCCCCCCCCCCCCCAAAAAAAAAAAAAAAGAATGATCGACGTGAATGTTTTCATTGCTATAATAATAATTATTGATGAAATAGTCCGAACAATAGGCCTATTAAAAAACAAATGATTACAGCGCCTATACCGGTACGGCTTACAACCTGCTATTCAATAAGGTACGAACAAAAAAGTCTCAGTTGTGAACGACGTTATAGACTACAGTCGTAGGACGTCGAGATGTTGAATCTAGATACTGCAACTGAATTAGAACTATGTAGGCATATTCGCTGAAACAGAACTATGAGCTACATCAGGGTTGGGCAACCTTTTTCCATCGAGAGCCGCATAACAAAAAAAAAAAATTGGGAATGGAGGGCCGCATTATGTATATGAAATATGTAATTACAAATCTGAAAAATACGCTAGCTAACTGTATTTAATGGTTAAGTTCGGTAACTCTGATACGTTTTATTTCTGATATGGTGCCACCGATAATACATAGATATCCCATGCAGCTTTGTGCAAACTTTCCCGTTAAGAGTTTATTGTTGGGATATTGTTCTATTTTTCTCAGTGGAAGCACGGTCTCCATCATTTGCCATCTTGTTACAAACCAACCCAACACTTTCAAGACATTTCTTCATAACATTAAATAAAAACTGGCCTGATTTTGTCTCTTTGACTGGATACTTCGAAATATTGCTTATCTGTGTTTACTTTAAACTTTTTAGAATGACACAGACAATGTTTCTTTAGCCTTTTCCTCATAAAAGATAAAACTTTCTAAAACTTATATAGATACCGGTATTTATAATTATTTATTTTTTAAATATTTGCATTTTGTACATGTATCACCCGTGGGCACACCTGATTTCTTTAGATGTCCGCGGGCCGCATAAAAGACTCCATTGGGCCGCATGTAACCCGCCCTCCGTAATTTGCCCACCCCTGAGCTACATGATGGTTCTGTACATAGGCGGACTGGCAAATGCCCGGTGGGCCGGTACTCAAAATGAGACGGTAGGTTCATCTAAAGGGCTTTATTAATGCTACTATGGTACGTGTTAAATTGTTAAAGGTTTTAAAATATTCTCTTTTAAAAGTGGCCCTCTGAGCGTCGTGTTAAAAAATCGTTTACAGACCCTGAATAGTAGGTCCTAATACTAATTTAATTTAACACATTTTCCAAAATAATTGTGATAGACTTTATCCTTTTAGGACCTATACACACTTGGCGATGAAAAAGCAACATAAGGCCTGTGTAAAGTTATAATAGAGCATGCGTACAGTTATCGATGCATTATGATTTTGAGAAAAGGTAGTCTTGTAATTCGTGCGATTTACACTTTATGGACCGGGGTGTATAGAAATGCCTGGGCCGATTTTGACACCCAGTTCGCCCCTGGTTATGTATATCGTGTTGGAAGGAGATACGGAGATGATTAAATAGAAAACTAAAGCTACAGAAGAGACAACATTGTA
Organism: Biomphalaria straminea; assembly: GCA_021533235.1. Taxonomy (NCBI): domain Eukaryota; kingdom Metazoa; phylum Mollusca; class Gastropoda; family Planorbidae; genus Biomphalaria; species Biomphalaria straminea. Next base: position 24,036,402 of record JADKLZ010000003.1, read on the forward strand.
AATGAAAGTTGGATTGAAGATTGTTTTCTGTGGGTGGTGAAAGAAAAATTCGTTTGTTGCCGCGAGAGTGTAATAATAATCATTATAATATCTTTATTATCCTTGAGAAAATGTGTGTCTTACACATAAAAGATTATAGGCTAACTATGGCAATAATACCCTCAAATGATTTACACCAAAACATTAGGTTTACAAGTGAAGTTTACAGAAAGTTGGATTGTATAAATTTATTTATTTCCCAGGGGAACAAAAAAAAAAAAGTTCTTGTGTCTGATTTTGGGATCGTGTCTTGTATCTTCTTAAAACAAATCTTTGAGATGCTCTACTCCTTAGCTAGTCCAAACCTCCGACATGATGACGGGGGTGGGTATGAACATAGAGAGCTAACGACAGTCCAGTGCACATACCGCACGACCTTGCAGCCATAGTGGTAAGATGTTCAAAGTCGTGACCTATATATAAAGGATGTTTTTTTTTTTAATGTTAAAAATCTTTTTAGCTTTCTTAAAATGTTTTTCTAGAATTGTTGTCCAAGTGGGATTTCTTTGTTTACAAGTCATAAAAGGGTGCACGTCGTCATCACGAAACGATATACAGCAAACAAAAAAACAAAAACAGTGACTGTCTCAGAGGCTCCTATGTGCTGAGGAAAAAACAACTTGAGGCCAGTCTAAAATCTCACAGAGCTTATAGGCCTATAGAAAATAATGTCTTCAGGCATGCTTCAGGCTAAGGAGGGTGTTAGTGCGGGCTATAAAGTAAAAGGATTTTTCCGAAAAGTTCCATCCTTTTTTTTTTTCTCTCGGTGACTTCATGAAGAGAATCTTTACAATTAGCTTAAGGAGAAAACTAAAGACACTATGGAAGAAATGAGACTAAGGTTTACTAATAAGATACTGATAGTAAGTTATTTGAATTTCTGCAAACCTGTTACAAGGGAGTTTCTTAAATACCGTAAATTTTTTTGAGGACATTATTGCTTTTGAAGCTGATATACCGCTACGCATGTTTTAGAATCTGTTTGCAGTGAACAAACACAATGTTAATGAGATTCTTAGTTTCAAACAAACTGTTTAAAAACACATTCAAATCAAGAAATATGCAGACATGAACTTGAGGACTGCAAAGAGACGTATTACCTGCACTAGAATTTTCAGTTTTCCAGCACATACATGGTCCCGAGTTCGAAACCTACCCCCCCCCCCAGTATTGCGAGAGATTAGGGCTAATATGTTATAATCTTAAATTCTGAAGGACCATCCTTAATATGTACAAGATCAATTCTACATTTAATGAGGAAAAAAGGGGGCGGGTGGAGATTGAGAGACTAACGGCCTTCTGTCATGCACGGGTAAGGTCGGGACTTGGACAAAAACATAGTAATGATTGTAGCTAGGTGGATTTACGTGTCGACAATCACACTGACCCATCAAAACATTGTCGTTTAGATCTAGATATTTTAGGTATCTAGTTTCTAATTAAAAGAAAGATCATTTCATTTAATATTCCTTATCTGTTTGTCTATCTGAAAAAAAACAACAGTTGAATGGGGGACTTTTTGATTCTACAAACTTATTTTCTTGCCATTTTAACTTCAATATCAACATTAGTCACGTGCGCTTGTTAGTTTGTAGTCCAAGTTGACTACACATCATTTGTTACACATTGCTACTGCTTGTCGACTTGTGGCGTCTGTTACTATAAATAACTACGCGGGAAACCCAAATAGCAAAAATAGATTTTAAAAGTACATTGCATTATTTTTTTTCCTACAGTAAATATTTTTTGTTTTCGCTACTTTACACAGCGATTGTTCTAGTCAATCTTAGATAAAACTAACATTTTGTTTTGTTAACGGTACTTTAAATGTAGATCGCCTGAAAAAATATTCTACCTGTGGTTCACGAGATTTGCTGTCAAATTTTAAAAGCAGATCCAACAGTAAATATTTAGTCAGAGGGTTCTTGACCTAATTTTCTTTTCGATTTTAAATATTTTCCTGCACATCTCCCCGAGTGATGCGGTATATAACCTACAAATGCACTTCCCGATGTTATCACAAGGCAGTGAAGGCTAGAACTGATTTTTCCATCCAAGATTTTTAGCAGGTCTTTAGCTTATGACTTAGATTTAATACAAAGGCAAATAATACCATCGATTCCGAAGATTAAGAATGAATATAGCTCACGCCAAAAAAAAAAAAAGATGCGATCTGCATGTTTAGCCATCGTTGATGCAAAGCCATTGTCCGCCTGGGGGATCGAAGTTTTCATCCTCTGTATGTCTTCGACAAGGGCTTTACTTTGGGTGTCGTGTGTCACGCGATCTTCACGAGCGCTTCATAGGTGTCTCTTTAAGAGGACACCAGGTGCTAGCTGTGTTCCTCCATGCCAGTGACGGCGAAATGGGTTGGAAGCGGGCACTTATTTTAAAAAACAAATGGCGCCAGTGGACCGTTTTGTACCCTATTAATAGCATTGCTCAAATTTCCTTCTTTTTTTTGACGCCCTTCAGGCTAAAAAAAAAATGTGTACGTTCGCTTCTCCCTTAGCCAGTTATGGAGTCTATGGCAGCATGGAAAGTTCCCCAAGCGGAGAAACTCCTGCGCTTTGAGTTTTTCTGAATTTTGACGTCAACAGAAAGAGGCTATATATTTTCCCGGTGTGTTCGGCATTCGGCCATGCCTCTACGAGATATCGGGTTGTAAATAAAAAAAAAAACATCTACTTGGATCTCTTCCAAACAGAACAGTTTGTTCTGACAGAGTGTGGGGCAAGTTTTCGTTGGCCTAGAATTGTAAGTCTTCGACTGAATTAGGACAGTTACAAAGAAGAAAAGTCTTGTGCTTATTGCATGGATGCAAGCAACGGAACCCCATTTTGCCTGCAAGGGGGGGGGGGGGTCGGCAACCCCAAAAAACCTGCAAGCATGATGCCTCTTATATCTTCACGACATAAATAAAACATTAGTTTTATATATATATATATATAGGGTTAGTAGCACTTTTCCATGACAAAATTAAGAAGATTTTAAGAGGTTTTCTTTTAAAGGATGAACAATATGATATGATATTACATATAAGTGTGTCCGTGTCCCGTTCGTTTGTGTCATAGATACTAAGAGTCATGGTGGGCATTTGAGGTAATGTTTTATTCTTGTATTAACTGAACTTAAATCCTCCTCATAAACAGAGCCTGTAATGTACAGGCCTATTTATATGTTTAATTCACATTTGATTACTAAATAATGGCTTTTTTTTATGTGAGTGTGGGGGGGGGGGGATTAGACCTTTTTTTTTCAAGCAGAATTTCTTTTTTAACTAGATCTGTTTATTATAGTTACCCTTGCTTTAACGACCGAAAAAATAACTTTTATTTTATAGACTTTTCACAGCTGTGTGCGAAATATTTTCATTAAATCTACAGTAGATCTAGACACTTGATCTAAGTCACTAAAATTCACTAACTTTTCACGGCTGTGTGCAAATTTTCTTCACTGAATCTCTTAGATTTAGAATCTATAATAGACTCTATAGATTCTAATTCTAAATCACTAAAATTCACGGACTTTTCACGGCTTCACTAGGTTAGTAATTATCTTACTAGATTCTAGTGAATTAGCATAAATCTAGAGTCTAGATCTAAGTCACTAAATTCGCGGACTTTATCGCGGCTGTGTGCGCGAATTATCTTCACTAACTCTAACGTAAATCTATAGTCTATATCTAAGTCACTAAATTCGCGGACTTTATCGCGGCTGTGTGCGCGAATTATCTTCACTGACTCTGCCGTAAATCAAAATCTAGACTCTATTATAGATCTAAGTCTCTTAAATTTGCGGACTTTTCACGGCTGTGCGCGAATTATCGTCACTAGATTCTAGTGATTTAGCATAAATAAGATAAATGTAGAATATTGTAGAATCTATCGTATTTCTAGAGTAATCTAGACGTTAGATGTATCGAGATCATTAAATTGACTAAAATTCACGGAGTTCTCAGGTTTAGGGCAAATTATATTCACTAGATCTAAATTAGATCTAACTCTAGATACCGGTATGCTACTATTGTCTACTAGCATAGATGATTTACGGACTTTCCACGCGAAGTCACTCTTACTGTTACAAGAAGATTTTAGGTGAGGGAGGGCCCGGAGGGGTGTAGCCTACACATTCGGTCTGGTTTCAATTTTTTTTTTAGTAGATGTTATGCCGGCAGATCAAACTTATTAGAATTAGATCTATGCGTCGCATGCCGGCGCCTTACGGATTTGTTTCTAACTTTTGTTTACGTTTTTGATAAATAGTGAAAGTACGGAAAAAAGCGCATGCGCCGTAACTTAAGAAATGTAACTTCCAGTCTTTCTTTGAATTCGATTTATTTATTTGTAAGTTTGAAAGACCAAAACGTTATCGCAATTGAAAAAAAAAAAGTCCGATACCGAGCCTGCAATCGGTCGGACTGGCGTTTGCCGGCAAGCTTTTTTTTTTACTTTGATTTTGCCGGCATGCCGGCGATCTTGCATCCATGGCTTATTGTCAATAGGAGGCGCTGTGGCTGAGTAGTAAAGCGCTTGGTGTTTGAATACTGGGAGGTTTACTTTCGAGTCCACCCAGCTCAAATCTGACAGATGGGGGAAAGTAAAGGTGGTTGGTTGTTGGGCTGGCTACATAGCACCCCGTTAAACGTGGGCCACAGAAACAGATGACATTTACATCATCTTCCCTTTAGATCACAAGGTCTGAAAGGGGAACTTTTTACTTATTATTAATAGGAAGATTGAAGTAGATTACTATAATGCTGTTTATAATATTTCAAAATAATAGTATATTCTTACTACCAACTGGCACTTATTTTTTTTAATATAACTTAAGTAAAAGATTTCTAATCAGTCATCTCCAAACAAGAGTTAACCGGTATTCACAGCTAACTTTTCTTTCACCACTCAAGTTTAAAATAATGCGATTTTTTTTTGTTACGTAATTTATTATTTATGATTAACAAATTTTCCTTTTTTTTCTCATCATGATATCTATTCCAATACAATTAATTCAGAGCATCAAGTTAAAAAAAATGACAATGGGAAAATGTTAAGTTAGTCAAATTTATACCAGTACTTGTTAAATTGAAAAATTACTTTTACTGTAATGAAACATAGTGGACAAATAAAAGCTTGGTTCTCAATGATATACTTGGTCTTCAATGTGAAACATCTGGTTACAGATCTGACTTAGAACTCACTATGAAGACAATTTGAAGTTCAATGTTTTTTATGAATTGTAGACACCAAATGGAAAAGTGACATGATACTTGTTTAACCATTTTGTATAAAACAGGTGATATTTCTATCAATGTGCCAATTAGATTCAGTAATAAAAATATAAACCTCCTGTTTGTGTTTCAATGGTATTACACTAGAGAGAAAAGACAAAATATGGACATCAAAAGATCATGTACTTTTAATAGTGAGAGTAAACACACTGACAAAGGAGATGTCTTCAATAAAACAAGATAAATAGGTACCAGTACGGTAAGAGTTTAAAGCCAGAGATAGCATGAAGAATGGATGGGATTTACTGGTTAGTTCTGATACATAGAGGTCCAATGAAAAGAAAGAAAATTCCTTCAGAGAAACATGTGATAAAAAAGCCACCACTTTGCAAGCAGGCACCCAACATCACAAGACAAACAACCATCAACTAGAATTCCTAAGGAGAAGCTGGTTGGTGGCCTATGCCCTAGACAACACCACAGGCAGTGATGAGATTAATGGTGTTAACAAAAATAATGTAGACTCAAGGCACTTAAAAAAAAAAAAAAACAGGCACAAAACAGCTATGAAGGTTAACTAGTTTAAATTAAGTTTTGAAAAGGATTTATGTGTGTACCTGACTTGTTTACAAATTTCCTCATGGACAATAAAGATTATTATTATTATTAACAGAAACAGCAAAACGTACAGCACTCTTTAATCACTTTCATCTTAGTCTCAGCATCAGATAAATGACAGAATTGTAAAACAATATCAGTATCTGATCAAGAGCCAATTATTATAAAGGATTTAATAAACACATTTAATGAAATCAAACTTATGATGACATTGATCAAATCACTTTTTACATTTTTCCTGCTTAAATAAAATCAGGTACAGTAAATTCTGTAACAAAGTAAATTTAGCACAAAATAAACCCACATATGAAGACAAATAAATAGTCATTTCAATATTTATTACACTTTTTTCATTTAAACATTCAAACAAATGCAATATACAAAGCCTAAGTATATATACAATGAAATAATAGGTAAGACTTTTAAAAAAAAAATTCATTAGTTGAATGTGAACTATAAAATACTTTGATCTAGTGCCAATCAAAGTTTAATTAAATGTCGCTTTCATAACAAGCTTCCCACTTAAAAAGTAACACTCTACACTTTATTTTTGTCCATCTCTTTCTAAATAATGATGACAGAAGCATTAACATTTGTTGTTTATTATAAACTGTAAATATTTAAAAAAAAATTATTTATGACTTAGGTTTTTGCTAACAAAATGGATAACATGGCCAATGAGGAGGGGGTGGAGATGAGGAAACAATGTACACAAAGTTCTCTACTTTGTCCTATATTGGAGAACAAATCTTTTTTTGTGAGAAACTGACTTAAAGCAACTTTTAACAAATCTCATACCAGTAAAGGGGAAAAAAATACTCACCTAAAACACTGCTTTACTATTTCCCATCAACAATCAATACATTTATTTTAAAAATTGTACTGTTTTAAATATTTTTAGAATAAACAAAATGTTTTTTTTTAAAATCATATAAATAGATTTATGGCTAGATGACTAATTATAAAAATCTACCAGGATAATTAAAAAAAATGTGTGCTGAAAATAAAATAATTCAGGACTCAAGTCTGGCATGCAAATAATCACATGCTCTAATGACCTTAAAGAATATTTCTCCTCATTACACAAACATTTCAAAACCTTCAATCATGCTGCCTTTTAAATGGTAAATTATAGACAACTTAACTAATTGTCATTCAGATTAACTGTATCCTCCATAAGTTCAGCCACTTTAAAGTTGATATCAACACAATCCAAGAAAGATTCATCATCTGATAAATGTAAATCATCATCACTTTCCTGACTAGCCATTTCTTGATTGGGAGGCATTTCAGTGCTTTCACAACTTTCTTGAGAATTGATCTCAGTTATTCTGAAAGTGAAAACAAAAACCTTCAAATATTTACTCAACAATGTTATGATTATATTTTTATTTTAATTGTTTTCCATATAACATATACAAAGCCCCTTCCCACTTTTAGTCTCGTGTTTGAAATATTGTTAAGCTTAAGCCAGTCTTATATAAAAAAATAGATAACCAACCAAATAAAAGCTGTTAAGTTGTGACTGCAATGTAAATGTAAACCTGAGGACTATGTCACTCCTCTTATGGATAATAAATATTATTATTATAACAATGGCAGTATTTTGATTATAACCTTTTAAAAGATGAAGCACTAAATGCTAATTTCTAAAAATGAGTCTTTTGAATCATCAAACAGGGGAAATACTCAAGGAAGAAGTCCTTCTTTATATATGTAATTATAATCTCTACCCAACCAAGGCAACACATTTTTTAAAATGAAAAAAAATGTGCAGATTTTGAACAATGAAATATCAATTGAATAGTCCATTATTTACAAGTTAAAAAAAAAGTATGTGCCAATAAAATGTTTTTAAAAGCACAGTAAGGGAGAAGATGGGAGAAATCCCCATTAAGAGATACAAAAATCTACAACAATATTTAGAAAGAAATATAAATCTACAAGCCCATTTGTAAGTGCATACAGTTGACCTATTTAGACTAAATTTTATTTAAAACCATGATACATAAGAAAAATATTATAAGAATAATAAAAAAAAAAACAAGTAAAATTAAGTGAAAAAAAAGCTTATATTGAGTACATTTTTATTAATTGTTTTGAATCAATCATGTATTTAGATTTTAATAGGTCTAACGAGTGTTTCTCAAATGTGGTCCTAGGAGTTCCACAAGATGACCGAAGGTAGTCTGCAGAAATTTTAAAATTGTATACAAATAAATATGATGCCCTAAACCAAAGATCTAAAAAAAATCTTCGCATGGATATTCCAGTCTAGGCATTGCACACTTTTGCGCATGGACAAACTCATATCCCAATTACAGATGAATCCATGCTTAATAATGCAGGAGCAGCTTATTGAAATACCCACAAACGAGGAACGTAAACCAAGGTTTAAACAAGGATACCACAAATTCCAGCCTGAATTTTAAAAAAATTTATATCCTGCATTATGGGTCACTGTAAAGAAGTTGTCTTCTTATTTGGTACTTTGTGGATTCATTGCAGTAATGACCCTCATGACAAATAAAAGAAACCAAATAGACATTTGTGCTTGTTAAACTGGGCATAAATACACTCATCTAAGTAATGATTTTTAACAATTTTATAAATTTAATCAACATTCCTTCGTTAAAATGTTGTTTTTTTTCCATTTGTTACTCATATACTATGCATTTATATAGCTTTAGTTGTCTGTCTGCAAGTTTTTACTATATTAAGAGGTCCCCGGGTCAAAAAAGTTTGAGAAAGCCTGATCTAGCTAACAAAACTAAAATTATGTAATTGGAAATATTATTTGTTTTTTCTTTAGCGCAAACTTTCATACTTAAAACATGCTCAGTGCGCTTTGCTCCAATCACTTTTGTGAACCATTTGAGTGGATATGTGGATGAAGGTTTAAGTCAAGCCTTTTCAAAACTTATTTTTTTTAATTGCTGGAGTCTGAATTCGAACTATCTAGACCAGGGGTGGGCAACTTACGGCCCGCGGGCCACATGCGGCCCGCGAAAGCCTAAATAAATCATTATAGATATCTATAGAAATTTTTTAAACTTTTGATTCTTATCACTTAGAATGAAGAGGCTAAAGAATTATTGTCTCTAATCTAAACGTCTTTCTAAAGAGTTAAAAAAAATGAAGAATATATTTAATAGCAATACTATATAAATTCAGTAAAAGACATTAGCCCTGTCCAGTATTTATTCAATGCTAAGGAGAACTGTGTTGAAAGAGTTGGGTTGGCTTGTACAAGATGGCAAGGGTAACAACTGATGGAGCTTTGACTGAGAAAAACAACCTTTTTAATAAAATAAAGAACATATCCGAACCATAAACTAGTAACTGGAAAGTTTATACAAGGCTACATTAAATTTAAAGTAACGGTGATTTATGAAAATGAAATTATTGCTATGATAAGGGATTAAACAAAGACTTGGACCTTCAACACTCATAAGAACATGCATTTTGAGTGAGATGTAAGTTTTGTAGGGTGTATACGAACTCTAAAGTGTCAAGAGCAATACGGAACAAACATTTCATATTTCTTGGAACCTTTGGGGTTCCATAGGAAATATAGCCAGATCCTTACGAAAGGATCCCAATAACTACAACCAAAGACGATGGACATCCCAGTGACAGTCAAGTTTGGACAGTTTATGAACAATTTTAACGTGAACGGTTCTATAAACTGTAAAAATGTTTCAATGTAATCTCTTCAGTACTGAAAAAAAATGTCTCAGTTGTGGAGATTCAACTTGTATAAGTATGAAATAGTTGACATTGTATAGTAGTGTAAAATATTCAATCAGCACCGACTTCCTCCTCGAAAGTCTTCATCAAATTGTTTTGTTGTCTTATGTATAGTGTACAAAAAAAAATGTAATGTAATTAGAACAGAATAAAAAAAAAAGTGAAAATAACATTAAAAAAAGTGATCGTCCTTAGGCGTAGTCAAATTATGCAGCTGCTAAGGTCCATAGTAGTTAAAGGGCTACAGGAACCTCAGCTTAAAATTACAGATAAGGAATAGTGAAGCTTGTACTCTATGTTATTGTTCGAAGTACACTAGGTCTTTAATAAATTGCAAAATTTTTTTTAATTTGGTATATTCTTATTTTATTCGGGGCCACCAAATTGACCTCGTCTATGGCCTCCAATTATCCAAGGCCGGTTCCGACTGGCAGTTCCGAAAAGTATGTGAAGATTTGGAAATAAAACATTCAGATGTATGGTAACACAGTTGTATTCACTGGCCAATCATTAGGTCAATATGGAAGAAATTGTTAGGTTCCTTGATGGACATTGACTGTGACCCTTTCCTAAAATTTCTAATGAAGAGTTGAAGACAGACTTCATGTTTATCATCGGAAGCATTGTAATTTATTGTTTGCACATAACATGTATGTGAATCCTAAATCTTTTCATATATATATATATATATATATGCGGCCCGCCTAGTCCCCAAATTTCATTAATGCGGCCCTCGGTTGAAAAAAGTTGCCCACCCCTGATCTAGACAGATTTGTAAGTATACAATAATACAATTCATTGGTTAAACCGAACCATCATTACAAGGAAAATTAGGTTTGTAACATTATTAAGCAAAGCAAAAGATTGCATAGCATGTATGCTACTCACAGGGTTAGTAGCACTTTTTCATGACAAAATTTTAGGAGATTTTAGGAGGTTTTTTATGGATGAAATGTATGATGTATACCGGTATATATATATATATATGGGCCTACATGAGTGTGTGTCCTGCCCATTTGTGGGATGCATTGTAGAACATACACAAAACTATGCATTTATCCAATCAATTATTGTTACTGGATTGTGAAAATAAAAAATAGCCTGCCAACATCCCACCCAGAACAGAAACAATGTCATCAGCTGTGGTATGTCCACAGAAAAAGAAATAAAAGTTATTTTTTAATCAAGTAACAACTTGACTGTCATCCAGAAACCTAAAACAACAATTTTTTTTCCAAACAATTAGTAAAGAACAAAGGTAAAGAACATTAGTAAAGAATGGTTGCTATTACATTTTTTTTGATAAAAAAAAATACTTAGAGATGCCTTCTCTGTGTTGAAAATGTACATTTTTAGTTGTGTATCTTAGAGATGCTATAAAGTTATGGTGTGCATTTAAGGTAATAATGCTTTATCTTGTTTATTAAATCCCCCTCATAAACAGGGCCTGTAATATACAGGCCTATTTGTATGTTTAGTTGACATTTGCTTACTAAATAATGGCTTTTGGATTGGGGTGGGGGTATTAGACCTATTAGTGTTTTGCTTTTTCAAGTACAATTTTTCCCTGGCTTCTACAACCGAAATAACTCTGCGGACTTTTCACAGCTGTATGCGAAATATTTTCGCTAAATCTACAGTAGATTTAAACTCTTGATCTTAGTCACTAAAATTCCCGGACTTTTTACCGCTGTGTGCAAATTATCCTCACTGAAACTAGCGTAAATCTAGCCTCTAGATCTAAAATTAGGTCACTAAAATTCGCGGAATTTTCGCGCCTGTGTGAATGATCACGGAATATACTGTAAATCTAAACTGTACATCTAATTTAAGTCACTAAATTCGCGGACTTTTCGCGGCGATAAGTGAATTATCTTCACTGAATATACAGTAGATCGTATAGACTAGACCTAAGTCACTAAAATTCGCGGACTTTTCACGGAATATACTGTAAATCTAAACTGTAGATCTAAGTCACTAAATTCGCGGACTTTTCGCGG
>JADKLZ010000003.1:24058447-24077801 GCA_021533235.1 Biomphalaria straminea
TAAAGAGAGAGTGAGTGAGTTCGTCCTTCGTAATACGTGAGGCATCAAAACCATTACATGTATTGTACTTTGTTTTGTGATTAGAGATTTATTACATAAGACGAATGTATTTATAACTGACTATACAACGACTCTATTATAAATTGGTTAAGTTGATTTTGATTTATAATAGTTGGAGCTTTGCTGCTATGAACAGAATAGTGTTAAAAGGGATAAGGGTCAGATATTCGACTTTGAGGAGACTATGAAAAATAATGTAAATATGCCTCTAGAAACAAAAGTTTTACTGTTCTAAAGTTCTAGCTGCTAGATAGTCCTGGGAAAAAAGATATGAGGAGAGAAAAGGCGGTGAAGCATACTTGTAGTTATTAGGTCGAACATCAGAATCGTGTCGCAACTGCCTCTCCTAGATTTTCTTAGAAATTTAACAGTTGATGCATATCGCTTTGATAAGAATTAATAGCTCGTTGGCAACACTTTGAAAAATCTAATGGGGTCCATTCACCGAAACGCGCGGTCACGTGACACCCATCGACGATTCGCTTGTGTCTATATTATCTATATAGTCAATAGTAGATTTACTATCTAGATTACTACTACTACCATCAAGTGGAACCTATATAATTTTTCAAAGTAAGAGACAGAGAGAAATCAATTTAAATTTGGCTAGAGAACTAGGTCTAGATCTAGATCCAACATAGCTTTTGAAAGGAATATCGCTTTCTTGAAAGGACTAGAGTGCTCGGGAATTTCCGAATATAAAGCATTAATTTTTTTATTCAATTTTAAGTTTAAAGTTTTAATAAATTAATGTTTAGGAAAATTGTGTGCATCGTCTTCTAAGTCTAAATCAAATCTAAGACTAAAGCCTTATCATTGGACAGTGGCGTAGCTACCAATGTGCGGGTGGTGCGGGCCGCACAGGGCACCAACTGGAGAGGGGCCCCAAAATCCCCCTTTTGTGTATTAATTTCCTATTTCCCTGAGCTTTTCAGTAAAAACGACTAAGTGTATGGACACGAACAAACATCAACTACTGTATTTTAAACATGAGCTAATGATTTATAAATTAGTCATGTTGCTATTTTGTTTATCATTGAATCAAACAAAAAATGCTGAGGCCGACATACTGAATGATGAAAAAGAAGAAGAGACTTCAATATCGCAGGTTGTAGAGACTAAAGGACAGCACACAAGCATATCTTTAGTACTCTCCTCAAAAATTCATACTGAATTCGCCCCAAAAAAAAAGAATCCTTATTTTGCTTCCTCTGCATACTCTCCTCAACAAGATCAAGTACCAAATGTTTATTTAAATCCAAAGATGGATTCAATGACTGGTGAAGGTTATCATCGAAAATAGAAAAACATGAGCTTACATTCAGTCATTGCTTGCTAGGGGAAACTTGAAGTTCGCCTGAGAGTAGGGAACAGTATTGACAACAAGGCCCAAGATTTGATTATACAAGAGACGAAAACCTGGAGAGACCTGAAGAGAATCTTGGACATCATTCGTTTTCTCTCAAAGCAAAATCTGGCACTTCGTGGGCATCGCAAGCGAGCTGAAGAAGTGTTGGAAGGGCAGAATCAAGGCAATTTCTTGGAGTTAGTAAAATTACTATTAAAGTACGATCCACTCTTGAGGGAGCATGGGCTTCGAACTGAGCTTTGTTCCAGACCGAATACATACATGTCTCCACAAATACATAATGAATTTATTACAATATTGGTGGATCACGTTAAAAACAAATCATACATCATGTAAAACAAGCTAATTAGTTCTCTATAATTTTTGACAGTACACCTGACATCTCAAAGCTCGATCAAACTTCCCAAATTTAATGGTACGTTGTCGGGGTGCAGGTTCGTAAGTCTTTTATTGACTTCATCGACACAAAGGACTAGTAAGCTGCTGGAATCGCTGAGATGATTCTAGAGAAACTGCGTTTCGATGGCTTAGACATATTGGCCTGTAAAAAATGTTTGTAAAATGTTTTACATGTTTCGGATGTTCCTTCAGAGTTGAAGATAGTTACTTCCTAGTCCAAACCTCCCGCAGGACGACGGGGAATGGGAGCGGGCAGGGTTTGAACCCGGGACCATCGATAAATCGAAGCGACAGTCCAGCGTGCAAACCACTCGACTAGGAAGCCATCCACTGCAAGGGTCAAGGCTATTATAATGCTGCGGTCATAAAAGGTCAAAACTACGGTGTCCAAAAACGTATTCTAGAAGTCAATCCCACAGCACTATTCATTGCCTGCTCAAACCATTCTCTTAATTTAGCAGGAATTCGAGCTGCTGAAGCTGAAGTCTATTCGGTAACATTTTTTGGTACACTGGACCGTATACACGCCTTTTTCTCAACTTCAACACACCGCTGGGATATCCTCATGAAAATAACCGGAACTAGCCTTAAACGTTTAGTTGAGACCCGCTGGAGCGCCAGAGGAGAAGCCGTCAAGATTGTTAGGGATACATGTTCTAAAATTATAGAAACTGGAGACATTAACTTAGAAGAGATGAAAATTCATCGACTAGATCTGAAGCAGGTGGATTATTAGTTGCTATTCAGTCTTTTAATTTTCTCACCTATCTTGGATTTTGGGCTCCTGTATTAACTGAAATTAATGATGTGCAAGTCTACCTTCAAAAACAAGGATTGTCTATTCGAGACTGCTCACTCAAACTAAAATCCGAAAGCGTGTGCTCACATCTGAGAATCAGTACAGAACCTCAAAAACGTATTGGCCAAAAGAAAAAGATGCCTGGTGAGAAAAGTGACGACTCTGTACTTACACACAGAGAAGAGCTACAAAGGGAAATTTATTTTACTTTGGACAGGATTGTTCAAGAAATAATCACCCGATTCGAGCAACTTCATGATGTAGCAGATAGATATGAATTTTTGTCGCCTACCCTGCAATTAAATCCTCAGGTCGAAATCAATCTCCATAGTACTCCTAGCGACATTGATAAAAACGAATTTCTGCTGGAGCGAAAGAGGCTTCAACAGTTTGTCACAGTTTCATCAGAAACCTTCAATCTTTCAAAACAAAGACCCGTTGAACTCTTGAATTGTATAAAAAAATATCAGCTAGATGATTCAATCCGAATATCGTCAACATAATTTGCATATTTTTTACTATTGCGGTAAGCGTCGCTACATGCAAGTTTTTCCAAACTTAAACTAATCAAGAATTACTTGCATCAACGAAGACAAATTTAGGACTCACTAATTTGGTCATTTTGCCCATTGAACAAGAGCTGGTGGAAAAAATTGATTTCGATAAAATTATTCATACTTTTGCCAGCAAGAAAGCGTGTAAAATTCACTTGTAGTATGTTTATGTAAAAGTGATTTTTTTTTTGAATTAACAATATTTAATTAATGAATACATATTATTTTGAACAAAAAGTAAGGTTTTGCAATTTTATTATTTAGTTATTTTTTTAGGGGGGGGGCACCAAGATGAGGTACCGCACTAGGCATCATATACTCTAGCTACGCCACTGTCATTGGAATATTATAAAGTAGAGTCGGCCTTATGCCGATTTGACCAATTGCTCCGAATAGGGCCCCGCGTGTTACATTTAGCATCTCACTGTCAGTCATGGCTCTTGTCACTGGCTTTTAAATATGTAGGAATTAAAGGGTTAACATATTTAGTGTATCGTATAATTGACTTTAATAAAGCCAAAGGTGCCTACAGCGTTTAAGTTGCTTATTATGCATGCTGTATAATAAATGCTGATATAATGATCTAATTATTATTAATAGACAAATTGCTATTGTAAAAAAAAATAGAAGAGGAGCCTTGCAAGTAACATAATTAGCCTAAACTGGGACCCGCAGTTTGTAATGTCAGCCCTGTTTTTATAAGAGTATGCCTAGTATAGATCTATACATTCGCATACCCTCCAACATAACAATGAGAACGAAGAAGCTTAACAAGGAAAAAAATGTCCCATTGTTGTTTTTTTTTTTATCTACCATTCATTAGTTATTAAGAAGAAAAACAATCGCTCTATTTAACTGTTAAGCTGTATAAAGGAGCTGTTGTCTTTTTTGAAAAGTTATTTTTAGTGTTTTTCTTGTATTGATTAAAAATGAATAATTATGCACATACAAATAATCCATTCCAAAAAACAAAGGGAATAATTGCAAAATAATAAAAAAATAATCAAGAGTACCATGAAAAATCACTTACAAGAGCAGAAAAAAGTTTATATTGAGTGTAATTGTATTATTTACTTTGGATCAGTCATGTAAATTAAATTTGTAAAAGATTTAGACTAACTATAATGTATCTGTGCGATTATATTTTCAGCTACCTATTGTTTTTGTTTAGCGCAATTTCGAGCTTTTAACTCGTACAAGACACTGGCCCCAAAACACCCCAATAGAAAGAAAACTATATGGAGAGCTCCCGGATTTGGAAACCACTGCGCAGTTCATCTCATATATTGGTCTAGTAATCTGAACGCTCCAACATGAGAACGAGGAACAACAAAAACTTATTCATTGCGCTATATGAGCCTATCACTTGTCTGGACCAGTTGTAAGGGTTTGGGGGGGGGAGTATCTGTATGAATGTTACCGTGATGGAATTTTAAATGCATAAAAAAAAGTGAGTGGTACAACTTGAATTCAAACTCAGGGCTCAAGTCTCCCCCCAAGAGGACTAATTCAAGGTATATCACCACATCTGTCAAGAACGATTTCTTTCCCTTGTTCGATACCAAACAAAATAATGTATTACCAATAGTTATTAATTAACTAGATCTAATGGGTTATTTTTAAAAATTGATTCTTTTCTTTTTTGTCAGGTGCTAGAAATTTCAACATGATCTGAGATTGGTTGTAAGAGAAATAATATGTACAAGCTTTAATAAGACAGAGTGAGTTGATATAATTACAAACTTGTTTAAAGAAAAGCGTCCTGATTTTGTAGGCCAATGTGTTAAATTGTAAAAAAAATAATAAATTAAATAAATAAATCATTTTTTTAACAATATTAAAAAATGGATTATCAACCAGATGCCAGATAAAGGAATTTAAGGAATATAATAGACGTCATTTTACGAATGTAATTACATGTACATTTTTTTCCCTGGAAATTACTTGAAATTCACTAGGCCTTTAGGCGTAACAGATTTAGAGGACATTTTAAGTCAAATATTCAAAACCATCGAAGACCATAGGAAGACCCATCGCCGCATTGTATGTTCAAATGGAGATTCAACAGAAAATCATTTGACTGAAAGGTTAACTTTGAGAAAATGTAAATTATTCTCAAGACACCCAAAAGCATTTGATAACTTTACTTCATCTAACAGTCATTATTTTATAAAAAAAAAAATAAAAAAAAATTATAAAGTAACAGATTGAGATTAAAATGTTAATGTTAACTTTTGAGTTGGAAAGGGGGGGGGGACGATTTGTTTTCCCAAATCCTAACCTTAACAACAGTGAACCCTAAACATATGTATGAAAGCACATACACACAAAACACATATATATACATATATGACATCTGATATAAACTTTTCACATGTAAATTATGAGTGAGTATGGTGTGAATGTACATTTTGATATATAAATATCAATCATTTTCTTTTTTTGAACTACCGTCTGTATTATATAAGATAAGAAAACGGGGGGGGGGGGGGGCCAATAATGCACCTTGCGCCGGGCGCACGTTTTGCTCACTACGCCTCTGTGTGAATGCCTGGGCATTAGCTGTGGTCGCAACGATGTCACCCACACCTCAGTTTCCACTCTCTTCCCGCAGCTGATGTGTCCAAAGGAACGGCAAGTGCCTATACAGTTTGGGGTCAGTTGCGTCGCAGGCTCTGCCAGGGTGTAGCCGGCTCCTGATTTTTTGCTCAGGGTTGACTCTCGAAGCATTTCCCGTTATTGGTTATAGCTGCAAGGCAGCAGAGGTTTGAATTCAGTTTTTCTTCTCCTAGTTGGGTAGCACTCGCCAGCCTAGGCTAACGAGAGCCTCCTGCCCTAAGCTTTCTGGTTTAAGCATCAGTTACTCGCCTTCGCCTTTTCTGTTAGTAAAAAACAGTTTCGCCGAGCCACAGGAGTTGGACTGGTTGTCATAGCAGTGATGCCCAATCTAATTCGACCTTAGGGCCATTTTAATTTCCGAAATACATGTCGCTGGCCACCTGGACGAAGAGGTACACAATATGAAATTGACCTGAAACTATTTGATTAGAAACATTAATGAGACACTGAATTGTTATCTTTTTTTTTTTTTTTCACGCGTCGGAAAACGGCTTCATTTCTCTATTAAAAATATGAAAACATTGTAGCTAGCTTTTTTAAAATTTACAACCGACTAATTTACTTGTCTCTTTTTGGTACCTAAATAGGCCTATTCCAATCAATCCTCCAACCTCTAGGCGTAGTTTAACAACCTTTTATTCGTGGCTTAAACCAAGATTGCCGTCATATTTATTTTGTAATGATGCTTATTTTTTTTTAACAGCCACACTTTCTTTACAAATCAAATATTTTGGCTTTTTCCACACAAAAAAGTAAAGATTCGTTCACTTTACGTGGCAGATTCTATATTCAGAGTCACATTTCATAAAGCACAAATGTTTAAGTCAAGGTACCAATACATCAGAGAAAAATTTAGGGCCCTAATGTAGGTAAAGATACATTTTTCAATTAAAAAAAATTGTGCCGACATTTCGGCGGGCCAGATGGAACCACATCGAGGGCCGGATGTGATCATAGACTAGTTCAGTGATTCCCAAAGTGGTCCATATGGACCCCCAGGGGTCCACGAGGACTTCCAGGGTGTCACGGATGTGTGTGTGTGTGTGTGAGTGTTATTAATTAGCTTATAACTATTAACAAGCTAACTGATAGACTTGACAGAGACCAGACAAATGTTAGAGTAATGTTTGTCTTGTAGAGCGACTGATACGAGGGTCTCGACAGACACAGACAATTATTAATGTTAGTTAGGCGGGAAGCTAGATACTTAGCCTATATATAAAGAAGTTTGGGACAGACCGGGACAGCGCCATGTAGTTTAGCAGGGGAGTGTGTCAGGCGTTTTCTGGTGAACGACCCATACAGACTTTGGGAGCAAGTCGCCGAGGTTGGCTCGCGATCTTGGCTCCAAGAGGTGTGAGTTGTTTGCCAAAGACAACATGTAGGAATTAGTTCTATAGGACCAGGGTAAGAAAATGTTTCTATTAGTTATTTATTTAGCTTTAGATGTTAGGTGATTATGAAGTAATAGAATGGCGCTTTAGCTAGTTGTTAGCGATATTTCGATTATTTATTTATTTAGAGTGACAGTCTTGGGGATGGCAGTTCTTGGTGACAGTCGTGGTGATGGCAGTTCTTGGTGACAGTCTTAGTCGAGAGTTGCAGCCATAGTCAGAGTCAGAGACGGTACTTATACATGTGGTGTAACATTTGCCTACTACGCAAGTAAATATCACTCTAGTGTTGAGCGGACTGTGACGTTGGGCTACAGGTTCCGTGCAGAGACTAGAGAGAGAGACACAAACGAGAGAGAGAGAGAGACTTCGTCGTGACCTACAGCCAAGTATCTATGTCTATGTGATTATTAAATGTTAATTCTAGAATCACATGAGTTAACTTTATAATAGTATTTTAATAAGAACTTCTTTTGTTTATGTATTGTGCTGTCTTATTATATCAAACTGTAGCTGTTAATTAAATATTAATT
Source organism: Biomphalaria straminea (assembly GCA_021533235.1). NCBI lineage: Eukaryota > Metazoa > Mollusca > Gastropoda > Planorbidae > Biomphalaria > Biomphalaria straminea. The sequence goes on from JADKLZ010000003.1 coordinate 24,066,175, forward strand.
TTTAGAATGCAAATTTGTGTTCAGAGATCATAATTTATATCATTATTGAATATTGTGGTCTTTAATGTTATCGTAATCTTTAAGGTGTGTTTTATCAGTTAACTTACATCAGTGAGAATCATCCTAGACGAATAACCATCAAGAGCTAATAAGATAATGAGGTTTTGACACGGGGGGTCCACGAAAGTGAAAAAAAGAATTGGGGGTCCACGAGAGTGGATCTCATTTAAGAAGGAATTAAAGGCCTAGTGTACTTGGAACAATAACAATGAGTTTAAGTTTCGCTATCCCTTTTCTGTAATTTCAAGCTATAGTTCCTGTACGAGCCCTTTAACAATCATGGACCTTGGCAGCCGAATACTTTGACTATGCCTATGGACGATCCCTTAGCATAGTTACTTAAGGCAGTGGCGTCACTAAGCAGGTGCGGGGGGTGCGGGCCGCACCGGGTGACACCCACACGGGGGTGACACCCAAGTGGGAAAAATGCACTTTTCTTAAATGCAACTTAAAAAAATTACTGCCTCGAATTTCACTCACAATTTAGTATCAACATGTCCCAACCATTCGTAATTTAATTCTTTTTGACTTTATTATGTGTTTTTGACGCCAGGAGAAAGAGTTTCTAAAGCTCAGAAATGTAAAAAAAAAAAACAAAAAAAAAAAATTGACGCCGGAGCTTCGCCCCGGACAACTTTGATTGAATTTATGTCACTCCCAAAAACATCTTATATGGCCAGTTGAGAGGTGAACGTAACATTTGTTGTTGCAATGTGTTGAAAAACACACATGCTAAGCCTCTCGCACGCCATGCGACGCATAAGGTTGCAAGCTTTCTCTACGGAAATCAGTCTAAGGCGACTTTCACAGGCACTTCTGTTTGAGGCTTTCATGTTAAGGCTGACTTTAGTAAACGTGTTTCGTCTCGTCTCATAATATGTCTCACAAAAGTCAATTGACGTTCAGTCGCCACTTCCCTTGGCGAATGCCTGCCTGTTTACGAAAAGATTTCTCTATTGGTAAAATTATCTCGGGATGATTTGTAGGATCCTTCTCAGCCATCACTACTCAGCCTCTTTTCAACCTTCCAGGTATCGAAGCGTAGATGACCATTGGGACAATGATTGTATTGAGTAGGTGGATTTTAATCTCCAGGTTAATTGATGTGTTGTTCAGATAGGCCGTACTTATTGAAAGACGGCTCTTGCTTTCCAATCTGACAAACAACACCATCACTTGAGATATCTTTGCCTAAATATGTTAACTTTACTATTTGTTCAAGATCTGTATGACCAATGTTGATCGAGAACTGGATAACCTGCACCCTATATGTATAACTTTGACGGCGTCTTTATCCGTCATCTCGTGTATACATTTAATTGTATTTCAAAGTAATACTATGTTGCCTGCAAAATCCAAATCGGTTTGGTTTAGCCATGGGAATCCGAATGCAGCCTGTTTAATAACATCGTCGGTGGATACAAGAAAGAGAAATGATTTTTTGTGTGCTTTTGTTGGTATTCTAGGCTTTTTAAACGAAGTTTCGCATGGCGTAAACCTCTTCAGTAGTTGATTTGCCTTTTCGGAAGCAGATGAGAAACACTAGTATAATTGAAGACCTTTTCTGTAAGGAGCTCTGAAATAATCTCTAGTAAAAATAAAATATGTTCAACTCAAGGTTTCTCAATTTTACGATAGTACATTTCTAATTTATACAGTAACGTTTGATAAAATGTGAAAAACAACGACATTTTGAAATAGAATCGAAAAACATTTTCGAGTAGCATATAAACAATTTTTAATTAGCTTACAATTTTATCGTTCAAAATAAAGAAAGTTGTTTGTTTTCGAGGGGAAGATTATTTCTCCTGGGGGGGGGGGTGACACCGACCCTTGTGACGCCTCTGACTTAAGGCATAGTACATATTTCATAAAAAATCTACCTCAAGTTATTGTGAATTCAATGTAGTTATGTATAAACTTTCCAGTTACTAGTTTATGGTCGGAATATTTTCTTTATTTTATTAAAAAAGGTTGTTTTTCTCAGTCAAAGCTCCATCAGTTTGTTACCCTTGCCATCTTGTACAAGCCAACCCAACTCTTTCAACACAGTTCTCCATAGCATTGAATAAATACTGGACAGGGCTTATGTCTTTTACTGAATTTATATAGTATTGCTATTAAATATAATCTTCGTTTTTTTAAAATACTTTAGAAAGACAATTAGAGACAATGTTTCTTTTGTCTCCTTATAACAAGTGATCAGAATAAAAAGTTTCAATAATTTCTATAGATATTTACAATGATTTATTTAGGTTTTCGCGGGCCGCATAAAACACTTCGGCGGGCCGCATGTGGCCCGCGGGTCGTTATTTGCCCCCCCCCCTGGTGTAGGGCCTACATATTTCTAATTCGTACATACTTTATTTGTGCTTCATTTTTTACAAAAATCATTATCGATATCCCCACTATTATAGCTAAAGATGAAATTTTATATTTATTTTACAATTTTAAAAATATAGAATATATATAGATGTCAAAAAATAAAACTATTAAAAGGCTCTAGACTAAATCAATATATTAATATATATATATATATATATAATATTATACAACGAACTGCAATGGCTGTCTTTGTTAATAAACTTTTGAATTAGATCTAGTTCTGCTTACTAACCTAGCATAGTAGTGTGCTTTTGTTCTCAGTCACATTTGTATAAAAAAAAATTAATTAAAAAGTTCACAAATCTGTAATTTTACTAAAGTTTGACCTATATGAATATGAAATAAATGTAGGATATACTCCTTACTGTTATCAACAGCTGATTAGTTAGTTATTCATTGCATGGCCTAACACATTTGAACGTTTTAATTAAAACTACACCTAGTTTTTAAATTCATTTTATTATAATCATTATTTTAATATATTAGATTTTTTCTTTAATCAAATTGTATATTTGTAGTATTTGTTAGTTATTTGTTTTAAAATTAAATCTAAATCTATTTATAGGTCCAAGAAAAGAACAAAAAATGAGGGGGGGGGGGATGACTCTTGCCAATCCAGCAGCTCATTGGTTAGTCAATGTTTTTGTTCAAAAGTAGTGGCGGTGCCTACAGTAATGTGCCCAGACACATCGAGTTGAAATAGCGTCGTATGAAAACAATTTCCCGTGTGTAATTTTTAGATGGAAGACATGCTAAAATAGACATTTTATACAGAGAATATGTAGATGTAGATTTTGTTATTAGATATAGATCTAGAATGTAAGTGAATCATAATATCATTTATTTGTATTAGATCTATTCATCTAGACTATAAATAATAATTATATAATACACTATTCTAGACTAGATTACTTTTAATTTTAAAAGTTAAATTACTATATTTAGTATATTTTACTAGATCTAGATCTAGTCAATCTAGATGATAGATCTCTAGACTCTAGATGATAGATCTAGATTATCTAGATTGTCTAGATCTAGTTGAATTAGAGTAGTCCGACTAGTCGTAGACTTGCTAATCAGTAAGTAAGTTGAGTAACTTGTAAGATAAGAGTCTACTCTCTCTAAGACACTACTAGATCTAGATCTAAGTACTAAGAGTAAGTGAAGTAAGTCTGTAAGAGTACTAAAAATGACTAAACTATGACTATGATCACAAGACACTACTACTAGAATAGATCTAGACTCTAGTACTCTAGTGAGACTCTAGTGTCTAGTCTAGTAGATCTATCAAATCTAAAATAATCTATGAATAATATGAATAATGATATGATTATGATCTAATCTATCATAATCATATCAGTATCAATAACTTTCACTAAGTTACTGTAAGTAAAGACAAAGTAAACTAAAATATTAATAAAATAAGACCAACACTAAAAGTTAATAGATCTACAAGAAGTTCAAGAAGACTTAATTAGATTAATTGATTAAAATTATACTAAGTCTAAACTAAGTACTAAGATTAGGCCTATATTCTATGTATAGTTAATATAGTATATAACTATAATAGTATAAGTATAACTTAGATGGGCTATACTAGCCTATACTTTATTAGTTTATACTATAACTTAAAAATAACTATAAGTTTATAAGGCTTAGGTCTAGAGTACTCTAGACCTAGGCTAGAGTATCTGATTCTGAGTATCACTATAAATTATAAACTGTATATAAAATAAGGTGTAATAATTATAATATTTTTTAATATGTTATCATGACATATATCATATAATATATCTAAATCTAGTCAATCTAGATCTAGATAAGATTGAATTTGATTAGACTAGATCTAGAAAGTCTACATGATCTTACTCTTGCCTCATAATGCCTTTATTCCTTTATAACCTTATAATGCCTTATTACTTAAGCAAGCAAGTGTATCTTTTTTAGAGTTTTTAGACTCATATCTGTTACTGTGACTTAGACGTCTTAGATCTAATAATCTAATACTTGTTTTGCTCTCCTATCTATTCCTCAATTCCTGTCAATTAGATTTACACACATTAAAAAAAATATTGGATCCTGGCATTAGATGATTAGAACTATCTAGACTTAGACTTAGATCTATTCTAGATATCTACTAGGTCTAGTAACTAGTTCTATATAATATATAAAATATATTTTGTCTTGTATTATATAGATCTAGATCTACATTTGCATAGAAAAAAGTTTCTATGGATTTATATATAATAAATGATTTATTAAAATTTATTAAAGTAACAAATTTATAATTTTTCTGTTGGTCAATGCACTATTTAGATCTAGCGCATATGTTCAGATCAGTCCATATGACAGAGTTTGTCTTTAAAATGGTTTTGGATTAATTACTGGTACAGCTGTATGTAGTACACTAATTTTTGGAAAGATTACATTGTGGGAGGATTCTCTTGGTTTATGATACTAGTAACTTTCAATATTGATCAGCATAGTTAGCTTCATCAAAATGGTGTGCTGCTTATAATAGTTATTTGAAATTGCTAAATAAATATATTTTTTTGGAGAAGGCTTATTGAAAAATGTTTGGTAAAATATAAAACATTTCCTTTTCAGAAAAAGGTTTCAAAGATGGAGTGAGTAGAAACAGCAGATTGTATGTGTAAAGACTTAAACACAGCACCATTTTAATATTTAAGTCTTTACAGAAAGATGTCAAGAAAATCTAAGAGTTTTAATTTACCTTTAAAGAACATTACAGCCTCTCTGAATTCCAGTACAATGTCCTACACTAATGAATCAGGATTTTCAAGCTTGACCAATTCTCCCATGTCTAATCTTGCTTTTAACCTTAGCGAGCTGTCAACTGGAAAGTAAGCCTTACTTTACCAAATATATTTTTTTATACAAATAATTTATTAGTTTAAATTATATAGATAGCTATGAATAAAAATATGCCCAAACATTAACTAAAATTGATCCCATCAAATAATGTCTTTGTTGTTGTTGGATGTGGCAAAATAGCTAGGTTTGTGTAGAAACATGAACTACTGCGCTCTTTAAAGTAGAAAAAAAAAAGAGCTTTTATTATAAAAAATAATTTCCAAATAAGTCTAAAATACTTGGACTTTTGGTTGACAAAGTTGACATATATTATTTGTATGAACAAACTTGACATCTTCTTTGTTAGAGCAACTCCAAGACTGAGAAGAAAACTGTCATTAAATTGTGTGGATACTCCGCCTACTGATCTGAAAGCTTCTTCTGATTGTATTTCTTCAGTAGAATCAGGTAATGCTTTTCTCATTAAAATCATTATCTTAAGGGAAATTTGTCTCATAATTGTGCATTACATATTATAAAGCATTGTAACAAAAGCAAACAAAATATACTTGAATTTTGTTTGTTGATTCAGTTGCTAAAGGAAAAAAAAGAGTTCTTTGACTTTGTTTTGTGACATGCATGTGTGATTGTAAAATATTAAAAGCTAAAGGTTGCTGGGGATGGCTTTGTGATTGCATTTTATGTGCTACTGATTGTTATCATAGTGGTCCTGGATAGGAACTCCCCGTCCACCACTAGTCCCTGTTGTCCTGCAGCCGGTTTTGCCTAGGATTTATTTTACTTCTGGCTGAATACTATGCAGGACAGATTTTGAAAGTAATAAACGGCAGAATTTTGTTCTTAGTAACCTACTTATTCTGACAGTTTTAAATTGACAATGCCATACCCTGAGATGTCAATTGACTAGATTTGATATTCATTTTTTTGCATACTGAACAAATAGTTGAAATATTTTTATACAATAATAATATAATATATATGAATATCAACTTCTACTTATATTTTTAAATTTATATTATTTGTTGGTTACTCTGTGGTGTGTCTTGAATAGGCTATGAAGGCTCAGAAAGTAATAAGCGTATACAGGCAATACAACTGGAATCTTGATTTTTAATCGGTCGTTTCCATTTCTCATCACCATCTCTAGTCTAGTGTCCAAAATCAAGTTCATCTGCACACTGTTTGTCTATCTTCACAGTCTCTTCAACCAAGTGTCATAAAGATCAAACTAAAGTTTTAACGTGATGCCTTGTCTTCATATTTTGCTTCAGATTATCAATGAATATTCTCATAATTTAAGTCATAGAAAGGATAAAATAATATAACAATCCTTTTTGTGGCACATTATCCAATGACATTCCAGGTTAAACTGCATTGATCATGTCTGTAGTTTATTTAAACGTACTTGGATCCAAACCATATTTGAGTTGGCATTAGAGTAAACCTTTTAATTTCAACTGAATTTTCAAGTATATTTGCTTTCCCTGGTAGGCAAAAGTTGCTATAGCTTTTGTGCTGTCAAGCTTTTTGCATTTAAACATTTAAATCTCAAAAACATCTCTTTCTTTGGAGGCTATTTGTTATGTCTTCATCAAGTTTTCTTTTTTTTTTTTTAACAAGAAGTAGCATGAAATGCACAGGGACACAGCCACATATACAAATATTTATACTACAAGATGTACAAAACACTATGTGCAGGATTTCATTATTGACATCATTTAGTTTAAGGTGTTCTCCTATAGCCACTCATTTCTACTAGATCTAGTACTTAATGCATAGTGGAAAGTTTCTTAATGTCAAGCTAATCTAAGACATAGTAACTTGATTCTTGTGTGGAAAAATACTTATCTCTGTTGCCATTTCTGTAGCACTGACTTATCCACCTCATTGGTCATATGAGAGTGTGTGTTAACAGTGCCCTTACTCTGATACATTGATAACTAGCATCTCAATTGTCTTAACGTTTGTAACACACACAGACACACAATCCCTTTGAAACAAGCAGAAATGATTTACCCAAGAAATTGGTCCTTAATACTTAAAAAAGTGATCAACATGTCATCTACTGTGTAGATCATGTTAACATTTCACAAACGTTTTTTTTTTCCTCAACATTCACAGATTTAGATATTAACTGCTTTTTTTTTAATTGTCAGAAGGCTTCTTAATTGAACTACATTTAACGTTTTTTGTCATATTTTTTTTAGTAATAAAAATTCATACTATTTATTGTGAATTAAAGGCACCAAAATGTGCTTTAGAACAGTGTGTGAGACTGATTTGCATAAAGCAGAGCTCTGGGGTTTCATCGGATCTTCTCCATCTGCCTTGATAATTGATAACCTTGAGAAGCCCTGTGTAAATCTTGGGGAGAGCTGGCCAAGGTTCAGTGAATTCACCAAGAAGGCAATAAATAGGCCGGGCAGCTGAAAGCTCCCCTTTCTTTGCCAACTCCTTTACCTGACAGATCTCTCCCCCCCCCCTTCCCCACTCCCAAACTCAAACTCTTCAATAAAACTCCTGACGGAATTAAAATGAAAACGTTTGCGGGAAGGGGCATCAAGGGTGCACTTCCTTTGTCAGCAAAACTGATTCAAGAGTTAGGTTTTTAAGCATGTTTCTGTGCCATTGACCAATAAGAATCGGTTTCTCGGGTCATGCTTTGTAGAACTCTTGTGTGTGTGTGAATAGGTTTATTGTTATTCTCGTAATAATTCCAGGTTTCTCGAAAATGTATTCGTGAATTGTTTCTGATTTTTATTATTGATTGTAAGCTCGGTTGTATGAGCAGACACGGCATGGAGGAGGGGGGGGTCATTGAACTTTTGATCATTCATCGCCCAACTCACGCTGATATGCAGTGCCCTTGTGACCTAGTTTATGACACACAGAGATGGGGCGCACGAGACGATCGACAGCGCGTGGCCCAATAACACTGTGAAGGTGGGTTGGGACCGTAAGGTATGGGCGAGACGTTTCTCTGGAAAAGTGAACAAATGTAGATCTAGTGGTGCATCACGGGAACTCAAATTGACTTCTTTAAATCTCTTGTAGACTTGTCTCTTCCGTGTCACCTACCCCGCATTTTTTTTTCTAAAGATCAAAATGCTGCCATTTCAAACAAACTACATATACTGAATATTCCGTTTTTTTATATTAAAACTGTCTACACGTGCCTTTATTTAGATCAGTGGTTCCCAAACTTTTTTGTCTCGTGGACCCCTTGACATGTTTTCTGGTTTTCCGGGGACCCCCTCCCCCCCCCCCCCCCGTTTAAGTTATGTTGAATTTTTGAAAATTCATGAATTTCAAATTACATATCTTGTTTAAATAATTTTCAACCAGTGACATGAGAAGTGAAAAAGTCATTTAAAACTACTTTTTAAGTTTAATTAATTTTTTTTACAATAAATTTATTAACGAAATTGAAATTTAAACCCATTATGTAACAGTTAATATGTATCGTTTACTATCACTAAACACATTGGAAACTGTTTGTCTTTAAAGGTTTGCAAGCTCGACTTCCATTGCTACGGGGATTATTTTTCATAGAGATTAGTTGTTTAGTAAAAGGTTTCACAAAGAGCTGTTTTTCGTGGATTTCTTGAGCCATAATAATTTGAATTAAAAAAAAATACATCATTACCAGACAGGGTTGACTCGGCCAGCTGTATAGAGAAATATATTGTTTGCAGAAATATGTTCTTTGCAAAGACATTAGAAGAAAGAAATATTTAGCTATATTCCAACAGAGCTAAAGAATTTAGTGAACTCTTCTACAATACCATTGCCCTAACAGAGTTTTCATGGATTGTTCTCAGATAGCCGCCACAAACGAAGGAGCTGGAATATTTATTGAATGACCCAGTGGAGAAAAAATAATTTAAAAATTAAGATCATAATAACTAATGAGCTCTATGAGAACCACAGAGAAGAAATAAGAGCACTGCATCATAAAAAATGGCACATTAACACTTTCTTGTTTGACAAGGAAGTAATGAAGTTCAATTTCAAATACTTAACGCTCTCCAGTCTACATTTCCTTTTGTTAAAGTTATAGCTAGACAAAACTACACTATGCAAATATAGTTATATAGTTAAATATAATAATTGTTCACACATACATCATGCACTCCTTTGTGCTGAGAATTAGTTCTGCTGTAATTTGGTCCTCTCCTGGTGCTTTGTGATTCAACTGATGAATGTTCTTGTCATTTTCTCTTCACATTTGAGCAAGAAATTGCGTATGTAGTTTCTCATAACTGCGTTGATAACAAATTGAAGATATTCCTGCAATCGAGATCTACTACTGCTCCATTTGTTGCTACTGATATAATAGTTACAGGGTTTGCTTTTTTTTCGAACGATTCCTTCAAAACATCAAATGTGTTCGACTTTATTGTCCATTATCACAAAACAAAATTTTGTCGTGAATTTATTTATCCATAAATAAACGAACATGTGCCCAAAAATTGCTACATGACAGGCACAACCCGGTTCATATATGGACCTTTGAACTTTTTGTTGCTTAGAAAAATTCTTTGCAAATATCAGATGCAGGTTGTGTACAAAATAGTTTTTAAAACTTCAGCGGCTGGCTAAATCATTCATTTTTTTTTTCGCTAACTGTATGTCATTTTCATAATTTTGCAAGATATTTTAAGACACAGCAAACCATTATATTTTTCTTAAAATTTGAAAAGCAAATATTTTGTCAATTGTAGATCTTTTCTCAACTTTATCATGGAGTGTTCAATAGTTTTTCAAATCTTATCAGGGTGGCTTTGTCTCCGACGATCCTCCAGCTTAGGTGGTTTCATGGTATCATTACATAAAATGTTTAAGAAAAGACACATAGGCAATATAAGTTGGACGAGTAACGAAGAAAAAAAATGACAATTAACACCACCGTCTATTTTTATATTTAGATTCAGCCATGTTAAATATTAGTTATCTCTAGACCAAATTGAGCTATTTATATGAGTTATTAAAATTTAAAATATGTTTTTCATTCGAATAATACATGAAATATTTAATGGCCTCGCTATAATAAAGTATAAATAAAGTATATTTGTTTGATATAATAGGGGATTCCATTAATGTGAGATTTATATTAAACTCAATTTCTTCTTGAATGAGATCCACTCTCGTGGACCCCCATTTGGATGTCATGGACCCCCAATTCTTTTTTTCACTTTCGTGGACCCCCTGGAAGTCCTTCGTGGACCCCTGGGGGTCCCTGTGGACCACTTTGGGAATCACTGATTTAGATGAACTTAGTACTTAGTCTGTGTAGTCAATGAAAAAGTCAAAAGTTACAAAGAACCATATACAGCATTAAACATCTGCAGTTCTAAACACAGGCGGTTCTACGTAGTACACTAAGAAATAGAATGTCATGCAAGCTTTTGTAGTCTAATCCTTTCTATCTACACCTCTATTATTGGCCAGTGAATGTATACATAGGCCTACATTGATTTGGTCATTGATCGGCTTTACAGTATACGTTTTCATTGTTTGGGACTAATGCAATGGTCACCAGACGGACACAATGTTGACTTGTTTGTTTACTTTGTAGGTTGTTTCCCTGATTCTCCTCTGGAAGTCTCGCCAACACTTGAGAGGTAAGAACATCTGCTTACTTCTGGCATTAGTTTAATAGTCATATGTTAGACTAGAATTTGTAAACAAAAAAAAAATGTTTTAGTAATTGGACAGTGATGTTAATGGTTAAGTTCTTGTTTTCGTAATAAACATAACTTGATTCCTCCCCACCCACACACACACACACTTTAATTTTTATATGTTTGTGTATTTGAACTATACATTTAATGTTTAGATCTATGTATGCGTTATTTTTCTGTAACCGGGGGGGGGGGGGGTCACACCTTCTGATAAGTTTGACCGATTTTTTAAAATTTCCTAAGCCAGGTGTCCCAGTAGGCCACGCCTACAATTTTTTTTCCTCCTAGTCTCTTTGTTAGAGGCCTATCGGGCGCAAATTTTAACCTGTTGCTTCGGAACGTTTCATTCATGCTGTAGAAAAAGTTGTAAATTATTGGTCGGGTTTGGGTTCAGGTACCAAGGACGTAGGTAGCAATTTTACATGGATCCTGGTAGGACTTTGAATTACGCTATGCCATTGCCATGCAAAAATGATGTACCTTACTGCTGTAATGTTTATTTTTCCTGTGTTATCAGAAATAAATACTATACATGTTATATAGATATTGTGTAGAAAATTTAAAATGTGTCGATTGTGTGTATTGACCTATCGTGAGATGCAACTTCAGCAATTTTTTTTATAACGTCCCCGTTTGTCATAGATGAAGTTATCTATGCGCTAT
>JADKLZ010000003.1:24077901-24091600 GCA_021533235.1 Biomphalaria straminea
TATATATATATACTGTTTCGGACAGTCGTTCGGTAGACTCGATGGCCTCTGGTTCGGACCCTGCCCGCTGCTATTCCCCCCCCCCCGCCTGCGGGAGGTTTGTGCTAGGATGTACTTATCTGAAGGAAGACCCGAAACACGTAAAACAATCTAACCCTATTTTTGTTTACTCGTATTACACTGTTGGAAATGGTTGTATGTTCTTTTTGTTTGTCCTACTGTAAGTGTGCTCATAAAGGTGTTTAAATCTGTTCACTTACAAGTTTTTGAATCAACTTGACATTTCCACTGTCTTAGCAAGATGAGGTCTTAGTTTAGGGACCCAAAACCGAAGCAAAAATCGCACTTTTCAAAAAATTGCGTAACATTTTTTTAGATTTAGGCGTTTTTCACCCTGCCATATCTTTAAGTAGAAATATCCGATTATAGTTAAAATGGTACCATTAGAAAGGTTATTTTAAGCCCTTAAATAATATGTATAACGTTTTTCCTGTAGGTTAAAAAATAAGGGTGATAATCCTTTACGCGTAACATCACCGTGCCGAATAATCGTGCTAGCGGCTGTGATCGTTTTATACCTTGTTTGTTTTTTCGTAAAATGGGGAGTACGTCAACAAATGAATAATTTTTTTGAACATATGTATTTTATAGAAAAATGAACGAGCTTTACAATGGTACCAATAACTAATTGATTAACATTGTTTTTATATAAAGACATTTAAAAAATAAAAAACAAAATGGAATTTCTTTACGATAAAGACATGTAATCGTTTAGTTAATGTCACCATTGAAAAGCCCGTCTATTTTTCTTTAAGAGTGTGTACATTTTATTTAAACAACAAGCGTTGACATGCTCCCCATTTTAAACCGAACAAGACGCATAAAATAGCGATTTCGCCTGTGTGCGTAGTCTGCTAGAATGTGCAAATATGCTCCTTAGCAACACATGAGTCGTTATAGAAAAATGATTTTTATTAAATCTACATAGTATAATTTGTAAGAAAAATTCCTGAAATGGGTCAATAAGATGTTAACCATTAGAGATTTATTAGTTTTTTACCTGCTTTTATTCCGAATTTTAAAAACTAATTTATGTCCCTACGTTAATGAAATGTTAATGTGTAACAAATATGTAAGTATTTTGTGTTTCTAAGGGGTCATGTCTTCGAAAGTAAACCTAATTTTTTTAAAAACGTATTTTGTAAAAGTGATTGATACAAATTAAAGAGGAGGATTTACAGTTCATAAAAAAGTAATGGTTCAAGATATTTAATAAATAATTATAATTGTAATAAATGTATAGAAACGCATCACATAGTGGCCTTATCCGTTGCTAATATCAACCAATTGTGGCATCGAATGAAGCTATTCTAATATAGAGTAGATCTGGTCTTTTAACTAGATCTAGATCTAGATCTATATTATATATACAAAATAGATAAAATATAAGACTAAATTAAATCTATTGACATCATTACATAAAAATAAAGTCTTCAACTAGATTTAGACCTATTTCTCGTGTTCTAGACCTAGGGACTTCAAATTAGATCTAGAGTAGGCCTACGACTACGAGAGTTTTGACTTTTCCATATATAGGCCTAGATATATAGAGACTAGTCCTAGATCTAGATCTTGGTCTAGAGTCTAGATCTAATCTTGGTCTAGACATCTGGAATTAGGGTCGTTCACGTTATTCGTTAAAACTTTAAACCAAATAGCTTCTTTAAAAAGAAACCATCTTAAATCTTAGGCATAATAGCTTATATGGCAGGCTATTTAGATTTACACTAGTAACATTATATTAATACATATGATATATGTTATAGGGCCTATCAAGATCTAAGTCTAATTGTCTATAAAGATCTATAGATGTCATTTTTATCTTTTCGATGATTTTATTAGCTCATCATACACTACTTCACTTTGAACTATCCCTTAGTCTGACGAATCGTTGAGGCACCGCACATTATCTATATGACTATACGTCTTTGTCCACTCCTCTACGTCCTTTTCCCTAGAATCTCTTTTAATGACAGGTCAGACCATTCTTTTATATTGTCTTCCCATTGTTTTCGTAGGTCTTAATATAATAGATATAGACTGATTAGTAACTAACTGCATTTAAATAAAAAAAAATTCACATTTCAAGAATAAAACCTCTAGGCTATATTAGTATTTTATTTTAATTTGATTGCTCAGACAGGTCCAAGAAAAGAATTTTTAATATCTAGAAAGATATCTATGTGTTTATGTTTTATAGTCTCTAGTTGCAATAAAAGATCTTCTTTTATAACAATGAAGTAGCCCTAAGTCAATAGGTATTATATTTAGACTACTGATCTCAGTTCAAAATTCTCAATACCACTATAAACCTGTTTTGTAGTCTTCAATTAACTAAATATCCACACAAAAAAAAAAAAAAAAATTCATATTCACATTAATTCATTTTAATTCTTATTAAATTAAAAATGGATTATAATGCTGTAATGAACTTAAGATCAGTAGATGAGTAGGTTTTATATGAACATATTTTTAAGACATCTAACTATTTATACTAATTATTGATTATTACAAGACAGTATTTTCTAATAAAGCAATGATAAACTTATGACCTAGTTATTATCTAATTTTTCAGAAAGTATAGTTATAGCTGCATAAACTATTTTAAAAACTTTAATATTTTTTTAAGAAAAAAAGTTGTGAAACTTTGACATCTAAAAGATTTAGGCTACATAAAAGTCTATAAGGTTGATCATGTTGAAGGAAAAAAGTGACTAAGCTGGATGTGTTGAAAGTTAAAATCATTATGAAATCTTAAATTGAGAAGAACATATGGAAAGTAGCTAACTAAAATGAATCTTTCTATTTTGATCAACATGTCATTGAGATACTTGCTCTGATGAAAGTATTATAAATATTAATGTTTCTCTTTTTCTGATAGGCAAACTTCTCACAGCTTGATAGCTGGGATTGTAGGCCTAATAACAGCACATTGGCATTGAGTAGTAATAATATTTTTATATCAAATTTATTTAAATTTAAAATATATTTTGAAGGAATTAATTTTGGTTAAAAATTTGTGAATTTTAGAAAAAAAAAGTTCAAGCTTGATACTATATTTCTAGTTTATGCAACCTAATCAGTGTAAATTTGCTACATAAAGATAATGACAATAATGACAAATATATGTGTTTCTATGGTAAAATTCATTAGCCTGGGGAATTACAGTTTATATCCTGTATTTTCATATAGAATTCTTTGTTTAGACAGTGAATATGCCAAAAATTATGTGTTTAGTATAGTTGAGCTTTACTGAAAAGAATTTACTGGTCATTACATTACAGATATAAAAAAGCCTTGTTTAAAATTTTTTCTGCACACAAATTGAGTTCTGATTTTCAGTTTATCAAATCAGCTTATAGAGTTTAAAGATTCAATAAGAAATAATTGAATAGCTTTCAGCTAAATGGCTTTATAGATTATTATGTCAAGAAATCTAAGTAAATGTATGGACTGTATGTCTTTTTTTACCATCATTGGTTGGCAATACACTTACACAGGTCCCTATAAATAAATATATGTTTTTCAATATTATTATGGAAGAAGAGAGAATAATCTAAAATATGATATATGACTTGTTCTTATTGCTATACTGGTGTCATATTTTTAGCTCATTAAAGTTTAGCTTATTTTAGAGTTTTAGTAAACCATTGCATATTATTGTATAAGTACAGCAAAATATTGAAATAAAATATTATTTAAAGTAGTTTATTCTTGTAGATCTATAAATTCCCCGCATTTTGACATATAGTACATTCATGTAGCATTTATAGCTTTTTTGTTACAAAATTTTAAAAATGCACATTTTTTGTGTTTTTTACCTCCCTTTTTGAAAAATGCCAAAAATGATAAAATGCAACATTCGGCACAAGTAAATAAACTCAAATAATTTTTTGACAAGCTTGAAAAAAATTGAGCGTGTTCTATGTGTGCACATGAATGTTTTTCCTAAGTTTCATCTCTGAGGGCTTTATAGTTTCTATTAAAATGTCCTCCAAAAACACGGGTTTGGAAGGCCAAAAAAAATATTCAAAAAAACGCGTTTTTAAAAATTTGTAACTTTCTTAATATTTAAGCTACAGTTATAAATTTGGTATCCTCGGTCTTAGAATCACGAGCTCTATCCAAATAAGTTAAAAAATAAGCTGCGTGACCATTTAAAAAAATCGGTTTTGGGTCCCTACTTAGTTTTACATTCAAAGTTAAAAGAATTAAAACTGACTTTCGAGAATAAATACGTGGCATGCTTGAAATATTTACGTTTCTAGACACCATTCTACAGTTAAACGTATCTTTGATTTGTCTAGTTACTGAGGCGTGTGGGTAGACATTACACAGGTACGGAGTTCCCTGGCACTTGACGACGCAGGAAGCACTACAATCTTGAGATGAATGGCTCTACGGCTTCGTGATAACCTTTGGGGGCCACCTTGAATGGTCCAGCGGTGACCTCCACCTGCATACCCCCTCCCATTCCTCAATCATCGAGAGGCGCGGCTTTTATTCCTTTGTGTGCTACTGGTCATAGGGGGTCATTCAAGATGACCTCCTCGCCCCTCCTCGGTGCTTGTTCTAGACGTTGCGTCATCGCTTCCTTCGCCTCGTGTCCAGACATAGCGTGGCGAAGTGACCTCACGTTAACTCACTCGCCCCGCCCTGTGTTTCTTGCGCGTGTACTCATTTCAGACGGCGTTTTTATAGTGTTTCCTGACCGCACAATGTCCAGTCCAGTTTAAATCCACGTTATTATCTAGCTTGAGCGACTAGGTTCTATTCTAACGTTATTAGCAGAAGATAACATGAGACAGCACTATTTTCAAAATTAGGTCCAGCTCACGTGCTGAGCAGTGCTTGGAGCGTCTGAACGTGATGGTGTTATGACGTCATGCGGCGCTCCAACCATGGGCTATGTAATCAATGAGAGGGAGGGGGGGGGGAGTTAACAACTGCCATCTCTAAAATCTGGGTCGTTTCTCACTATCGTGTCGGTCACAGAGACACGTCGTCTTTGTGCTTCTCTCAGTGCCGGCCCAGCTCACTACAGCAAGCTCAGCAACTTTGTCTTTGTTACATTTGGCGCCATACTCCAACGCACACACACCCAGGGAGTCGCTCCACTCCCACTTTTCTCTCGGACAAAGTAAAGCTGGCAGACGGGCCCCTTTTGTCTGGTCACTCATTAGACATGGGCTTCCTGTGTTCAGTTACAGTTTAGGGTGCACACGTTGACCACCTGTTGGCCGCAGAACACGTGTGTACATACTGTATGTCCCGTTTCGTTATTTAATTAACAGGTTCAGTTAAAATCCCCCCCCCTTCCCAAATAAAACAAAAAGTTCGACAGGAGTACTGTGGCATGGCATGGCTCTAGTATATGGGACGTTCTCGCTACAGACCTAAATAGTATGTTCCAACTGGGAGCTAAATGTCTAATCATTAAATTGTGTCCCTCTTACGTTGGGTTGTTACTATATTTAGTTACATTTTCTTTAACTTTTGGGATTTTGAGGGAGCATTACTATCAGTGAAGCACAATGTTCAGTTCTTCTGACTAGCAAGGACTGTGTAAACAACCACCCTCTTGTTTATGAATTATCTTTGATGTATGTGTGCTTTAGAATTATAACACTAGTGCTTTATGAATTTAGAAGACGGGAAACATTCCTAATGTATTTATTATTAAACCAAGGACAGTGCAACATTAGCCCAGTAGGACTGACCATTTCTCTTCTAATCACGTTTCCCTGTTGAATCTAATGACCACAAGTCACTGGTTCAACAGTCTCTGCTGATGTAACAGTCAGGTTGTGATGTTCCGAGTCTACTGTTAATTAGCCCACACTAGTCACGTGCTGAGTACAGTTACCACACAGACGTGTAATATTTAGGCCTATCTGTATAGTGTATTTGCTTACAGGCCCTTTCAAGCACCCCTGGTGTTGGATTACTGGACACAACAAATATTGACCAGAGTGGTCAGCACGGCCCTATGCATGATTAGGTGTTAAATAAGTAGACAACATGGGGTACAACATACCATTGGTATCACTATTAATCTGTAGGGCCAAAGATAAAACTACACACACATTCACAAACTTATGTGGTCAGTACTGGTGTAGAATTTAGCTACTGAAACAAAAAAAAAAGTTAATTACTTGTAATGTAATTAGACCAAAATGATATTGGAAAGCTATTCACATAGCTTTAATTAGAATATCATGAATCCAATGAAGGTCCTTCAATTCTTTTCTATTTCTTGTTTGTTTGTTTTTTGTTTGTGATAAGTTATTTAATTTTTTTATATTTTTGCTTATACATGTACCTTTACTGTTGGATGCTAGACTGACTTTATTATTATAACATAATAATAACAAGGACCCTTGGGATAGGGGGGGAGGAAGGTTTTAATATGGAAATTAACAAATCATTTAATATATAGAGGCCTATATATGGTGTTCATTAAGATAGTATATTAAATACCTCTGTCTTTTAATTGTGTGGAGATTATAGTATTGCTTTTGTTCTATTTATTTGGATTGATAAAAGAAAGGTATCTTGTACAGAAGTCTCTTTTTTTTCTACTTTTTCCCATGCCTTCAGCTAACTCATTATAGTCCATAGACTTAAACCTGTTTAGGGCAAAGGATTAGACTTATTGTGTTCTGGTGGGTTCCATTTAATTATGTTTTGATGTTAGTCAATGCCCATTTCTTTCTGCCACCAAAATGTCTTTCCTAGTACTTGAGCATTAAAGAGTAGTTTATATTTTCTTGGAGAACTAATTCAGTTATTTGTATTTGTTTCCAAGTTTGAGCATCAGGCGCTACACTTCGACTTATCACCCTGACATTCCACTTGAGGCCATTTCTATCAAGTATGGAAATAAGTAGTGGATTGAATCTTTCTGTTTGAGTAGATTCTTTTAGAGCTTTTCATAGTTTAGCTTCTAAATTAGAATCAATAGAAAAAAAAATACATTCAAAGCATTATTCTAAAGTTATTTTATCTAATGAAAGAGAAACATAAATTTATTTGGGAAAAAAAATACAACAAAACTTACAAAGAAATTTATATACAAACCAGTAACATAGTTAAATATTATGAATGAAATTATCTTTTTTTTCATAAAGTTAAAAAAAAAACTCAGTCTACATATCATTTAGTTGTAACATAAAGGAATGTAAAGAAATCATCTTTTTTTCATAAAATTGCAAAAAAACACACAGTCTACATCTCATTTAGTTGTTATGCTTTCTCATTTTATTTATTTTTTTTTATTTCATCAATTTCACTTTATTATTTCTGGGTTATTGCACTAATTAAGTGGGTTGCCAAGTACTTATAAATCTCATTGGATTATTATTATTTTTTTTTTTTATATGGAACTTGTGAAATCTTTCTCTCTGACTAGCTCTAATTGCAAATTAAATGATAAAATGGGTGAGCATGCCACAGGGCATTATTGTCAACTTTACAAAATAAATGAATTTTACATCAATTGCCTCATAGAAAATCTTTTTTTTTTTCCTGCTGCACAAAAAGTCTAGGAAGTATTTGTGCCAGTCTTTTGAAAATATAGAACTTAAAATTTCAGTAATTCCCTTCAATAATCATTATTGTATAACTTAGTCTTCTTGATTTTTTCTAATGTAGTAGTTAAATGTAGTTTTAAAATGTTATTTACTTCTAAAAAAAAAAAAGCTTCCATTTTTTATAAAAACTGATGACCTAAACTCATTTTTAAGACTTGTTTAGAATTGTTCTTATTTGTAATTTTATCTCCTTAGTAAAAAGATGTCTAGATTCCCTTTACCTAAAATATAGGTAAAGACCACTGTCAGACACAACATTGTCTGCAATAGATGTGGCAAGATATGCAGGTTGCACTCATCCTTAATTTCTGAAGTAGCTAGTTGGCAAATGAGTTTCCAAAGAAATTTCTCAGGATTTTAGGATACACTAATAAATTTTGTAATGAATATTTTTTACTGTTATCATTACCAGTTTGAGCTCATTATCCAAACTTGTCTATTCTTCATAACGTTGAAAATCACTATCTGTATAAGTATTGTTAGGCGCTTCCGCACTGCTTCTTTTGCAGATAAGTCAAACGGAGGTTACACTCAAATGAACAAATAACAGACAAAAGGCTCACACCATAAGTTAGTCGATAGTGATAGCGAATGTCAAATAAGAATTTTAATAATAATGAGGGGAACTGTCAAATGTTGTCTAGCTAAATCTCTATGTTCATAAAACTACCTTTTCTCTAAAGCTGGCCAAAGTACTCTGTTTTGGCTAGTCTTCCTCACATGCAAGCATTATTTTTACTAGTTAGGTCATTGTCTCTAAAAGCAAAAACGTTCCCTTTCTATGAAACAAATAATTCATAATTGTGCCATAACAGTATCTAGCAGAAGTGGTATGCTTATCCTCAGATACATTTCCAACAGTGACTGGCACAAATATGTCTTTGATGTTTGTGCATTACTTTAATATTTGGATTGATCTACTTTTCCTTTAAATGAATCAGTTTAAAAAACTTTGGGCATATGAGTAGTGTAACTTTGGGCACATGATTAGTGTACTTTGAATGACAAGTTGAGGGTCTTTCTGTTCATCACTTTTAGAAATTTTGATTTTTGTATCATGTTTTTGTTGTTGACTTTACAGTTCATAATTTTGCTTTGATAACATTGTCTAGATACCTTCTTATATGTTACATATTAATTTAACAACATTTTTAGTATTCCATCTATACTTACATTTCAGTTTTGTATCTTTACCTTTTAAATAGGCCTTGCTCTCGCTTTTTAAATATAAACATGTACAAACACTTAGTTTCTTTACTGGTTTGTATATAGTTTCTTTTTATTTAGACAAAGTGCAATTATTTAGCCACAAACTTTTTTTTAAGAAGGTTTAATTCTGTTCTCAGGAAGAAGACTATAGCATTCAGACGATTTAGCTCAGAACCAGTAAGTTTTTAGGATAAATATGAATCTTATTAGTATTCACATTCTTCAATTTTTGTAGTACTGTACATAAAGGCTTTTGTTGTTCAGCTTCCAGCGCTACGACTAGACAGCCCAACTGACTTTGTAGACAAAGATGAGCATGGCAATGATGAAAATGTTAGTCAAGAGCAGTATGATAGTCTCAGTGAATACAGGAACCCAGTGTTTTCAGATGAAACTATGTCACAGGATAGTGGACTTGGATTTGATACTGATAAGGTAAACAGTTGGCTTAGTTTTGCCTGAAGTTTGCTTAGAACAGACATGAATATTTATTTATGCAGATATTAAAACTTTAAAAAAAATCACTTTATTTATTGAGTGCTGTAAACAAACAAATCTCTGAACAATACATTACAGGTATAAGTGAAGACTCATGCATTTGATAGAATACTGTTAAAATTGTAATAACAGAATAGATAGATGAAAAATTATAATTAACAAGATGGGAGAGGCACTGACATTTCTTTCCTTGTAACTAAGTCTTAGTGCTTCTAGATAGATATTATGGAATAGTTTGAAAGTCACTGTCATTTTTTTTTAATGAATACAGTGTTCCCTAACTTATCCCATTCACAACATATTTATAAAAGATTTTGTTTTCAAAGCTGGCTAAACAGTGAGTCTACAAGATTAGATGTTAAAGGGGCATACTAATCAATATTTACAGAATCATTCTGAAATATTTTATAGGGTATGACATACGCAATACAAATATCAACTCTTCAATAGTTTCTCTTTGAGAACTTACAGTCGATTGGGCATTGAAATAGTTTTCTTGTGATAATAGTAGTTGACTTAATGATGTGCATAAACAAGACTTCTGCAGCATATGGTATGTATATAAATGCTAAAAAAACGCCCTCAAACTATGAATAATAGCCAACAAGGCTTTAAAGGGACATCAATATTGGAGGTGAAAAGCAGACAAGTGTCAGTAGTTTTAAATACCTCAGAGCTATTGTCTTAGATGAAGGAACTAAATGAGGACATTTCACAGCAGCACTTGGAAAACTCAAAACAATCTGGAAAGACAAAGGCATAGCCCTCGACAAAAAAATTAAGACTGATGCGCTCCCTGGTCATGGCCACATTCTTGTTTGGTTGCAAATCTTGGTTGCTGACCCAGAACAGATAAGGATCCTAGCAATGGAATTGAGATGCTACAGAAAGATTGTAGGTATCAAATACAATGACAGCATCGCAAACAAACAAATTAAAGGCAGGATTAGTACAGTGATTGAACTCCTTGATGTCCTGCTAACTACTGTCAAAAAATGCTAATTAAAATTCTATGGCCATATTACAAGGTCCTTATGGCTAGTAAAGAATTTCCTTCAGGGAACAGTACCAGGAAAAAAAAAGAGGCAGACAGAGAAAGCAATGGTAAGACAACATGAGGAAATGGATGGGCCTGCCAGTGAGGGAGATTCAGTTCAAGGCAAAAGGCAGAGAGGAATGGAGAAGGACGGTCAACAGATTTTGTGTTGTGCCCAAACAGTTTAACAGACTAATATTTGTGGGTCAATACAAGGTTTTTAGCTTTCTAGAACAAATATGTTACAAAATAAAGTAAACCATCATTGTTAAAAAAATGTTTGTGTTTTACATTAAGCTACAGATGTTAAAGATGTGCATTAAACTTATTTGTTTTTTGTTTTATTTTGACAGAGATGCTCTGTATCCAGTTTTGAAGATGTATCTTCCTGTCTGTCTTCATCCCCTAGGAAGTTAGGTTCAGCTTCAAGTTTTGATGATGGAGCATCTACATCCTCTTCTACATCTTCTCTGAATCAGTTGGATGCTCTGCCATCATTGGAGGATCTTTGGAATGTAAGATTGTTTTTTTTTTTGATGTAGTTAACACTATAGTTTTACATTTCATTCCATTGAAACTAACTGAAACCTGTTTCACTCATTAGGACTCTCCTAGTTTTAAAGCACCTAAAGGTAAGCCACCCAAACGTTCCAGAAGTCTGACAGAAGACAAACACTTCAGTGAGGACACCTGTTCACCCATCAAGTACTCTCCAGTTAAATCCCCATCACAGACTGAGCCATCGTTTGCTAAGGCTTTATTTACAAAGGTTAGTTTAAGATGAAAAACAATTTAGACACATTCATTATAATTAATGACTAGTGCTAAAATATGCAGTATTTTTGTCTTGTGAGTCTAATGCATCTATATATATGCTTTAGGAAAAGGAGGTTTCAAGTGAATCCATGGAAGAAGATACAAAGTTAAAGTCAGATGATGGTTTTCAAGAAATATTTGAGTTTGAAGATGTAAATAAAAAAATATCATATCATAGTTTTCTATTCTTATAAGTAGATGTAGACTCCTTATATTTTTTAAACTTTTTTTTTTTACTTCAATTTTGTTTTCATTTACTTATATTTAAACAGGCACATTTTTTTTACATTTATAGTTGAAAAGTGAGGCCAATGATCAAGTACCATCTCTGATCAGTGCAACACTCTTATACAGACCATCCAAACTCAAGGAGCGACCATCTGAGGATACCCAGATGGTTTGTACAAGTGTTAATTTATTCACAGATGCATTCCAAAGTGATACTCCTTCTGTGAGTTGATACTTGGGTTTGTTACTTCATTGGTACAAAATAACTTTTTTTTTTTGTCTTAAATTAAAAAGAAAATTGAATAGTATGTTCCACCTTTAACTCCACCAGTCCTTACTACCTACACATAACTTTCCCCTATACCTGAGGGTCATGCCCCAATCCCCACTTTTCATACAATATTTCTAGATGTAATAAAGTTCTAGAGTTTTCTTATCAATCAAGCTCTCACTATTTCAAATAATTTCTATAAATGGAAAAAACATTTTTTTTAATAACATTGAGACTTAACGCTTAAATCAACTAAAACATCTATTAATGTTTGGCTTATTACAAGCCTAACCTTACAGTATATGTGTCTGGCTCATGTTAATTGTGATTTTTCAGAAATTTCCCCACAAATGCACACAAAGTTAATGTCAACAGATGTTCTAATGAAAGCAGCCATTTGTAATGGTTAATATAATAATGTAAAATGTAAATAATATTAAAGTTTCAGCACATTGTATTAGCAGGTTTTGATATTGAGAGATTTTTTGTTCTTCATAGAGTAAAAAAAAAAATCCCTCTAGTGGGATCACAGGGGACATGATGGATGAACTGAGGAGTCTCTGGTTGAATCACAGTGGATTCATGGATTTTGAATTTTAGGATATTTAGGGCGCCCCTGAGTCCTTCCAACTCTAATGGGTGCATGGGAAAAAGTAAAGGTGGTTGGTCATTGTGCTGACCACAGAAACAGATGACCTTTGCACATCTGCCCCATAGATCGCAAGGTCTTAAATGGATACTTTACTTTTAGTGGGATCATGAATAAAGGCATAAGAAATTTCTGGAAAAGTTGGCTTACGGTCTGGTGGAGTTCAGTAATTAAATCTTAAGAGACAAACAAATGTTTAGTATGTTACAAGGTAATAAAAAAAATCTAACATAAACTGAATATGTATAGACTATATAGGGCAGTATTAGAGTGATTCATAAAGGATGAGACTTAAAGAAAAAGAATGCTTGTCATAAAAAAAATACATAGGTCTATCTTTGTATGGCATATTATAATGTTTAACTTTGAATGAAACATACAGGAATAGAAAAAAAAAATGTTTTACTTCTATTTCTTGTATTATTTTAAATCGTGCTGACTGAGCCAGTGTAATAAGCACAAACTTCAAAACATTGTTTGAGCAAGCATACATATTTACCCTGTGGAGGAGACTTTGTTTGAAACTTTATATACCAGAATGTTTTTACAAAGTTTTTGTGCTGACATTTTATTGTACTCTTCTACAGAGTCGTCCATTAATTAGCAGGCGAGGCTTGAATAGATCGCAGTCATTGGATATTAGACCTCGTCCTTCATTTAAGCGTGTGGACCCCCCTAATGATGGAGCTACACCTGTTCAAAGTAAACGTTTTAGAGGTGAAACTGACACAACCTTTCGGACGACAGAAGACAGAGAAGAAACCAATCAATCTTTGGTAAGTTTAATCTAATATGTTAATAAAAATATCAAAGAAGATTAACAGTTTAAACCAGAAAAAAAAATGTTATATACATTAGTCCAAATTACATAATACACAACATAAAAAATTTGTAAAGGTAAATTACTTTTAAAACTAGTGTAATACATAATTTGAACATACTTCTTATGTTGGATTGTTTAGGTTGCCTGTGCCAGAAGACTACATAGATGTCACTCAGAGACAGAAGCTATGATCAAATCTGCAGTGTCTCGAATGTACTTGGAACCAAATCTCATTGGAGACTGCTCTAAAGTAAATTTTGTTTGTAAATGTATTTTTAGCAGCCCTCTTTGAGTAAAGGTGGTCTTTGTTTTTGTACTGTCTGTCTGTTGTTTAAATGTCAAAAACTGTAAATAGGATTTCACCATTGCATCATATCTATAAGTGTAACTGCTGGTGAAATATTTTGTTTTAGAAATCAGGTTCACTTACAGATCTATGTATAGTTGATTTTAAAAACAAGTGAAAAGGGTTTGTCTTGTTCTCCTTCACATAGTCATTTGTCTTGTTCTCCTTCAC
>JADKLZ010000003.1:24091610-24108882 GCA_021533235.1 Biomphalaria straminea
CCTTCACATTGTCATTTGTCTTGTTCTCCTTCACATTGTCATTTGTCAAACAATCAACTCCCTTTTGTTTTGAAAATTTAATTAAATTTGAAAACAAGGTGGGGAAAAAAGAATTTCAATAAAAATAAAATTGTATTCATTCTGCTCAGAATAATTGCAATTGCTACTTTTAAGTGACCTTTTGTTTCTAAAATGGGGCAAGTCAAAAATGTATTTTCTCCTTCAAATTCTTTCTTATTAAAAAAAACAATGCTGCCTTAGACAAATGTTTACATAAAAGAATTCCTGTAATGTTTTTGTTTTTTTTTCAAGTCTTATTCTTTATTTGCAATGTTCTTTACTTGCAGCCTTATTGCTTACCAACAGTCAAAGGCGGCAAACATGAAGATCTTAAGTCCATCACTCCTGAAACGGTAATTTTTTAATGAACGATTTTAAAAATATAACAGTAGGTGTTTGTCAATTGTCTACTGTGTTAGTCTTTCAAAGTCATATCAAATATTTTGCTTTATCTATAATATTCATGTTTAATCTTCATTTTCAGTTAATGCGTCTGTTAGCGAATGAGTTTGCTGAGGAAGTGGGAGAGTACCACATAATAGATTGTCGTTACCCCTATGAATATGAAGGAGGTCACATTCGTGTAAGTGGCTCTTGTTTTGTTTGCAAATCAACTGCTCATTCTTATTAACAATTATTAATAAGAGATCTAATACTTTTAAAAAATCTTACTTCATTCATAGTTGAATTAGGTATGCCTATAGATGTCTTTAGCCTGTTAACAACAAATATATTTATGTACAAATACATTTTTTCTTAATACATTGGGTAGAAAACAGCTTCTGTAAGATATATTCAAACATTTTTACTTCTGAAGTTTAACTACAAATACAATCTAATGTCTGTCAGTATTTATCTTATCTTACTTTTGTTGTCATATCTCATCTAATATAATCTATTGCACTTCTATGAAATAGATTTTTATCTTGTCTTCAATGACTTAAACAACTTTGACCCCCATTATTGTATTTGTTTAATAAATAAAAAAATATGTAGAATTATTTGTGTTTAACAATTTAAAAAAAAAAAAAAATTGAGGGAGAACATATTACAGATAAGCGTCATACTTCATTGTATTGAAAGGGTTGGTCAAGATGTCATTTGTTAAAAACATTTATCTTAAATTTTGTATTATTTCTTCTTTCTCAAACACAACATCCTGGATTGATTTTATTTTCTGTAGAATGCTGTAAATATCTACACCAAAGATGCTGTGGTTGAAAGGTATCTCAAAACACCTAAAACAGCTAAAGATTCACAAAAAAGAATGATTCTTATTTTCCACTGTGAGTTCTCTTCAGAGAGAGGCCCAAGGCTGTAAGTATTACATCTTTGTGTTTAAATGAAAAGTATTCATAAATTAAAATCAAACAATTGTAACACTTTTTAACTAAAGCAGTCACTTGATGAAAAAGTTATTACAAATAAAACAACTGATAATGTTAGCAAAAAAAAAAAAAAAAAACACCAGCAAAAATACTTCATGGTCAAAATCTGAAGTACTATTAGAAAAATGGAAAGTCTAAATTAAAAGAATTTTATTCCCCATGTGACTGGATTTACTAAACATTTTTTTAACAGAATTTTTTTTTTCTATGGTTGTATATAATTAATGCAAAATAAACGGAATGAAATC
This sequence comes from Biomphalaria straminea, assembly GCA_021533235.1. Classification (NCBI taxonomy): domain Eukaryota; kingdom Metazoa; phylum Mollusca; class Gastropoda; family Planorbidae; genus Biomphalaria; species Biomphalaria straminea. The sequence continues at coordinate 24,093,307 of JADKLZ010000003.1, forward strand.
TAATTGTATCATTCAGATTCCGGTTTCTAAGAAGTCAAGATCGTGAATCCAATAAAGAATGTTATCCCTATCTTCATTACCCTGAAATCTATTTACTGGAAGGTGGATACAAAAGTTTTTTTGAAAACTATTCAGTAAGTACAAGCTCAGTTCTGGGGATGTAGTGGGGAAATGCTAGGCTGAAATACCAGTGTTACAGAGTAATGTAGTGTAGTGTGAGTACATGTTTGAATTGGAAATGATGTCAGGAAAGAGAAAGTCAACATATAGTATGGAGATTCATTGTATCAATTTACATAACGGTAAAGTTACTTAAGGAAATAAACTGTTTTTAAATTGCTGGTAGTACATATTTTCAGGATGAATGCTTTTGAAGTAGTAGCATAATGTATTTCAAATATGTCTCCTGCCTACCTTTCAGCACTTGTGTGAGCCCAGAGAATACAAGACAATGTTTGACAAGAACCACTCAGAAGACTTGAGAAAGTTTAGAGCCACTTGCAAGTCTTGGTCTGAAGATAAGCCTCAGAGAAATGGAGTCAGAAATTTAAAGTTTTAATGTTAGTATAGCACAGTTAATAGAGTATTGTCTTTTTGAGATCTCATCATGGGCTGTTGTATCTCTAAGTCAATAGAATTATCGAGCACTCCTATTTATGGAAAGCTTATCTCTCAAAGCAAGATCATAATACTTATTAGGGTTATATATATCTAACAGCAAGTTCATATTAAGTGTTACATATCAAAAAGCTGTTGCTTCATTCCTGTATTACTGAAATATCAGATTTTTAATTAGAAAAATTATGAGCACATTGGGACTATTAATTTTCTGGAACTGTTTGATCTGGGTTGCACATAAATCTGCCTATTATGAAGCCATATTTTTTTTATTTTAGACATTTCATGAGACCAGTATTTGTTGCATTTGATATGATTCATGTGATTTATACCCTGTTCATATATACTAACTTCTTTATGAACACTGTTTATTTTACATAGCCCATGCGGAGAACGGGAGTGCTTGAGTGCGGAGAACGGGAGTGCTTGAGTCATGAGTGGTTATTTAAGCGTGTGTGTTGGTGTAAGTGGTTTGTCTTGTTTTGAAGAAGATATTTATTGTCAAGTTAGATGTACACAAATGTTCATTTAGAATGGGCAATGCTTGCTGTGTAGCTGGAACAACTTTTAGTAATGATTGAGTGTAAAAAAAAAAAGGGGGGATTTTAGTCAATGACAACTTTGAGCCAAGTGTGATAACTCTAGAATGAATGTTTGAGGTGTCGGTCTAAGTTTTAAAATATTTTTAGATTGTATCATTTATTAAAGAGCTCAATATATTGGAAAGTTTTATTCTATATATTTTAAACAAATAAAATTTAAAACTAAAAATAATTGAATTCTTTTTAATTTCTGTTTCAAATTCAGCTTTTAGTTGACAATTATTGTAGCAGATTTTTTAAATGTTGTTTTAAGTTGTTTGTTTTAATTTGATTACTGTATTTTTCAAGTTTCAATTTTTATGTGCTCAGATGTCTAACAAAAAACCAACAACCCAGTACCAGAAAGAATTGAAGTGTTAAGTCCTTGCTATGTGCCAATACATGTATTTACCTATAAGTAGAGCAGAATTTGGGACAATTCTGTATCATGCTCTATTACAATGCTCTACAAATGCCATTCTGTTCATCAAAGAACAGAATCCAATTATAAAATGTATAGATGATTGACTGATATACATCTTTCCCATCAGAGCTACTTTTTTTTTTGTTTATATTAACTTTATTTTTTATTTGTAAATTTTGTAAAAAAAAAATGTATATGCATGACTTCTCATGGACTTCAGCTTAGAAAACATCTGTGCGTGTGTGTGTGTCGGTTTCTCATCCTGCCCTACAGCTTATAACCAGATCTAGTTTTGAAATCAAAGTATTGACTGTCACAAAGTGTCAGTGAAGAAAATGCTTTCCAGTTCTATTTACTGATATGGCAATGACTTTCCAGCCATGAATGTTTGTCAATCTTTCCAACATATCCATACATTGTTGTTTGTCATTGTTTAACTATTCCAATAACTTAATGTAGTTCACTTGAAATGTAATCATTAGTGTGTGGTTTAACTTATTCCTTACGAAGGGTTAAGTTAAACTTCATTTTGTGCAGATTTTTTTTATTATTTTTTGCTTCTTTTCTCTTTTAGTGTCAAGTATTAATAAGTAGTGAATAAATTCTGGATTTTAAAACATTTGTTGCAACAGTTTCTTTGAGTTCATCTTCATTACAAGTTTACATTTGAACATAGAAGTAATGGTTCAACAACACAAGAATACTTGACCAATGATTCAGAACAGAAAACACTCGAATCTTTTTCTGTTTTGCCTTCCTTGCTTAGATCTTCATGGACTCCACCATATGCAGGTCGCTACTGGGTTTGCATAGCCATGTGAAACATTGCACTCATCCTTAATCGAAGACAATACCAAACTGGCTTGACTACATAACATTCATCTCTATTATGCCGTTCAACGGGACACTCTCTCGTCCCATTCCAATTCTCTAGATTTTTAAATCCTCTAGAATAGATTTAGAAAATTACGCACCAAAGTAGTGTTAAGTACTTAAAGCGGAAGGAAATGTAATTTTTGTACCTTTGATATTTACTCATAGACATATCTATGTATCAGAGGCGTCACTAGGCAGGTGCGGGGGGTGCGGTCCGCACCGGGTGACACCCGATAGGGGGTGACACCCAAGTGTAAAAAAGGCACTTTAAAAAAATAATTGAAAAATACCTACTTTAAAATGTGACAGAAGCAAAATCACAAAGCTTAGAAATTGTTGAATAAAATTATTCTAAATGGGAAAACATGAATAGCAAGATTTTCTTCCCTGATAAATAGTGGACATGTCCACAGCGAGAAACTCGAGAGAAGACTGAAGGATATTTATCAGGCTTTCAAACTAGGGACATTTTGGGAGCAGGACTTTAGCTTCCAAAAATTAACAAGGACGTCATTGCTATGATTGACGTTTAGATGGGAAAACAGAGGAACATCTTGCATTATAGATTGCTTACTATCACATTGTTTCTAGCAAAGAAAAAGTTGGTGGCGAACTGAAGAAGACTTTTCATTGAATAATGAATTTTTTTTTTCTCGGGATTGTGGAAATGTTATCCAAATATGAGCCAGTGTGGAAATAATAACTTATACGATCGCACGTCAGCGATGAAAAAAAAATTACTTTCCAAGCTTGTACCAAAAAAATATATATATGTTTTAGCAAACCACTAAAGGGATATACTTATCAGAGATGAGAGACGTAAAAGCTGCAAGGTACTCTGGTATCTTGTATTACAGCACACCTAACATAGATCTCTGAAGTTGTAAGATATATTAACAGTAGCAATAGTAATGCTGAAATGACAGAAATGTAGGATATTCCTCTTAATGTGGGCCAAATCTGGTGTATCAGTTCTGATAATTTAAAACGACTGAAAAGAGATGGGCTTAACGTATCGATATGATGAGCTCAGGGACATGGAAATGCAGCTCCAATGTCAAGGATTCATGAAGAAGTGCAGAATGAAGAACACAAAAGAAACTTGAATGGGTGTGTACACCGTTTACTTAAGCTATGTGGTCCAAATTCTTAATCGGAAAATATTTTCTAATTATACTTTCTTGTTTCGCTAGAAAAAGGGTTTTCTTTCTTTGCCACTAATACTAATAGATAGAATAATATAAATTAATGATAGCGTGTCATATGAACAAATAGCTGGAGTGCTCATGGTGTTGCTGTTAGACCCATGAAAGAACGATTTTATGAAAGTGTGACGGCGAAAATCTTTGCCGTCTATCTGAAAATACAAACACTAGAGGCGCATCACAAATATGATTGCCAGCTGTCTGTGAATACACGCATAACTTTCATTGCTTGACTTTCTTATTGGCAGATGTACTCAAAAAAGTAAACTAAACACAAAAGTACCTTCAAATTAAAGTGTTAATTATTTTCAAAGTGGTGGCTAAGCTCGAGCACTTAAATATTAACTCTACGAAATATGTGAAAAGTTAGCTCAAAATGTTATTAAGATAACTTTTCTCAAATCAAACTAGCATGTTACTTAAAAAGAAAAATACGTTTTAACAATATGAAGTATCAGGAAAGTATTCTTAAGATTTACTATTCAAATAGAGAGCAAGAAGTTAATACTGAGTGCATCAATCTCTTTTATATTGGGCCTGACGGCAAGATATGTGAACAGAAATACTAAAACTAGAATACTAGAATGCAGCAAAGTTTTGAAAGACGACAACGAATCTCTACCAGCCTTTGAATTAAACCTTTAACTGTTTCTTGCCAAATGCATGTTTACAAGGCGTCATGTGAAAAGAAGCTTTGCAAAACTAAATTTAACTAACAACGTTCTCTGATTAAAACATTAACTAACAACTTTCTCTAATTAAAACATTAACTAATAACGTTCTCTCATTAAAAAAATCAACTAACAACGTTCTCTCATTAAAACATCAACTAATAACGTTCTCTCATTAAAACATCAACTAACAACTTTCTCTCATTTAAACATCAACTAACAACGTTCTCTCATTCAAACATTAATTAACAACTATTTTTTGAAATCAAATCAATAAATTCTGTCAATTGAAAACGAAGTCGCAAGATATATTGAGTTTAAAGTTTTTTTTATAAGTTTTCTAATTTGAAATCCTGAAAAGGAAATTTAAATATTTATTTTCTAAAGTTATTGTAAATTTTTATATGTCAAAAAAAAAATTCTTTAAAAATTTTTGTACCTATCGATATTCTTTTCATTAAGTTCCATTTTTCATTAGTTGTCCTCATGAAACTACCACTATATGTGATTATAATGTTCAAAAGTTTCCATTAAGAGCTGTTTAATGTTTACTTAGGAAAACAGCATGCTCAGTTGGTTTTTAATTTCTTTCTATTTAAAAAATCAAAGATGTTAATATGTATGTAATGATTAACGATAATATGTAAGAAAAAAAACATAATCGATACTCATTTAAACTTTGTGGAGCAGCAATTAACGAACTGTAGGCCTATTATTGCGCAAAAAACAACAACTGAACAACGATAGTTTTTTATTTGAAAAATAGGTGGAACGATGGGGGGGGGGGTGACACCCTGATTTTACCGCACCGGGTGACACCCACCCTAGTGACGCCTCTGCTATGTATTTACTATTTTGTTTCAATGTCGGCTTTAAAAAACGTATTAGGTCGAATGCTAATGAATTGTTTGTTTGTTTGTTTGTTTTTTTTGGAAAAAATAACTGCTGCGATTCGGATCTTGAGAATGTCTTAGTTGTTCTTGGCTTTAGTTATGTAAATACCAGATTAAATTTTCGTAATTTATCGTCCACAAGAAGTGAGAAAATTAGTGATTATCAGTCAGTCATCGTGGCCAAGAATTTTATATGGTAGAAATTTAAACATGGATTAAAATGTGCCCAAAAAATCAAAATCCGACAAAGTTTTAAGTCTAGACTTCTTAAACAGTCCCGTGATGGGCCGGTCTTGAATTAGAGCTTGTATATGAATGTCTAATTACTCTTCAAAGCGAATGAAGCAGAACTAGATTTAGAATCATTTGGCAATGGCATTTCTTTTTTCAATAAAAATACCCATGGCATGAATATTCCATTCCAGCTGCAAACCAGATGTCGTCATTCTTGTTTCTTCATTGTGGACCTTAGAACAAGCGGCTTGTTCTTGCTCAATTTCTACATTTAATAAGATCATAAACATAAACTATTATTGAATCCGTGCCGATGTGCCTAAAATCAAATCAAGTTATTGAATCTTGGTTTGGCCAATAATATATGCATACATTGTTTAGGACCCCTCAACTCTTGAGAAAACATTAAGAAACTAGAATAGTAAAATCACTCAATTTAGCAGGATAGAAGGCTTAAAAGTAAAGTAGCAATTATGCATAAAACATTAAACCATAATATTCGAATACAAAACCTAATATAATACTCAGACAACAAAGATCAAGGCATAGAAGTAACGCAAAGACAAATTAGTAAAAAGGCTCTTTCTTCCCTAGCGCTATTAAAGCATGGAATGGGTTGCCTGAGAGCTAGCCAGGAAAACCAATGACCTGGCAGAATTTAGGTAATTAACATGCATGACTGGATTACCTAACACACGCGCAGATCGTTATGAGCTTTTTTGAAGTAACGTGTGTATACTAGTCTGACATTTCCAGAACTGAGTGTATCCTGGACATACGATGGAAATACTGTTGTATGTAGACGCAGAGAACTATTTAGTTTTCTATTCTTACACTGTTTCATTGCTAGAGTTAGCTCGAAGTTTGTTCTTTGGAAATACTGGGATCAGTTTTCAAGAGGTGAGGGGACCTTTCATGTTATACAATGTCGGTAGGTTGAGCTCTTTACTAGTTCTTGCAGCTGTTAGGTATTGGGTCATTTTAGAGTAGGTCAGCATTGCAGCTGTTTGTTAGAGTAGGTTGGCCTTGCGGCTGTTAGAGGTCAGCCTTGCTGCTGTTAGGCGTTGGGTCACTTTAGAGTCGGTCAACATTGCAGCTGTTAGGCATAATATATTGAGTCATGTTTAAGTAGGCCAGCCTTGCAGCTGTTAGGTATTGAGTCATGTCTGAGTATGCCAGCATTGCAGCTGTTAGGCACAGAGTCATGTTTGAGTATGCCAACCTTGCTGCTGTTAGGCATGGAGTCATGTTTGAGTAGGCCAGCCTTGCAGCTCCCATTTTTTAAACTGGATGTCACCTTACAACTTGGATATTATCGATAGTTAGTAGGTCAGGATTGAAGAGAAAGTTTCTGTTAGACCAATGTCCTAGTCTTGTTCTGTTAGACCAATGTCCTAGTCTTGTTCTGTTAGATCAATGTCCTAGTCTAGTTCTGTTAGACTAATTTAGACCAATGTCCTAGTCTAGTTCTGGTATATCAAAGCTATAGTCTATTTTTGTCATCAAGACACTCAATGAATGAATGGAGCAATTTAACATGTTATTTTTATCATTACATACAAAATGATCCCAAAACTGAAATGAAATATTTCTATATGTTTATTTGCCATATAATTTGTAGATACCATTCAATGTGATTTTTTATTTGCATGAGGTGGTAATACAAGAAGGAAAAAAAAAACAGCCAGTTAGAAGTAACATTGGAACATGGTCACTGTTAGAGCAAGTTTCCCCCAATGGACAAATGACAATAGAGAAATAATCTGCACAATACTAAGGTCAACAAGACAGTCCAAACCCCAACAATGGTTGTAGGTGCTGACATTGTACAGACAAGATTGTAGAAACTCTTAAATAATCAAAATGACTACTTAAAAAACTATACAAATGTTGGATAACCTTAAGTCAGTAATAGCTTATTAACTTGCTTTCAACAATCCTCCTGAATGTTTGGAACTGAAGCAAAGCCTTAGAAGTAGCTTGTTCTTATTACTAGCTTGTTAGTACTTTTATTTGCTCATTCAAAACAAAGCAAGAAAGTTGACTTGGTTGTTAGTAATGCACACACCAATCTTGTGATCCAACACAAACAGACGGTCCACACCGACTTGAAGCAACTTGCTAAATTTAGTTTTATTTTATTGCTAAGGTTCTTAAGTTCCAAACTTTGAGGAGGATGTCCTGGTAGAAAAATCCTAAAGGTCCTACAATTTGCTTTAGTAGACTAACTTGCTATGTAATTAAACATTATTGGAAAAAAAAAAATTCTCAAGAAAATGATGTGATGATAACATGCTCATTTTAAACCAAAAAAAGTCTAAAAATAATTTTTGGTTTTAAATCTATTGAAAAAAAAAAGATCTGCTTTTCTTATCATGGAAAACATTTTGAATGATTTCTATTCATTTGAAATAAACTCAAATCTTGATCATGTCCAACACAACAAGCTGAAATTTCAGATGAACAATTACAGTTGAAGTCAAAGAGACACATTTCATGTGACATGAGGTAGACTGTGTAAACCAGGAACATTTCTCAACTTTTTGCCCTCTTCAAGAAGAAAATTCAAAACAATTTTTTTTTCTTTTGAAACATTCTTTTTTCTTAATGCACTTACAATTCAGAATAGATCTCTTCTTATTGAGAATAGATTTCTGCATTGACCCACCAAAACAATTTAATTTTTTTTTGTTACCCCAGGTACTAGTGCAGATGTGGAGTGGCATTATTTACAATATAAATGAACCCGATTTACTGTGGGATTGGGATATAGAAAACTTCAGCACTAGACACAACTAATCAGGCAACATCTTGTAGTGTACAAAATATATTGTACATATGCTGTACATCCTATACATATCCATGACCTACGTACTGTACAATGTTACTAGAAGTCAACAATTTGTCAAGTAAAAATAAAATTAAAAAAAAAAAAACATTTGAAATATATGTATGTTTTTTTTTTGTACACAATGTCAAGTAAATACAGCAACACTGAGGATTCTGAATGCAACTGAACTGCAAACAAGTTTTTAAAAAAGCCATTGACATAACAAGCAATAGGAAAATGAAACAAGGTTTAATATTGTGACAATATTGTGGGGGGAAATATTTGTGTTTCATTTATGTTTACAGAATCCATCTATTAGTTCACTAAATGCATTCAACATGTTGAACAGTTCTTCCACTGACTTCCGTCTCTTCACTTCTCCTTCAGAGACACAGTGAAGTAGCACACAATGAAAACAACATTTACTGTCAATGCTGGAGAACATTTCAAGCTCTGGTGCAAGGAAATGTTCACTATTTCCAAGACTACAAGAGCCATTAGTTTTATTAGTTACAGCTTATGGCACTCACAAACAAAAAAAAAAGTATGTTGATTGTAATAATGATTTGAGTTAAAGCTTTCTATGAGCAGTTGTCTACAACTAAAGGAATGTTCAACCCCTAAGAACAGGACACATTCATTGATTTCAAATACATTTTTGTTGAAACTTGTTTTTCTGATAAAAGAAACACAATTTAAAAACAAAATATATGGGGAAATTGTTAGGTTTCAATGAAACAGTATCCATGTATACTTCACACATTCCCACACATTTACACTGGTGTGTGAAGACATGAAATAGTCACAATATCAACAGAGCACACATTTAGGGATTCATGTGTAGCTACAAATATAAATGAGAGGACACAACAACAACAGTGTTTGTGAATGTAACTCCAAACAGCACTCAGTGGCTCCCCGTAGTATTTTAACAGGTTTTGTAACTTTTCGCCTAAAAATGACACTATTTCCTGTACAATTACAACAAAACTTTTTTTTTTTAAACACCACTCAGTTGAGACTCCTGGTAATATATCATCCAATTAACACAGTGATAAGCGAGCTTGTAATCTAAACTGGAATATCACAATCAAAATTATATGGCTTATAGTACTACAACATGGACATGTTACACTCCAGAACATGTCAAAATCTTTCAATCAAATCTACAAATGTATATAGGTGGATTGATCCAACTGTTTCCTTCATTGTATCAAATAGTTACTAGACCCATGCACTCTGTTAGAAACACATATCAGAAACAAAGGTTTTCTTACTTAGGTTTTAGAGTTGAACCTAACCTTCATCATTTATGGATGGTCTTGGTTTCAAAAGTGGTTTGATTCAGTGTGTTTCTGCTACAATCATCAATGTTCATTAATAACAGTTCCACCACTTTGACAATTGTTAAACTATACTGTCATTTGAAACAAGCATGGAATCAAGAACTGTATTCAAAGAGAAGTTGAGCAAAGATGGTTTTACACACACCCACACACACATCTGGGAACAAGGCAACATACAGCAACCAGACCTGGCAATATACACACACACCATAAGTCAGCCCTCAAGAAAAGTCTTTGAACAATTATCTCTTTCTGTGGTAGTAGAAGCTTATCTGTTGGGCTGACAAGTTTATATTGCTTCAATTACTATTTGCTGGACTGAACAAAAGAATAAAACAGGAAATGTAAAGTCAATTGAACTGCAAGACAGAAACAGAATCAAAGTATTCAGTCTAAACAGTAAGAGGAATTATCTTGAACCAAATTTGAAGGTTATCAATGAAGACCAAAAATTTACTCAACTAATAATAATGTTCCTTTCAGCAAGATCTACTTATTTTAATGCTATCTTAATGCCCTAGACTGAGTAGAAATATTACTAAGTTCTACTGCTGAATTCAACTTCTTACTAGAAAATGACTGCACTGTCATTAGCATTTTGTCTCAATGTTGAAAATGCTTGATCCTTTCAAAAGATACAGTCAATTATGAAAACTTGGAAGATGATTGTACTCTTGATGCAAATGAGCAAAGCAAGAGACATTACTAGTACCAACGAAGAAGAATTAAAATCAAGATGATACAGAAATATTTTAGTCAAATTTTTAGTCAGTAAAATTGCTTTTGAAAAAAAAACAACATTTAACCAAGATACATTTGTGCCAAATTAACTTATTTCCGGATTCCTAAGAATGAAGAAGCTATTGAATAAGATAATATTTCTTTCTCTAATTATTACATGAATGTATGAAACAACTACACAAGCTTCCAATCCAGTCCTAATGTTGCAATTGAGTAACACTTTGGCCAAGATGCAAATGAAGTTCATCACAACGTTATGTTTTGTTCATGCACTAACCTGATAACTAACACATGACAACAAAACCTTCAAGAGATAAAGAAACCAGCATAAAGGCTATTGTATTTTTAGTTTGTTCTTGAAAGCCAAAATTGAAATGAAACAGTTTTCCTGAATCTCTCCAGGTCCAAATGTTAATGCATAAAACTTTTAACACCAAAATATTTGGGACTCAATTGGAATTTGTTTTTTCCTAATTATCTCTAAAAAAAAAATGTTTATAAATGACACAAGCTTCATAATTATTATCTCTGTATGTCTAATTATTTGGTCCTGAAAACAAAATTCTAATTTTAAAGACAGCATAAGCAGAACTTGATAGCCATCTTTGAAGATTCTGGCTCATAGGTACAGACAGAATCAAGACTCCAAGTCTTCACTGATAATGTAGAGATAGATCATTATAAACTTTCTGATTAGGCTTAAAAACATCCAATATGAACAAAAACTTTGTACATAATGAGAGCTGTTGTACTCTCAAATGTTCTAGTGGCAAACATTGTAGCCCAGGCAACTGTTCCAATTGACATCACAGTGTGTGAATTATTCAGCACCCTGAGTGTGAATCATTGAACTCAATTTTGTGAGTGATTCAATAGCATCATCCTCATATCTCAAAGCCTGAAAATTGTAAAGTCCACTTTCTGTAGATATAAAATACACTTTTTCCAGGCAGTGAACACCCACTAGTTAAACTGTACATAAAGGTATCAATATCTCTATACAACAGATATACTCCATTAATGTCATGGTCATAATTCTAAAGTTTGTGGGTTACAGTTAAGTAACTGTGTCCTAGCTTGAAAGAGTCTTTAAGTTTCAGCATTATGTTTGTCCCATTCCACTGTCCCAGAACAAAAACAAATCTTGAAGTATGGTGTCCCTGATGAAGTTTTGAAAGTTTTGTTTACAAATGAAAACTGGAATTTGAATTCTGCCATGATGTTGTATAAAACATGGCTGATGAGTTGACCCTAACAGCTTATTCTCCACAACCACTTGTTTCTGTGGCATCTTGGCGACATATTGGGCAAGTTCGGTTTGTCTGCAAATTTAGAGATAAAAAAGGGATTAAATGAGTATTAAGTTTTAACATTAAAATACAAATGAGAAATTCTATGTAAAAACTTTGGCAGAGGGAAGATACTCCACTTTATAATTGGTTAGTACAAGGATAAAATGGAAGTCTAAAGACTTACTTTCAGCCACTTGTCAACACATTTGGCATGGAACTCATGAGAACAAGGCAGCACACGTAAGAGCTGCTTGCTCTCAAAGTCACACATGCAGACAACACATGATGTTTGATCAGACTCGGAGCGAGCAGTCTCACTGCTGAACCTGTACACAGGCAGCTGCTCAATGTCACTTTTGGTCAACCCTTTTTGTTTGGCTTCACCCAATCTTTCAGCCAGAGACAAAAGTGCCTGAAAAACATGAAGTACACATTTAGGAAACACATTATCTGGCCTACAAAGTAGTTAGCAGTTTAGGGCTAGACAATGTACCATGGCCTTTTTCCCTTATGGTCTACAATATGTCAATGCTTTATTTGTATAAAGCTGGCATTTTCCAACCTAAATGAAGCACACATTGAGTGATTTACCTCATAGTTTTCAACTTCTTCTGGATTGTCCAGGTCTCTGCCATAGGGAGGTATTGGTGGACTGCCCAACATAGCTCTGTAAGAACAGTGGTTGTTTTTTTTTTCATAAGGTACAAATTGAAGTTTTCTCACAAATTCTATTCTAAAAAAATAATTTGTTCTTAAATAGGGTTTCAACTCACAGAAATTGTAGTAAGAATCCAGGACTATAATGTTGTTGTTGAATTCTTGCTCTGCTTCTTGTGCTGGACCTCCTGGAGTAGTACCGAGAGAGAGAACCCTGAGGGACACACAATCAAATGTAAAACATCTTAGTGAAAAACAAAATAATCATAAAAATAATAGTCATTATCTTTCAGCAAAAGAAAGACTACTAGTGACCTAATTATTAAATTATGAAATGTTAATAATCTTATTTAAAAAAAAAAAAAAACAATAGTCATTATCTTTCAGCAAAACAGCAAAAGAAAGACTACTAGTGACCTAATTATTGATCTTAGCACTTACTACATAGAAGTCTGGTGGGGTGGGGTGGACTGTTGGTTCCTGAAGGACCACAGGCTGTGATGAGCTGATCGGGTGTGGGATGTTGTGGGCATGGTTGCTGTGGGAGGGATGAGAAGAAGAAAGAGCTGCAGCTGCTGGATGGTGGTGATGGTGGTGGTGGTGGTGATGAAAACTTGGATGAAGTGGGTAGACACTGGCGCCCCTTGTCTCAGTCAATACATTATGGACTTCCTCCTCCTGAATCACAAAGTAAAAAAATAATTTCACTCACTCAACCTAAATCAATGGAATATTGTGCATTTTCTTAATTAGGACAAATCCTAATAATATGGCATCAACTTTATTAAACACAACTGACCGGTGTGCTTTGTACATGACGTTGTTGAGATTGCTGTTGATGGTGCTGCTGTTGATGGTGGTATGGCCTGTGCTGGTGCTGGTAGTGCAATCCAGGGATGTGAGCCGGCAGGGGGATGTGAGCTTGGGGAGGGGGTGGGGGCTGGGCGTGATTGGACGGTAAGTACTGAGGGAGGGAATGGGGGAGGGTGCAGTGAGGAAGGGTACAGGATTGAAGCCTGACGGGCAAGTTGGCTAAGGACCAGGAAGGCATGGCCGCCGATCCTCCCATGTGAAGAGGAGGCATGGGGGCACACATGCTCAGGGGATGAGGTGTGGCTGTTGCACATAAAGGTACATACGGACCCATTGGCATTGCACCAGCCATTGACACCTACAAAAAAAAATGAAAGTATAAACAATTACTATTAGAAAAAAAAAATCACAGTATCTTTTAACTAATCACAACATCTCCATTACCAGGCAAACATACAATACAACAGTTCTTTACCTGCTCAAGGTGTTCTAGAACAGATGGGGGGTGCTGGGCAGTTAACATGGCTGGATGAATCTGTCGAGCCAGGAATGCAGAACTGGCAGCCACATGTAAATGTGGTGGATTGGGGGGCTGGAAAGCTCGGCGCTCTTCAGGTGTGGCCGTGGTGGAAGTTGAAGAATCCCTGTCACGTGTGCGACGGCGGGTGCTATTGCTGTAAAAAAATAAATACATGTAGTGGGGGACAAAGTTTTTTGTTTCATTTTACCTAAAATTTAATTTGGTCATTTTGGTTCCATAGAAAGTTTCTAAACTTATTAGAATATCAGCAGACACTAAACATTAAAAAAAGATCTTGAGGAATAAGAAGAACAATGGGGATGGGAAAGTGAATTACCTTAAGAATGTAAAAAAAAAATCTATTATAAAATTCTTAATAATTAAATTTGTCAAGATCTAAAAACAAAATTAAACAAGTTTACAGAGGCAGCCCCCTGACAGATCTGCAATGCAGGTAGACTGAAGTTATGAACAACAAGCTACCAACAACCACAATTCTACCCCCCTCCATACAAAATTTTCATTGAGAGCCAAACAGCATGTGATCACTCACAACCAATGTCAATGTCGCCTGTCTGAATATGGCCAGCAGGATTATTGGTTCATTTCTAAAATAGCAACACTGGAGTCCTGGTGAATGTGTACCACTTTTAAATAACATAAACCACTGCCAATTCAATTTTGTTCGAAATTAAAACAAATAAATGGCAACATATGGTTAATGTATTATTGTCCTGCCCTCAAGGAAATATTTATGCAGGAGAAAAAAATGAGAGAATAGGGACAATGAATCTTAACCTACATTTGGCTTCCAATGTAATGAAAGTATTGCAGGGAAGTTAAAAAAAGATGGGCTCGCCAGCCGTTGTCGTTCCCTTCCTCATAAGATCGAGTTTGAGTTTTGATCGAACAGTGTGGTGGCAGTAATCTAACAGTTAGTGGCTAAATACAATGCATGGACAGCTAGGCAATGGCTCATAGACACTGAAATTGATTCGACCTCTGCAGACAAGTTGTTTTGCAAACATCTATATAGATCATTCGTGGCCTTTAGTAAAGAGTACTTTTACAGGATTACATTGATATGTAGTTTGCAACACAGTATAACACTAATAAATAACACCAACAGCTTTGTGGGTACAAAGGAGTCCCTCTTGGGACTTGTCTTAGCTTGTCAGCCAAGAAATGGCTCAAGGCTCAACCCCCAAAATGCATGGTGGCTCATAAAGCACTTGGCTTCTGAAACCAAGGGTCTTGAGTTTGATCAAGGCTTGGATATAAACATTTCAGAAATTTTAGAATACCCATAAGTCCATCCAACACTCATGAGTATCTGACACACACACACACACACATATATATATATATATATATACACATGCTACAATATGGTTAAAATAGTAGGTATCAATGTTTATTTTGCCTGGAACACCTTAAACCCAACATTATAACAGCCTACATTACAACTCTCCTCTACCACCAGCACAACTTTCTAGCCCTCAAATTCCATTTTCCCTTTTTTTCCCCTCTCCTCTCTTTCACAAAACGTACAAAAAGCCCGCAACCCCCCGTTATAAAGTATGTATTCTAATATATGTTACAAAAAAATTGGTATATCTCACTTTAAAACACCTCCCAAACACTCTTATGGCCTGTGAATTTTATTCCAGATATCATTTCCACCTTCTTTTATCGTTTACTGTAATCTTGAAGATATATATATATATATATAACTATTTTTACAAATGGTGAAACCTGTATAGATAATTTTTAAAAAAATGTGCATAGCTTTTCTAATTGTTTTCTTTTTGAGACTCAAACATGACAGACTGAGTGTTGATTAAATAAAACTAACAGCAGTTTTCCCTCTTATAG
>JADKLZ010000003.1:24134388-24153212 GCA_021533235.1 Biomphalaria straminea
GGGGGGAGACAAGAGGAAGTAGCTTCAGACAAAAACAAAAACTTGGAGACTGCAGAGCAACTTGGGAACACACACTAACATATATAGAGAGAAGAGACACAAACATATACAGAAAAGAAGACACACTCACACGGAGAGAGAGAGAAAAGAAGAGACACACTCACACAGAGAGAAAAGACGAGAGAGACACTCACACACATAGAGAGAGAACATTAGAGAACTACAACGATGAACGGAACGAAACATTTGCTAAAGAGAAGCAATCAATAACAAACAGTGTAGCCTCTATTCGGTGTGACGACGTAAGTGCACATATAGGGACACACTTCAAACACGCAAGAGATTGGATGGTTAAATCGGCAGACTCTGAACTAGTCTGAACCACACACCCATCAATAGGCTTGTTCAATGTGCTTGTTGGCCTCGACTCCAAACACACGTATCGATGAGATGAGGTGAGCTTGCAGTTGAAGGATGCTTTGTGTTCAATTGAAACAAAAAAAAAAAAAATGGAAATGAATGGAACGTTTAAGGAGGAGGGGGTGGGGGTGGAAATAACATTTGTGACAACCGTGTGTGTAGGAGGGGCTAGGGCAGGTAAACAAAAATGTATATCCTGAAAACTTTGTTAAAAAAAATAAAAAATGCACTAAAAACTTTGTTTCTGTTTGAAAGAGAATTAAGAGAAATACTGCGTGTACATAGAAAACAGTACACAGCATACCCAAAATGTGTACACAAAGTATTACATATACCCTATACACACATATAGGTTTTAAAAACTGTGGCAGTATAATCTAGCCCTTGTATTTCAGACTCCGTTATCTTGAACAGCCCCCCTCCCTTCCTCAATCTCTCTTTATCCCCCCTCGCCCCCATTCTTCCTCCCACGTCAACGTCCTCTTGACAGCTGGGCCACCCACCCCTCCCACGAGTTACGCTTCTCTCTGAATTCTTGCTCTTAAATAAATGCATTTTTTTTTGTTCAAATCTCACTGTACACACACGCACAGGCTTGAAAGCCACATGCGGCCCGAATTGAATAAGTCACAGCAGAGACTGTACCACTGAATAAATGACAGAGAGGCGGCCCAACGAGTACATCGCAGAGGCGCCCATATTTAATAAGCACTCGCATTACACTGTACGTCAAACAAAAAAAAAAATGTATAGTTAAAAAAAAAGGTCTGTGAGATACAGTTAAAGATTTGAATCGATGAAAAACAACTGAAATCATTGGTGAACAGAGACAGGACCCTAACAATTGCGAGGACCTATGCGAAACGGATAGCACGGGGCCCAGTCTGGGTAGCAATAAGCAGCATATCAAAATTAAGATTTTCTAATTAGAAAATACATTCGTCATTGAAATAAATTTTAATTGAATGGAAGCTCACATTATGCCATTTTGTTTTAAATAGGGCGTAGGATTGGTACCTCAAAATGACAGGTTGCATTGGCCTAAGGCCGGCCCTGAACAGAGATCAAAGCATTGCCTTCTACTGTTACTTGGTCCGGCAGGGGTTACCTATATGTATTTATTGCATCTTCAACTGTTCCGTACTGTCACGAACAAATGTGCAGTTAAGTGCTGAAACAAGGGATGATGCATATAGTGCCGTCATTACAGGCCTATATATACAACATTTAAAGCTCTGTCAAACCTGGGTTTTAACCAGTTTCGCGTGACTTCTCACTTAATAAAAGAGATGCTTGAGGCCGAGCTGTTCTGTACAAGTGAATTGAACAGTTACCATTGGCTGGAGAGGAAGACCCATAAACTATTAACTCGGTCAATGCTAGTCTAGTTTAATCTAAAGTACTTTAGGCTCAACACTACCCAATAGATGTACAGAGTATTTTTGTATTCCCTTGTTTTGAAAGCAGATAAAACGTACAAAGTGGTTGTTTATAGAGCTAGAAAGTCATTTCATTTTTTAATGTGTGTGTGTGCAAGTGTGTGTACTATCCACTTTCGCCAGTATTGTGATTTGTTTTTTTTTCTCTCTGAAACATTAGGCATTATTGACCAAACTGGAAGTAACAAAAAAAGTATTAATTCAAGATCTAAATTCCAAGCAAATCATCATGTCAAATTTTACGATATCACCCTTTTTGTTTCTCCCTGTCAATTACACCCCCCATCCCATCTCCCCCCGTTCTCCTCTTGCAGCATATCTTTGAGGCAACATCTGGTAACTATGGCACAAAAGCCTTACATCCCATTAGTGAAGGGCGAAAAGTGAGGGCTTCACAGAGCAGGACAGAACTATTAGCTTGGACTAAAAAACAAAGAAACCAAAAGGAGCTCTGCTACACGCACTGTGAATGCGATGGAAAGATGGATGGGGGGAACATTTGCACTAGAATCCACTCTCGGATGGTTGGTTTCTGAAACGACATTGGCTGCTTCTTTATTATTTTTTCGCAGTGAGATCACACAACACATTCAGTATTTCTAAACATAATGTCAAGAGTGGAAATGTAAGGCTAAAAGTTGAAAATGTAAAGGGCATTTACCTTTCTTCCCGAATCGTCAGCCGTAATATATCCAGAGATGCCTTGTGGGGAGTGTTGCATTGGGTGGTTACTAGTATACTGATCTGAAATGATAGGATACAGTGCAACCTTTCAACTTGGCCAAAATGTAGTCTGCGTTAAGGTCATCGGTTATTATAGTACAGAATACATTTCGAACAATGTTCTGCTTAGTAGCTAGCACCATGATTGAATTAGGGTCATGACTTCTCATATAAATATATACACAAGGGACTGTTATACTGTTTTTTGTACACTGATTAAAACATTTCGCTTATTTATATAAATTTGCTCAACTGTACTTAATAAACAGACTTTGCCGATGTGTCCCTCATGCAAGTTCAATCTACATTAAATGTTGATATTGTCAAGAACTAGGTGTCCAAGAAACAGTAGTCGAAGAGACTCCAAGCCCATTGTTTGCTATGGTTTGTTCCATTTGACCAGACTCATTAGACAGACGAGCTGAGCCTGAGGAGCTGGAAGATGTCTGGAGAAAACATCGCGCCTAACAGTCAGTGATAAGCTCGCAACGGGCATACGATTGGGCGGGAAAGGGGACGGTATGGACACTTTAGCCAGGAGAAAAAAAAAGTGGATTTAAAAAAATCAACTACCAAGATAGAAAAACATTAAGTCTGGTGTAATGAGACCAAGATAGACAAACATATTCAGTCTGGCGTAGATAGAGAAACATACTTAGAAATATGACAGTAGTTCGCCATTTTAAACAATTTTTTTTAAAACCAGTCAAGTAATGTAACAAATCTTTTTTTTTAAAATTATTTCTAATGAATTCAAACGTTTGAGAACGATCAATTTTATCCATCTCCCGAGAACGAAAAATCTGACTACGCCATTAATGTTTGTACAAAGACGTACCACTGAAGTTAGTTTGGTCACTACTATCAAGTCCGTCATATCATTCTACATTTTGTAACGAAAAGCTGAGGCTGTTAAAGGGCTGACGCTGTTAAGACGAAAACTGAGACTTCATTGCCATGACATTGTTCAATGTTTCAAGCCAGCGTGCAACTGGGTCAGTCAAGTCCAAACAAAGAAGTCTATACTCTAATGTACTCATTCACTTCAATCTACGTTGACAAAGTGACGTTCGCAAAACTTCACGGCTAAAAAAAAATTGGAGGGGGGGGGGTCAGTTTAAGAGGATTTTGTTCTTGAAGGTTTTATTTTCTCGCCAGCATGGTGTCAAACAAGTTATTTGTTACATTGTACACTCTCCCC
The DNA here is from genome assembly GCA_021533235.1 of Biomphalaria straminea. NCBI lineage: Eukaryota > Metazoa > Mollusca > Gastropoda > Planorbidae > Biomphalaria > Biomphalaria straminea. The sequence goes on from JADKLZ010000003.1 coordinate 24,138,172, forward strand.
GACAACTTAGTGAGTACACACACAAATGCAGCGAAGAGTCACTGGACATTTTTTTTTTTGGTTTCAAAAGATACTTTGGATTTCCTGGATGAGCGAGTCTAATGATCTACTATTAAAGATCTAATGACCTACGATCTAAGGTCTAATGACTAATCTATACATTGATTTGCCTTGTAAAGAGTCCTCGCGTTACAACATTACTAGGAAAAGACCTATGCATATAAGAGATATTTGTAAGTTAGTGTCTGGCTAGTCAAACATTTGCGTTTTGTTCTTGGCAATGCAGATCTCAACCTCCTTTTGTTTTTATTAAAGAACAATAATTTGCATTATTGTTTTTTTTAAAGGGAAAATTAATTACTAAAAGTACAGTATATGTTATAAAGTACCGAAACAAATCCTATTTATACAGTCAAATCCATTTATTAGGATCAAACCTATCGAGCCTCGATGTTGTTCGATTAACCGACTGTGAGTTTATAAGAAATATCCTTTTCCCCGTTTACTAACATATCTAGATCCAATACTGAAAGAGAGAGAAAAAAATTCCCTTCAGTTCTTTACTATCACTGTGCTGGTCTGCCAAATTTCCAACATCCCCCTTTCTTGTCCTATTTCCTTTTCAAACTTGCAAGGCCTAGCGGGCTGAGGGGGGAATTCGATACACTGTGAGACTCTACAGCAGGCTTAGAGTGTGACAAGGAGAGGAGAGAAACAAAATGGAGGAGTCACTAGGTTTTTTTTTTGGTATTACTACTTGAGGAAACAAGGGAGAAAACACACGTTCCATTCATCTCAAACTCAGCACATCAATGTGTGTGTGTGTAGTCAGCTTTAGAATCAGGTGCTCAATATTTTAAAAACGTTCAAAGTTAAGAAATCCCCAGAAACACACTTGTAAAATCAGATCTAGCTCTGACATAAAATAGAACTGACTGTAGTCTTCACTTTGGGACTGTGACTTCAAGAAAAGGGGAGATGTTGAAAATGTCGCAGGACTAAATGAAACCAGTTTTCTATATCCCCCCCCCCGGGGGGGGGGGGTTTTCAGGCCCATGACTGCATGCATTTGTTTTTTGTTTGTCTTATGCCTAACAATATTCTATGCAAGTTTTATCTGCATAATGTTAGTCCTGTTTTATGACTGCTGTGTTCACAGTTTAACTGTATACATTTCAATATTAAAATAACTAAGCTTATCAAGTATACAAACAAACACTAAATAGTAAGACCTCTGTTGTACAGACTAGCCTTACAACTAGACAGAAATCATTGAAGACCTATTACTTCAAATTTTGCACAGACAAAAAAATAAAATGATAATATTTCAAATTTGTTGCTTGAGGACTAAAATAATGCAGATTTGAAAAATATTTTTTTTTGTGGAAGCAGCTATTTCAAATAGTATACTGACTCCACAAAGACCAGGTATTTATTTTCACCCCACCTTAAATAAAAAAAAAAAAAAAAAAATCAACCATAAAAAATTTATATAGAAAGTAAAATTGCACAATTTCTTTTCTAACAGAAAGGCAACATAATTAAGCAAAAAAGACATAAAAACAGCCTTCTATAGTTTCTGCTATCCTTTCATTATAAAATTAACAATAAGAAGTAACTTTTCAAAACCATATGTTTGAGGTCATAAAAAAATAAAAGTGACTACTAGTACGGTTAAAGTCAAAATGGTTAACATTTATATTGGTGAAAAAGATCCTTTTCAGAAGAAACTTAACTATAGTAAATGATTCAAATTGAAAGAAAAAAATTATTCTACACTAAAAAAAAACAACTAATAGAACAATGGTAAGCTATTTTGTAAAACCAAAGTTTCCCATTGCCCAAATGAAAAAGAAATCATATAATTAGAAAATGAACATCAATTATTTTCATTAATATGCAGATATAAACTAGGTCTAGTTGCCCAACTACACAAAAACATTTAGCAATCCAAATTTATAAAATATTGAATAGAAAAATCATAATCCACTATGTGCAAAATTAGTAATCAGTATTTAATTTTATTAGTTGTCACTCAAACAAGAAGAAAAGATATTTCTTTTTACTTTCAAATGCTGTACATAGTCTCATAAATATATATTAAACTATGTATAGTCAGTCTATAAATAGAAAAATCCCTCTTTAAATTCCTTAAAACTTTGTAAATATTTTTTTATCCTGAAAAAGAAAAAAGTAAAATATGTTTTTTTTAAATAACCCAGATATTTATCAGACCAAAACAGAACTTAGATCATTACCTAAAAATGAATTTATTTGGCATAATAAAAGCCTAATAAAACAGTGATTTAATTAAACATAAACAAATAGATTTAAAATAGCTTTACCTTGAGCACTTCTCCTTCGAGTTGTCTCTCTAAAATCATAAAATGGTGAAACACGAGATTCGGAAGATGGGCTCAGGTTTGGACTTAGATTGATCAGAGGTGGGCTATGTGTGCTGATGAGATTGTCGTTACTATCTAGAGAAAGAGCAGCTGAAGCTGCAATGTGGTCTGCTGTGCTTGAATGACAAAGGTCATCTGGTCCTGAAACCAGGCCTAAACCCTCAGCGTAGCATGGCAAGAAATGATGATGGTGATGGCTTGGATGACGATGATGGTACTGGACAAGGGGGGCGTCCTCTGTTGACTCTACTGGCATAATCCACTACAAATTTTGTAAATCCACTGAAATGTAAAAATGAAAAACATTGTTAAAAAAGAAAGCAACATAATTTTTTTTTTTTAGAGCGAATTAAATGTGTGTTGGAAATAAGGGTAGCATGACAATTTGTAGTAAGCAAAAAAAAAAAAGAAAATATTTCATTCAGATGTTATTGTGCTGATTTTTTAAATATAATATTTGAAGTGTAGATTATAGATTACAAAATATCTAATAATAACCAAATCAAATAAGAAGTGTGGACTTAGTTTTGGTGGCTGATACCCATGTATTCAAGTAAGACTTCATAGAACTAAAATCAGACTATATCTGGAAAGAATATGCTCACAGCTAGGTAGGTAACACTTGACAACACTTAGAAAGCATTCATGTTAGTTCATAATCTGGTTAGCTTCTATTTCCATGTGTCAGAATTGGATTAAAAAATTTGGAGTTGTGCTTAATAAATAAATAATTTCTCACTTGTTTTCTCAAAGGGAAACTCTCATGGTTTTGACAATTTTTGATATAATATATGTGTTTTGATTTACAGATAATGAATATATTATTCTTTTTTTTTTAATTTGCAAGAATAACTTAGTAATTGATGTTTTTCTGACGTAATTTTTCTGCGCATCCAAAACGGTCAGATTTTCACGGAATTTCTATGTGACGTCACGAACAGATACACAAATCCTATGCTACTCCAAGTACCTACTGAATAACGGAAAGCCAAACAGTCAATTTTACATTCTCGTAAAAGAAATATATCTTTGTCTATGCGGTTAGATCTAAATATTGTAAGCAAAGAAAAAAATGTGTGTTGAAAGTAGATTTACATGCTTGACTAACCATGGCAGTGTGTATTTTCTCGCCTGACCACTTAACACACAACAAATCGCTTGGTTGTCTTGTCATGACCGACTACACGTAGTCTAGACTAGCCTTACACTGACCAGTTTGTTCGAATCAGTCAGACACACAATATATTTACACACAATATATTTACTTCTTGGGATAGGGAGAGGTTTAGATGAAATTTTTTTTTCTCGAGTTGGTTATCCTAATGCTTTTAATGTCCCTCTCTCTATATATAAAACTATAGCATAGCTCTGGACTATACCGTCACTAAGCCTAAGAGCCTGACAGCTACTGTAAGAAAAAAGTGAAACGATTGGTTAAATCTAGTTTCCCTTTCAGTATTGTTGGGGGGAGTGACGTATGCCTAAGATAAAAACCAAATCTCAAAGAACCCCGTTTTTTTTGCATTGTCGGTCAGCCAGTCACGTTTAGATCTCAAAAACTATAAAAGATACTGAAAATCCAATTTCATTGCATTTTGCAGCTATCAAAATTTAGGTGCAATAGTAATTATTTAACTTCAAAAAAGCAAAGTATTTTGTTTTTAAAAATAAATGTGCAAATAATTTTTCAATAAAAATGGTGGGAAGCGTGGTCGAGAGGCTAAGTGCGGCTTGAGCTTGGCTACCTAGAAGGGGGCTCGAGGTTCGACACCCGACTCGGGCAGAGTTGTGTTTACTGAGCGCCCAAAGGCAGCACGGGAAACCAACTCCTAGATACCCCCTCCCCCCCACTGGTCCACAAATGAGATTGGACCAAAGCGCTCTGAGCATGCTATAAGCATGAAAGTAGCGCTATATAAAAGCTATAATAATAATAATAATAAAAATATACCATTTTAAAAAATTATTTACAATTGTCACTAACAGTGAACAACTGAGGAGACTATATCAAGAAAAGATAGTGATTTTTTAAAATATTTTTCTAGCATTAATTTAATGTCATACAGTTTAGGTATTTCCCAAAATAAATTTATTAAAACACAAGGTAAATAATAATTATTTTTTTTTAAACTTAGCTAATATTGGCTGCAATAGCATCAATTACTAACCAAAAAAAAAAAAAAAAAAAAAAAAAAAAAAAAAAAAAAGAAACATGAAAGTTGCTATTGTCTAAATTTGAACTCGATGGAAAGATGACATGTTTAACACTGAGCTATTCAAATACTTATAAAAGTGTTTTCTGTTGTACAAGTTACTTAAAATTTATAGAGAAGGTTTATTTTTATTTAAAATAAAAAAAAGAAAGAATGCATTTTTTTAATGTAAGTAATTATACTCATTTTTTAAACAAGATTTACTTTGTAGTGTTTAGTGTTATTTATTTATTATATATGAATCTTGCGATTACAAAGCTTAAGGCCATTTATAAACTAGGCCAATGGGAAGGCCTTAAATGAGAGATTGACCTCACCAACTCCTATGTAAGTAGGTTGTATGCAGATGATTACATAATCACATCTGTTAAGCCAAGCTAACACTGAGCCATATAAATAGTAACAGAAGCAGGCCAAACAGTACAATCACATTGGCTTCTGAGTTTGTCTAAAGACATAAACTCTTTTTAGAATATTATAAAATTATTACCTGCATTTAATTTAATGTTAATAGATCTTATCTACTAGTAACTTTGTTCAGACCACAAATGCCTTTTATTAATAATAAAAACAAGATTGTATTTAGCCACATTCATAATAAAATTAGGTTCTATATTTCATTAAAATAGAGTTTTGATAGACAATTCTAGACAAAAAAAGTTTATTTATAAGTTAACATTAGGTTGTTAGGTTCTTGTAGAGTTGGTGCATATGTATTACGATAATGAGTCTTTTAAATAAACCATGACACACATTGACATAGATTCATAACATGTACACAATGAAATACACTGTGATAACTTCAGAGACTGAATATTTAAACTTCTTAAACTCAATCCACACTATAACAACAATAAAATTGAAATACTGAATCAAATTAAATGTACATCATAGATAGAGTGATTGGTAATAAAACTAGTAGTATTTATTTAAATGTAGGTTAGATATTAGATGATCAGGATTTTAGAGCTAACTAACAGGCCTGAATTTAGAATGACTGACCTAATGCTGAATTTGAGAATAACTAACCCTGAGGAGGCTGGCACTGATGTGCTATAGACCACCACTAGTTCGTTTCCCTTATTTGACAAAGACTTTTCTAGGAGTCAGGGGGCATGCTGGCTGAATAGTAAAGTGCTTGGCTTCCGAACTGAGAGGTCCCAGGTTTGAATCTCAGTGAAGACGGATTTTTAAGATGCCCATGAGTTCAACCAACTTTAAAGGGTACCTGATTCTAGTTGGGGAAAGTAAAGACTGTTGGTCATTGTGCTAGCCACATGACACCCTGCTCATTAACTGCTAGCCTAGGAAACAGATGACCTTTACATCAACTGTCCCATAGTCATAGATTGCAAAGTCTGAAAGGGTGTAGGAGTCACATTTTAAAATAGAAGTCTAGTTTAAATGAGGTGAATGACAAGTCCAGATCTAGAGTATCATTATTCTATCATATCTATTATTTAAAATAATAGATGTAATCAGATCTAAAATCTATTTAAAAAATTAAAGTAAAGTAGTAAACTAGGCAACTAGTCTCTAGATCTAGATCTAAATTCTAGATAAATATTGGGATTGGAATAGAGATCAATATATAAATCTAGAATATACTAGATTAGATTTACAACTAGATTTAGATCTACTAGGACTAGACTCTAGAAGGGTAGTAGACGTAGACTAGAGTCTAAATCTAGATCCTTTTAACTTTAGACTTTATTAGATTACATAATTTAGATCAAATCTAATATCTTCTTATGACATGATATGATTATATTGATATCATATTATAAACTTATAAAGACCTAATCTACTAGGACTAGATCTAGTAAATTCTAGTAGACTACTGTCTACAGTAGAGTGTAGTAGGACTAGATAAGACATCATTAGAATAAATAGATCAACTACTAGATCTACTCTAGACTGACTAGACTCTTGACTTATTTTGTATATTTCTATTCATTAGACAGAGTTAAAGACAATTAGATCTAGTATTTTTAGTTAGACTTTAGACTAAGTGTGACTTCAAGGTTCAGACTTAGACGACTTAGTCAATTTAGACTAGATTCTAGACTGGATCTAAATCTAGATATAGATCTAGACTAGATCTAGTATCTTAGTATAGATCTAATAATTTAGAGTAAGACTAAGAGTATGAGACATAGTTGACATAGTATGATTATGATTATTATATGTATATACACTACAGTAATACAGTACAGTATGAATGATATGTTATGTTATGTCAGTTATGAATTAATACAGTGACAGTGTATAATGTAACATATCTACTAGATTCTAGATCTATAGTGAGATACATTAATAACTTATTGACTTATTACTATTACTTAGATAGATCTAGCGCAATCTAGGACTAGATCTATAATCTATATAGTTAATATAGTATAGTTATAGAATCTACTATTTCTACTAAACTTTACTAAGTTGAAGTTACACTATGTCTATGTCACTGACTATGATGACTGTCTATAGTCTATGCCTATATCTATTTATTATATATGCTATATCAGTATTATCAGTATATCTAATCTATGAGTATGCATGAGTTATGAGCTATAGACTAGTATAGATCTACTTAATACTTTATTAATACTACTACAGACAGTAAGTACAGAGATACATTTTGACTTATCATACAAAGTCAAAGTAAAAGTAGAGTAACAGACACATAACACTATGGCACTATGGGCAGTATGGCTATGGCTATAACTATAGTATAACAGAGATAGAATAATTACAATACTACTTAGTCCTAGTAAAGAAAGTAGATCTAGATAATGAAAAATGAGATACACTACTACAGACTGTGTGACTGTCTACACTGACTACAGATCATATGTAACAGAATACTTAGATTAGAATTTAGAATAGATCCAAGTCGGACCAAGTCCAAGTAGATCTAGATCATCTATAAGTATAATTCTATTCTTACAGATCTAGATAAGTTAAAACTTACCAATTTACGTACAGGGTGCATACAATTTGGCAACAATCTGCAGAACATTAGTTCACATTAAATGTAAAACTCCTTCTACCCGCCTCCCCGAAGCCTTGTGTCTTTCCTACTGGGCCTGTTATTTCGCAGACTCAGTGACTGCGAGAAAAAGGGCGAGAACTCATGGTTTTTAGCTAAAGAGGCTTGTACTGTGCGTGTGTTGGGAAGAAAACACGGAACGTCATTTCCCCCTCCTCCCGATTTCTTAAAAGTTATTATCATCATGACCGACATAAAGTATAAACGTAGAATCTAGTTATATATAAAAACAGCAATAGCATAATTTAGTAAAATCATATAAAATAGTAGTTCTAGGTCTTGATTTACCCGCTAAAGGACATACGATTTATCTAGATCTAGATCTAGATTCTAATCATAATACGGCGTTTACCCATTTATTTTATCATAGTCTTTCAAAGTCTTTGGCTTGGCCCTGACTTTAGGCTAGGCCTAGTAGGTGGATCGAAATCTCATATGCTCTGTCAAATCTATTATAGCAAGCTTAGCTCGAGATGCAGAACATTTTGTCTAGCCTGCAATACAAAATGATTTTTGTAAAATAATATGTTTGCATCGAAAGGTGTAGGCAAACTAAATAGACATTTAAGCTATAGATCTAGATCTAGGTCTGTGACTGGTCTTTAGATGGCGTGTAGCCAGAAGCGTGCAGAGATGCTTGGATGTAGGTTACTAACCCATATATGACTTTGCGTTCAAATTTAATTTGTTTTCCAAAATGTAAGAAACAAAAAAAAAAATGATGCATGATTGCGGGGAATACAAAAAGAAATAGAAAAAGATGGACAAGCTTTAAAAGGGCTTTACCCTATATAAAATCTAAAGCAAATTACAGTCACCAAATTCCAAGAGCGTAGCCAAGAGAGGTTACAAATTTCTACCAGTCGCTGGGCTCCATTAAAAAAGTACAGTGAATAGCATGAAAGTCACCTGCCGAAATTTTTAAAAGACTAAATATAGCTCAACAAAGATGGCTAAGACGGATTTTAGGAGTCATTTATAGAGATTGGGTCTCAATCAAAGAAATCCTATGCCGAACTTAGATTCGACAACTAGTGAGGTTGTGACAGACCGTCGCATGAGGTTTGCGAGACATGTTCTCCAACAAAATGAATACTCATACCAAAAGCTGCGATGACACGGAGGCCATTACGAGGAAAGCGTAAACAAGGACATAGTAGTATAAATTGGCGCCACACTTTCATTGACACCAGGTGGGAAGAAGCTTCAGATGTTGCCAGTGACAGTTCTTTGTGGAGAAAGCTTGCCGTCCAATGCGCCTAAGTAAGTAACAATAGCAGATTAGGTTTTTGAACTAAAGTTTTTTTTATAGTTCGTCCATCATGGTTCGATGATGACCATTTTTGCCATCCAGGGGGCTGAGTGCTTTGATCGGGGTTTTGTGCCTCCTCATTTGGCTGGTGAGACCTTTCTGAGACCGGAATGCACACTGGGCAGGTTATTCCAGCTGGGGCAGTTTCATTGGCCTTGCTTTTCTTTTCTGGCGTTTTTCTTCTGCCAGCGTTGTTCTCTTTTCCTCAGCAACTTGTGCGCCAGTATTTACAGCGCGACGCAGTGATGCTCTGTCATGTGCTTCTGTCTTCCGGATGGGACTACATTAGAAGTGTATGGATGCTTTGCAGACCCGATCTTTGAGGGATGTCAGTATTTTTTTTTTTTTCATTTGACATTTGGTGTTTTTATTAGACATGTGGAAGTGGTTCAGGTTCTTTGCATGTTTTCTGTCCACTGTCCACATTTCTGGAGAGTGTGTTGCCAAGATAAATGAATCTGTCCACTGCATTTATATAGGCCCTAATATCCATTCATCTTGATGCTTGAATCCTAGTAGCAGGCAAATATAAGACTTCAGTATTTTTTGTGTTAATGATAATTCTAAAGTCTAAACATGCTCCCGAGATGTCACTGACGATGCTCTGCAGATCATTTTCAAAGCAGGCATTTAGGGCACATTCGTCAGCAAATAGCAGGTCCCTGATTACTGATGATTTTATTTTTGATTTTGCTTTGAGCCGCCTCGTGTTGAATATCCCACCATCAAATCTGTATGTTATATTTATCACGTTGTTTTATATATTTGTGAATGCATCTGTCAGCATAGCGGAGAATATAATACTGAAACTTTGTGGGTGCTAGGACACGGCCTTGTTTTACCCTGTTTGATACTTCGAAGGGCTCTGATGGTATCCACTTTCCTGGACACGAGCCTTCATGCCATCATGAAATAGTCTCACCATGGATATGAATTTTTGTGGACATCCATACTTTGACTAAAATTTGTAATAGCAGAATAATGTAATTTATATATCTCAGAATATGCTTTTGTGTGTGTGTGTGTTTAAAATGGTGCCTGGCGGCGGGGTGTCTATAGTTGTTTGTTTTTCCTATTGTAGGTTACAATAAACAACTTTCGAAAGAATGAAAGGTAAAATGTAATAAAGATTAATTATGTACACACACCTTTGGCGTAGCCCGGGCCCCAGGGGGGTTGGGGTTCGAATCCCTCCCCCCTGAAATGAAATCCCCCCTGGGGGGGGGGAAGTCGGAATTAAGTGACTGATTTTTTGCTTTGATTTTGTTTATTTTAGGATTTTTAGGTGAGATTTTAATAGCCTACTAAACCATCTTGCCACCCTACCAGGGGGGTTTTGCAGTTAATCCCCCCTCTTCTATAAAACAAAACAAAATGCAAACGACAATAGACCATAGCTAAGGAAGATTTAGATTTTAAACCCCCCCTCCGAAATTTACTACACCCCCTCTTCAGTATTGCCAAATGGGTTCTGAGTTCACCCCTCTTTTCAGCGGGGTTTTATGCTAAAAATACTTTTTCAATATAAAAATACAGTATATTATACAATAAAATTCTTTGAATGTAGCTAAGTCAATTGTTGTTTTTTTTTTTAGTTTACCCCTAACCCGTCCTTTAAAGTTTAAAAACCTTCCAGATGATTTTGAGTTTAAAATCCCCCTGCAGAGGGTTTTCAGGTAGAAAACAATATTATTCTAAAGCAAACTAATCTCACCAAGTCTAGGAGCGTAGCTAAATGGACTTTGAATTTGTTAAAAAAATACTCCCCAGAAATTTTTTAGTCTCAAACCCCTCAACAGATGATTTTGACGATAAAACTTTTTTCTTTTCGATATAAAATCTTAAGCAAACTACAGTCACCTAATTCAAAGAGCGTAGTCAAGAGAGGTTACACATTTTTACCACTCGTTAGGCTCCACTAATAAAGTACAGTCCGCCAAAGTTGAAAATGACTAAATGCGGCTCAACAAGGATAGCTAATGCGAATTTTAGGAATTAGTTATTGAGATCGGGTCCCAATCAAGGAAATCCTATGCCGAACTGGGAGTCGAGCCCTTAGTAAGGTTGTGACAGAGAGTAGAAATGATGTTTGCGGGACATGTTCCCCGACAAAATGAATTACGCACGCAAAGTGTTGCGATGACATGGAGGCCGATTCGAGGAAAGCGCAAACAGGAACATCATAGTTCAACTTTACGCCACACTTTCATGGAGGTCCTCAGAGCAGGTTGGAAAAGGCTTTAGACATTGCCAGTGATAGATTTTTGTGGAAAAAACTTGCCGCCCAATGTGCCAAACGACGCGGAAGAATCTCGGAAAGAATAGCAGAGTAGGTTTTTAAAATAAAACTTTTTAATAGCAGGATAATAGGCTACATGTAGATATCTCAGAATATCCATTTTGTTGACTTTCAATACCGGAATAGTGCTTGGCTTCACCCCGCGCTGGGGGGAGCGCTGTGAGTTATCGGTAGTCCTATTAACCAAATGTACGATTAACCGGATTCGACTGAATAAACACTTTCTCTCAGCATAGTTTCGTACATATTGTTCAGTTTAGACTTGATTTACTAGCACAAGATCTATAGATCTACATTTATCTATTTAAATATTTACTTTTTTGATAGCTAGATGTCGGAGTGTAAAATGTAGGTAACATTTCCAATGCACTTTGTAGCAAAACAAAAATAGTTAGGCCTAATACACACGCCAACAAAAAACAAGAGTGGACTAATAAGATTTCCAAAATTTCACTTTAAAAAACATTGTACCGTGATGTACATCTCTTAAGTTTAAATGTATAGTTTTCTATTGACTCTTTTGAGGCTCGAATATCGGACGAAACTGCAAAACAGAATTTTAAAGGTAATAAAAGTCATTATCGGTGTTTTCTTTAAGGCAAGGGAGACAATAGAACAATTATTTGTTTCTTCGAAACAAACATGGTTACCTCGTAGTGTTCAAATCAAACCTGTCTAACCACTTAGTCTTATAGTCTGTATGTTCATGGACGGCTAGTTGGAGCTCTGTTTACAAGAGGGGGGGGGGCGATGGGAAGAGGTTAGCGGTTAGCGATTGGTTGTGGATGATGTAAGATAAACAGCACAGTCGTCAGCGGTCTTAGGTAGGCTTACTACAGACGACTCCAGAGTGAAAAGACGTGTCTTAGTAGGCCCCAAGGAGATTTTGTTCAGAATACAATTTTTTTTAAATATTATTGCTTAGGTCTACTACATTTATTTATTTCATCTCAAATTAAAATGTGTCTATATAATAATACAAGTTATATTTGGCTCTGTTCACGAAGAAATGTGTCTCTATAATAATACAAGTTATATTTGGCTCTGTTCACGAAGAAATGTGTCTCTATAATAATACAAGTTATATTTGGCTCTGTTCACGAAGAAATGTGTCTATATAATAATACAAGTTATATTTGGCTCTGTTCACGAAGAAGTTTCTCGTGTTATTTAAATCTAAGATATAATACGCCTACAACGGTTTAGTTGTCTACCAGCAGTTTGGTGCTTCAAGTCAACAACCGTCAATCATAATAGGTCACAATTGTATCTGATTTGACCTTTTTGACCTTCAAGCAGGTACTTTAGAATAACTTGGAATCTTGGAGGGCATCCAAGCCTAGATAGAACCCTCCAAAAGCCATCGCGACTCACTGTGTCAAAGGCTTTGATGAGATCAATCAATGCATCATACAAGTCCAGGCTCTGCGCCCTGTCTTTTTCCTGGACTGGACGCAAGACAAAAAAATCCTGTCCAATGTGCCTCTACCAGCCCTAAGCCACATGAACATCCAGCAAGCACATTGCCATGGACAGATATACATTGCGACTCACTGTGTCAAATCAAGACCAAACGTCATAAAAGGCTTAGACACTGACCTGTAACATGCGGACAGTGGAGACCAATAGCTCGTTGCCATTGCAGGTCCGTACGACGTGGTAACGAGTTATTGGTCTAAGCTGCCCACAGGTTGTGACGTGGTAACGAGTTATTGGTCTAAGCTGCCCACAGGTTGCGACGTCACAGCTCAATGTTGAGGCCTACTATAACGATTGGTCTCGGTCCAATGCTTTGGTGAAATCGATTTGGGGTCGTTCGTAAATGACGTCATGCTCTAGGGGGGAGGGGGGTTTGAGAAAATGTGACACTTTGTGACAAGGGGGGGGTAGCGATTTTGTGACGTCACAAATAAAAAATTCAGAAGAAAAAAAAACACAAATTTTTTTTTTTTTAAAAGACAACGAAGTCCTTGTAGTTTTGGGAAACGCAGGTGAGGAGAGTGTGGAATGGATAGATGAAGATCTCATTGAAGACAATTTAACTTTCGAGTCAACTCCTCAAGCAGAATAAGAAGATCTTCCCGTGTACGGTATACTATCGATGAGCACATGAAACCTCTTTGGGAAACAATTTATGAGAAATAAATAATTTGAAATAAATATTTTTTAAATTTTGTGACGTGACGCAGATGGGAAATGGGGGGGGGGTGAGAATATGTGACAAGGGTGGAGGAGGGGTCAAAAAAGGTCATTCTTTGCGTGACGTCATTTACGAACGACCCCTTTCCGGGGGGGGGGGGTTGAACCGTTGAACCCCGAAAATCTACTAGCTAATGTGTGTATGTAAATATGTGTGTGTTTGTGTGTGTTTTCTCTCTCAGCCTCAACAAAAAGCGTCTTAGTGTGTCGATTAGTGCAACACCTCCGTGTAAAAGGATTATCATTATTCTAGAGTCTAGAGGATAAGTCTAAATTATATCTTATTTCAATCCAAAATCTCTACTAGACTTACTTATGTTGCCTTCTCTATTTTTTCTCTCCTATTGTAGATCTAGAGTAATCTAGACCTTAGACTGTTTTTTGTAATGTGAATAAATGGATCCTACACATCAACAAGCAAACTAAGAGAATACTGTGATTAGCTTCTTAAATTGTATAAGGAAAGAAGAGAGAGAGAAAAAAGTTTTGTTATCTTGAGATTATAGACTTATAGATTATAGATAAGTGATAATTTAGGTTTTACTTTTCATATTGTGCGAGGGTGATGAACCCTAACCCTTACGACCAGTAAACCCTAACCCTATGCATAAACGTGCGTACAGCATATATATATATATATATATATATATATATTAACCTTCGTGGAGAAAAAATAAAACAAAAAACAATTATGTTGAGGCAAGCTGGGGGTCTGAGGGAGGGCTGTAAGCTTCGCCAGTGGTATTCGGGCCGAAGCCCCGACGCTAGAAGCGTTTTCTTGCATACTTCACTGCAGAAACGCATTATCCTGACATATACATCTCATATTTATCAGTAGATTGGCCCCGACGCCAAAAGCGTTTTCTTGCATACTTCACTGCAGTAACGCATTGTCCTGACATATACAGCTCATAATTTATAAGTAGATTTCGCGGCGAAGCCCCGAGGCCAAAAGCATTTTCTTGCACACTTCACTGCAGTAACGCATTGTCCTGACATATACAACTCATTATTTATCAGTGGGGTTCGGGGCGAAGCCCCGACGCCAAAAGCGTTTTCTTGCATTCGTCACGGCAGAAACACATTATCCTGACATATAGGCCTACAGCTCATTATTTATCATTAGATTTTCAAAAGCGTTTTCTTGCATACTTCACTGCAGTAATGCATTCTCCTGACATCTACAGCTCATTATTCATCAGTAGATTTCGGGGCGAAGCCAAAAGCGTTTTCTTGCATTCTCCACCGAAAAAACGCATTTCTCCTGACCTAATGCTCACCATTCATCCTATTTAAAAAGGACCTTTTGAATAATGTTGAAAAATATTCTAATAATATCAATCCATAAAAACATCCATCGCCCCCTCCCGACCTCACCATATCAATATACTAGAAGGGGGGGGGGCGAAATAATCTAAAAATATGTAGAAATATAAAATATTTAGTATATATTATTAACATAAGTAATACATTCATATACCAATTGTGTGAATTCTATTCTAAAATTCGTCCGCCCCCACCCGAAATTGGACCGCCCCCCACTCGAAAGCTTATGGGAAGGGGG
>JADKLZ010000003.1:24153612-24179133 GCA_021533235.1 Biomphalaria straminea
GGGGGGGGGGGGGGGGGGGGGGGCTATCGCCACTACCGCCCCCCCCCCTTCCGGATCCGCCAGTGATAGGCTACACCGGTATAGAACTAGATCTATATACTAGTAGGATAGGCCTATTAATAGATCTATATATACATACATAATAGCCTATATGTGATAATTGGGAAAATGCTGAAAGTAGGAAACGCGCAAATAAACTTGTACTGCCTTCTTTTTTTTTTATTTTAGAACTTATTCGTTGATTTAGATTATTTTGTATCAAGATTCCATCACCGTTACCTGGTAGGGGAAAAAGGGGGGGGGCATATCAGCCAGGAAAATTTAGCAGAGTTTAAATCACTGATTAACATGCGGTGACTTGATGACGTAGGACGCAATCATCTTTTTTTGTATTTTATAAGATAATCTCTCATCTCATCTCATCTCTGCCTGTGGTCCCTACTGGGGCATAGGCCACCAACCAGCTTTCTCCAGCCATCTCGTATCTGGGCGAGTCTCTTCAACTGTCCCCAGGTCTAGCCCATCTGCATGGCTTCTGTTTCCAGATTGCGGCGCCATGTGTTCCTGGGCCGTCCTCTATTCCTCTTTTCTTGCCTTGTTATGTTTGATGCGGGCTTGCGACCTATCCATCTCCAGCGACTCTGAAGGATATCTATTTCAATGGGCTGCTGTTTTGTTATTTGCCACAGTTCCTCATTATAATAGGCCAATATAAAATGTTTGTTTTGTTTTACATGTTTCGGATGTTCCTTCAGAGTTGAAGATAGTTACTTCCTAGTCCAAACCTCCCGCAGGACGACGGGGGATGGAAGCGGGCAGGGTTTGAACCCGGGACCATCGATAAATCCAAACGACAGTCCAGCGTGCAAACCGCTCGACCATGCAGCCATCAACTTCAATAATTGATATTTATTAAATTCGAAAATATCTACAAAGAACATTCGCATCTACCCAACCAGTGGCGTAGCTGGGGGGGGGGGGAGAATTTTAAAATTCCCTAGGGCCCCCACTTGAGGGGGGGCAATGAGTGTTTTTTTATACATAAAAAAATAAATATTACGCAAAATGCAGAAGCCCCCAAAGAGGTCAAGCCCACGGGCCCCCAAATGATGGACAATTCCAAGCTACGCCCCTGTACCCAACCCATGGATCTGCTAGTGTAGATCTAGAATTCTAAATAAGTACCCCCTTGACATCAGCCTTCCACGTGACCGTAATTTTGTTTTTCTAATAATAGCAAATGTGCGCATCTATCAACATATCTAAAAATAAGCGAGTATGGATTGGTGAAAACAGAAACGTCACAATCTGTTGAATTGTGGGAGAGATGGTCCTATACGAGCTTTGTTTACGAGCGAATTCGGCTGATTCTTGAATGTTTACTTTGAAATTACGACGATTTGTAGATCTGCTAGATAAAAGAAATAGTCTAATTTGTAACTTTAGTAGATGTAGATGTAGTTAAAGCTGTTCAGCTTTATTAAGGAATTTGAAGAGATACGAAAACTTTAGCAACGCTTCTTTAGGTAAGCTAAAAAATGTCAGGTTAAATTATGAGCTGGTGAGATTTTCTTTGTGTCCTTGGACCTTGGGTTTTGCCCTTAATTTTATGAATTTTTGTTGTTTATTTTGTTGACTATTTTTAGATATTCTCTATATATTATTATAATAGATCTAGACTATATTATAATATACTAATAATGTAAACTATATACTAGTACTTCTAGTACTATAATGACTATATAATATAGTATATTAACTAGATTCCTAGTTACTTGAAGTTGTAGACTAGCTACTAAGCCTAGTACGGTACAGTAGTAGTAGTAGACAAGTAGTAGATCTAGTAGTGATAGTCATTATGTCTTATGATTATCATTATGTCAGTATGTGTGTGATAGATCTATTTTAGTCATTATGATTATGTCAGTATGTGACTATGTCATAATTATAATCATTGATAATTTTATTAATAGACATAAAATCATGACTTATCATGTATTATAATTATGTATGGTTATAGTTATGGCATACAAGTCATAAGTCTATATTCTATAATGATATAATCTAGCTAAATCTAGAATTTAGACAATAACTGAATACGATTAGATATCTAGACTATTTACTAAATTTCTATTTAGATTTAGATCTAGATCTAGCACTATTTTAATATTTACTTTATTATTTATTTTTAGCTCTCAACTCTCAGATCAGATAGATCTAGTACTCAAATACAGATCTTTAGACTTTACTGTCTGTCTTCATTATTAACTAATAACTCATATACTTATTCTTATAAATTTTTTTTTATTTTTACTCATATTAGATTATTAGATCCACATCGAGCTAGAATAGATATCTTAAAAGATCTTGTTTGTTTATTTGGACAAGTATAGACATAGTCACTTAATTTAGTTAGATCTGGATTAATTCTAGAATCTAGATCTTGACTTTTAGCCTAGAATCTATCTAGATTCAGAATAGATCTTAAATCTTGTGCTTCATTGTTTAATCAAGTCTGTTTTACTAACTTTATTATAATCAGATTATAAGAATGATTTTGAATAATCAATCCTTTAAAAAATCTAGCCATTAGTGTTGTAGTTTTAATCTAACAAGGTTTAGAGGCTTGTTTTGTTTTTATTATAGGAGAGGATGCCTTCAGCTGCACGACAGAAACTTCCTGCAGATTTATGGCGCCAGGGACAGCGCAAATATACAAGTGTGAATTCCAGCTCACTTTTTCAGAATCAAGACATGCAGGCCAATCCTGGCCAGTTTGATGTTATTGAAGAAAAGCTGCGCCCTAGTAACTATAGGATACCTCATAAATCACAAAAAAGACCATTTAATGGTAGAGGTAGTCCTAGGGCTCTTCCTCGAGGAGGTAGCACAGATACATTGAGCAGTTTATCAGATTCTGAAAGTAATGCCAGTCATTGCAATATTGATTTTCTGTCTCGTTCAGCAGAATCTGACAGTAGCCTCAGTTCCAATTCATCTAGAATCTGTAATGCTTATGCAATGGAATCATCCATTGCTCCACATCCAAGCCAGCTACCATTACCTCCTTTAGAATGGTTGCAGTCGACATTGATTCCTTCATCTCCCATTGTTGGTAGTGTTGTCTCTATCCAAGGACTTCTGAGCTGTCAAGTGGCTGCATAGAAAGATCAGGATATTTGGAAGTTATATTAAAAAGAAAAGACTTGTATTGATGGACAACGAATTATGCTTATGATTCAACTTAAATGACTGTGACTTACTCTTCTTGACTTCCAATTGGACCATTGTCAGAATTTCGACTTGCCTTAAAAGTTATTTCAAAAGATAAAAAAATGTATTAAGCTAGGAAAAAAAAACAGTTATAGTTTTATACTAGGAAGACTTTTGTTTGCATACTGTATTTTTTTTTTTAACAAACTTTTTTTTTTTACATATTTAAATGGTAATAGTATAAAAAAAAACATTTGTCAGCGACCTAAAACCTTATAATTTTTTCCTTCGAACTCCATGTGGTAATAAGTCAGTTTTTTGTCATAATGTTTCTTTGATTCGACTTTGAAATCTTGTTGCTAATACTTGAATGTGTTCATGTGAAAATATGTGACTTATTTTTTTATTGCTATGTAGCTAGAGTATTTTGTTATTGTAAGAATTATAAGATGAATTTTCTTTAGGCTGACCCTAGAAATCAAAATTTTTTTTCATTTTCATTTTGATGGCAAAAGTATATATAGGTTTTTTTTTTTTCCTTTCTGTTTTCAAATTATCAATTGAAAAGTCCTTGTTTTTATAAATATTTGACGTAATCCCTTCTAAGATGTTGATTTAGCAAATGTAGCCATTTTCCTGATTTGTAACAGTACTTTTAGACAGCACTTTACATGCTGCTACAAGTCTTTTAGTCAGAAATACTTTGGCTTTATTTTAAGAATAGATTCTTCTTGTTTAATTATGATTTTAATCAACAATTATGGCTGTGTGTTATGAGAAAGTGTAATTTTCCAGCTCACATTCCGCATTTGTTAACAAGTAACTCTTGTAGAATTGGTGTTAAACCAGCTACATTTTTGTAATGCAAAATAGTTTGCAATATATATGAACTTTGCACTTGTATATGTGCATCCTCTTACTGTGCAAATGCGGCTGTTTCGAGTGACAAGAAGAAGACATTTGTTAATATTGTACATTTTCAAAAGGGAATTTTTATATACTTCATTTACTTTCATTCATCAATGCGGCCAGTTGTATTGTTGGTGATTGCATTTGCAATATTACAGTAGAATGGCAAAACTAAGAGTATTATTATTGTATATGCATTTTAATGTGAAAAAACAAAATATTGTTTATTAGCAGCACTATTGTGTTGCTTGTTTTGTTTTTTCATGATAAAATGCTTATTTTAAATCACATTATTTGAGTATTACCATTGTCTAGTTGTTAACAGTGTGTGGGGAAAACTAATGATTAAAAAAAAAAAAGAAAAAAGTTCTGGAAGTAAATTTGAGTTTGAAAAAAAAAAAAAAAAAAAGAAAAAAAGAAAAGAACAATAAATAGCAGACAAAAAAAACAAACATCAACAACAAATACCACTACCAGACAGAAATTTAGTTTAAAAACATTCATTTCTCCATTTATCTGATTACATTTAATATTAAAGCTTTTCAATTTTTTAAAATGTATGTATTCTTCTAATTAGGATCACAAATTATTGTTTTTAGCCTGTGCTGCTGAGCAGTGGAATAAATTAATGTCAATGTACTCTTAAGTTTTATATGATTATAGTCAAGCAAGTGCATTTGTAAAAATGGTACTAAGTTACTACTAGGTATAAAGAAAAGGGTTTATCTCCCCATTTGTTAAGACCTGATCTGTTTGTTTGGGGTATGACAAAGATTGTTTGAGCTGTGAATTGCCATAAGAATATAATTCATTCTAGTGGACAAAAAACAGCATGGCATTTAAAAAATTTTGTTGGGACCATGATTGCATTGTAAATGGGAGAGAATGGAGGACTATTTGAACTGACTTTTTGATACCTTCATCTACTGGCCGTAACAGATTTCATTGTTCATTTATTTTGTATTATAAAAAGAGAATATATATATGTATATTTGTATTGTCACTTTCAATTAGTATGACCTATTACCACAAGGACTTCAATTCTTTCTTTGCAGCTGTCTATCTCTTTCTTTGGGCCCTTTTTAGGGCCCTCCAAAAGCCAGAAGTCATTAAGCTTCAGACTATATATAACCAATTCTGCAACATTCCAATTTTTTGAGAATGTTGTTGAGAAAGAAGTGTTACCAGATTCTCTAGCACAACCAGCGCTTTGTATTACAGTAGTGATCAGAATGGTAAGTACAAGCACCAATCAATCAATCAAACTGATTGGATTATTTGTGTAAGTATTAAGTTTTTTACAAACCTGTTCTAAAGTACACATTTTAATACAGATATGGCAGTGACAACTGTTACTTAATCAGAAAAATAATGCTCAGAGAATTACTAATAGATGTTATTTTAATTTGATTTCCTGTCCTAGGTTAAAATAAGTGGACTACTAGTGGTTGGGTACCAGTACATTCCAGCATTGCACCTCTATAGCAAAGAAAACATAATTCTGTAAATTAAATACCAAATAAAGTAATATTGCATAGCTCTAGGTTTATTCTGGTCCATGGAAAAATAAGCTGCTGTTTTTCTGAGGTGTTTCATACTGCCATTCAGGGTGTTGTTTTTACTTGTTTGATTCAAGGTGATAAGGTCTGTCTCTGATGAAATAATGTTGAGGTATTCTACAAAATGTTTGACTACTTGATTCAAGGTGATAAGGTCTGTCTCTGATGAAATAATGTTGAGGTATTCTACAAAATGTTGGACAATTTCCTTTTAGGTGAGAACAGTGAGGGTTCAATATATTTCTTAAAAGATAAAATTGTGCTCTCTGCAGGAAAGAAAGTTGACATTAAATGGTTTGGCATGATCATTTTTCTTTACATACCTAGAAATGTGCTCTTTCAAGTTGTTCCATTGATGACAATTTATCTGCTTTTTCATTTCCCTTTTATGCTTTCTTCTGAAATCCATTGCAGTGTTAGTGTGATGTAAACACTAGTTATTAAATATGTTGAATTAAAAGAATTAAAGTTGTCAACTCTTTTGTGCTAGATGGAATGTTACAGTATAGATCTAAATCTAGTTGAAGTTTCTGAGTCTGTGGAGTTCTCTACTGTCTAGTGCATTTGTAATTGCTTGGAATCTGCCTAGAAATACAAGTCTCACTTAAAAAGCTTTGTTTCTAGAGGGTTTGTTTTATCACTTGTGTTCTGTTATTATGTTTGGGTGTTTTGAGATTTTTATTTAGTTCCTGTCCATATGTAGTTTAAAGCAGTGTATTTTGATTTTTTTTTAAATATAAAAAACCCTCTTTTTTTTTCTTGTTGTTTGTTTTGATAGCCATCTTCTTGTATCTTTCAACTTCCTTTATTGCACTTTAACATTACAGGTTCCATTTTGAAATGTTTCACTGGCTGTTGTAGATTATGTTTTCACTGAGGAATGTGAATTGTGTCCAGTAATAGCCTTGTTTTGCTAGCTTTTGGGTTTGGAGAGTTGACCATGATGATTCTAACATCTAACAACAATATTCCTTAAAGGTAATTTATGGATTCAGTCTTTGTAATGATTTTTTTGGGGGCAAAAAAAAATTATTTAAAGAGCTTTTACTTTATTAAATTACTTCTACTTATTTCCTTTAGAAAATAAGATAAAAAAAGGTGACAATGCTTGCATAATTTCACAGGTTGTAAAATGTGTATATTTGGACATCAATTTCAAAATTATCCATATACTTTTTTTTTAAATTATGTCAGGCTCCTTTTTATCCAGCTAACAAAATGTGTGAAGCATTCTTGAGAGACTAGTGCAAACGTCAGAACATCAATGTGCTGCGCTTTAAGTACTGGCACATCCAGGACAGAAGAAAAATGTCTTAACAGAAAATTACTGTGATTTTCACAGGCTCCAGTTACAATAGCATGCCTTGTATGCAACTGAACATTCCTGGCTCAGATGCAGAGGCACAAGATGCAGTCAAGTTCTCAGCCCCCTGGATGACAGAATTGGTTATGGTAGTCATCTTTCCCCAGTCATGGTAAAATATTGTGCTGCAATTGTCAACTGAAGAATGCAGGCGAATGTACACCTTCAGCAGCAATACATCTACAATAGTGAAAATGTGAACAATCTCATTATCTGCAACTCATTGGACTCTTGACACATAAGTTGTTGAAAGAAACAAACTTCTCAGTGCATTTATTATACAATTATTGTTCCAGGTACTTTATATGGTGTTAGTGTGATGGTCATATGATGCCCTGTTAATTAACCACTGGCCAAAGAAACAGATGACATCATCCGCCTAATAGATCGCCAGGTCTTTATCTTTATATACTTCTAAAACTTAGCAGTTTACATTGCCAATTTGATACACTTGATTTAATTTCAATGTCCGAAACAAGATATCAATATTATTTGTATTTGAAAAGAAAAAGTTATATTATTTGTCATTATAGTGCCACACATGCAAATGAAACATGTGACTTGAGTACACTTTGAAATCCACACTTTTATCTGAAACAAAGCTTTCAAATTTCTTTTGAGAAGACTGCATAGTGAGGGTAAACTAAAGGCTTAAGAACTTTTTTTTCCTTATTGTAGTCTTTTATTTTAAACTTTGTCTTCAATCCAAGCAGATTTACCTACTTTCAATGAAGTCTTTAAAGAACAATGGAAAAGGTCTGAAAGCAGATGTTTTTAATCAAGTCTTTTAATCAAATCAAGTAATATCCGTTATCAGTCCATGCTAGTTATCAGTTAAGTATATCTGTCCATGCCAGTTAACAGTATTGGTGGCTTGTTAACTTAAATCAGTGATGCTCAACCTCACTCGGACGGCGGGCCATTTTAATATCCGACACTCAGTCGCGGGCCACATGACGAAAAAGGAAAAAAAAAGGGAATTATACAATAAACGAATTTTTATTAGAAAAGCGTGAATCTAGTATCTATATATATAATCCTCTAAGTAAGAGGTCAAACAACAACAACATGCAAGCGGCAAGTAAATAGGGAAGATCCCATGGCGCACGCACGCGGTATGAATGGAAATTGGTGCATCCCAATGCGCACTATTTTCATTCACGAAACAAAATAACAGAGACGTAAATAAATATAGACTGGAAAAAGGAAGTAACTTCAAGTGTAACGTGAAAACATGCACATATATTAACTATTGAATTCGGATTTCCAAATTATGAAAAATGTAAAAATTGCTTTATCCTCAGTCTTAGAGATTAAACACAATTTATAAGTATAAAAATAAAGTAGGCCTACACACAATTGCAATGCACACATTTTTGTTTCATAAAACTCTCTTATGAATTTGTGTAGTGAATGGAAGAAAGGTTAAAAAAGTGGAAGCCAGAAGAGATTGTTTTGTGTGATAAGAACGACTACCAGTCAATACACAGATAGATACTACTCTCAGGTTTGACTTTAGCGAGGGAAATCTGTTATATCATGTTATAAAATGGTTCAATTTAATAATTTATACACCTAAAAATTAGCACGGGACCAAAGAAAGTGCAGTCGCATATGTTGCAGTGCCTATAAGGCCTGCCCTGCAAAATAGCAGGCGTATGATATGAAAAATGTAAAAATTGCATTGCATGTTTCCAACATGACGAATACAAACTTTTCTTGATTATAGATGTGTTAGTGCTCCTGGGACTCATTTAAATCGACAGGATGGCGCGGGGAATCTGTTGTAAGTAATAAAATGGCTTAATTTAATCATTTTTACACTTTAAATTAGAGCGGGTCCTATAAAATTGCGTGTCCTTTGAAATGCGGGCCCCACTGCGGTCGCCGGCTCTGGTAAATAGCGGTGTATGCTATGCCGCCGGTCAACTAGTTTACATTAATTCATGAGAAGTTTATCCTAAACTACTTTTAAATATCCAGCTTCTGTCAACCATAGTTATGAAACCATCAGTAGTCACTTCCACTAAT
This sequence comes from Biomphalaria straminea, assembly GCA_021533235.1. Classification (NCBI taxonomy): domain Eukaryota; kingdom Metazoa; phylum Mollusca; class Gastropoda; family Planorbidae; genus Biomphalaria; species Biomphalaria straminea. Next base: position 24,162,688 of record JADKLZ010000003.1, read on the forward strand.
TTCTCCAAAGGAAAAAGATTCTCTGTGATGGTTGAAACTTTTTTGTCAGTGTTTCGCCACTGGCTATCGGATGCATGCTCCAAATAGCTACTACTTTTCTGATTTCAAAACTGTTGTTTTTATCGCAAATAATTATCAAAATTTTTGATACCGCTCAAAATTTTTATATGTGGGTAGACTCGTTAGCGGCAACAGAAAATAGACATACAGCCAACTAATTTTATTCTCATTTTAGGTAAATATTATCATCAATCATCCTCTTTAGGTGTAATTGAACTATTGCGTCTCAAACCAAGAATGCCGTCTTATTTATGTATTTGATTTACTAAAGCTGTTTAATGTTATGTTCTTTAAAGTGAGCTTCTCTTTCTTTATAAAACAAATATATTGGCTTACCATCGGTACCAATTCATTTACCTTAAAATAGGGAAAGATATTTTTTAAACTTTTTTTTTTGGACAATGGATTTTTTTCACTTTGTGCCGACGTTTCGGCGGGCCGGATAGAACCAAGTCGTAGTTTGGGCATCACTGACTTAAATTATATTAAACAAACAAAATAAAAAGCTTATATTGACTGAGGGGCACTGTTCAGTTGCCATATCTCCCAATATTGCAAGGTTTATCTCTACTTAGCGTAATATTTTTCCTATATAATATAAAACAAAAATAATTAGACATCACTCATGGATTGATTCATGTGTTGCCATTGAGAATGATAAAGTTTGCAATATTTCAACTTGATCCAAGATTAAGAAGTGGGAGAAAAATTGTGTCAAAGACCCCACCCAGATATCAGTTAAGACTTGATTTTATTTGATAGTGGAATTAAAGTTTAGACAGTCAAAACTAAGAAATATACTGTCATAAAACCATCTATACTAAATGATGAGAAAAAAAAATTATTTCAGCCACTGTACCGGTATATAAATATATAAATGATAGCATTCAAATTTACATTAAATGTATTGTTAAGTTTGCAAACTTGTAATATTTTTTTATGGAAAACTGCTTCATCTAGCAGGGGGTGGCACAACAAGGCCTTCTTAACTAAGTTCACCAGTCAGGGAAGAGGAGTCTCAAGATGGACTACAATGCTGACATGTTCATGACCAAGGTTAATAATCAACTGGAGGTTTGGAATGATCAGGCACAGACGCTGCCATGCATCAAGGTAGAAACAGGAATGGAAAGAGCTATCACATCATGCATGGTGCCTCATTAGAGAAGAGTTGTAATGATAACATTGCTTTTATGAAATAAATGTGACATTTAAAATCCTATTAATGCGTCGGAATGATTTTTTTTTAACACGCAGTGTGTCCAACTTCATAAAAAAAAAATTTCCATATAGGTATCGCAATACCGTAATATTCATTTACCCTTTCGATTTCAAAGAAATTCAATTACCACTATTTAACTAATTGGTCTTGGTAGTTTTTTTTTAAATTGATTAATATTTTGTTAGAAACAAAGAAAAATTTGCAAAGCTTCAATGATCTGAGAATCAAAGTTGGAGAAATAAGATTTGTAAAAAAAAAAAACAAAACCAAACTGAAAATGGTAAATGCATTTTATTGCTTTCAGACCAAAAGCATCAAATTTCAATTTAAAGTACAAAATTGATGCATTTGACTATAAACACATGACATTCATTGGACAAAATGAACTCTCAAAGGAAGAAAATATCTACAGTTTGACTGGTGCTGTGAGAGCTTGTAGGTTAAACTAGGTCTCAATGTTTGTTTTGGTCTCACAAATTATGTACATCTCAGAAAAGAAACTATTGTTGAAGTACCTGATTTAAAGCTAATAAAGTCTAAAAATAGAAAGATTTTAAAGCAATCAACTAGCCGTTGACACTGGTACTAAATTTTTTAATCATTTATATGGTGATTTCACTCAAATATAAGCTCTAATAATAAGATTACCCAAAAACATTAAGTCAATACGAATTTTTAAATTATTTTTTCAAAAATATTTAGTCGCAAAGCTTTCTTTCGAAGATTACCTAAATAAATACCATTGTAAATACTGAATTTTTAATTTAAAAGCAAACCTCTGGGACTACAAATCATGTTAATTTAGTTTATATTCTATTAACATTTATGAAATAATAAACTATTATTCTAAATTTGCAGCAAGGTTATATACAATTATATATATGTATATATGATGTACAAAAAATATATGATTTTTCATCAAAACTAAATGACTACAAGCACTAACACTGAAATGTAAGGGATAAGTAATTAATATGCATCCAGCAGTTCTTTATATGTACATGAAATATAAAACTAAAAGTCTATGTAAATATTAGAAATCAAATGCTGAAAAACAACTTATTAACAAAGATTCTTCTCCATTTTATTTTGCCATTGTCACACACAGATAAGACTTCTATCAAAAAAAAATTACAGATTAAGAATTGAATAAATAAAAAGACAGAGCAAAAATATACATAAGCTTCGATACCGAAACTAAATTAGTTTATTAGTGACAGATGACAAGATTTAATGACATAGTGACACTATTATACATGTTCCATTTGGAATAAACAAGTTAAAAATGATGGAAACTTGAGTCAAGTATTAAAACAGGAAATATTAATTGAACTATTTTTCTGGTCAAATCATTTCATTCAAATCACAGACATCTCAACCCAGATACCGGTACTCATTTTGTTCTCTGGATATTTATTTAGTTACTAACACATCAACAGAAGGCACAACACTACTGCGACAGTTGGGACGATTGAGTCCAATCTGAAATATATCAAAATAATACCATCTGAGTATTACGAAAATTTCTTTAATGCAGCTAGAAATAATTTTTGAAATAAATGGAGAAACAGTAAAAAAAATATTTTGTAAATTCTTAAGATTAACTAAGGACATTTGTTTTTTTAATCATATTATAAACACTAGTGAAGCCAAAAAGCAAAAGCTACACAAAAATCAACTTATGTTGCAAAGTTTTTTAAAGCGTACCGGTAGGATAACTTCTTTTAAAAATCAAAGTAGTAAATAAAAAATCAGTACCAGAATTATTTTTCTTCTTATCCCTAAATGGTGGATTAATTCAAATATTTTTAGTTACTTCCAAGAAGAATCAGTAACATTGACTTTTAGAATTGTATGAAATATTGTAATAACTTTAAAAAAAATATGCAGCTTCTAATTAAATATTCATATTATAAAGTTTTTGATGACTATAACTTTTAACTTAATGAAATATCTAAAAATAAAAAATTTCATAATCTTAATTTGCAAGCTTCACTTTTCTATCTTAGGCTCATTATTACATAGTGACATGAGCAGTGACTTTGTTAAACTTAAAAAGTGTTTAATTAAATTTTTTTTTAGCAAACAAATATTTAGCATGTACTACAATACTTGATAAGAGATATACTATTGATAAAATTTATTTATAAGTATGATATATATATATGTATATTGTTACAAATAAATTCTAGCAGTCCAGCTAATGATTTTTTACCTTGACAGTGTGTTCTTCAGTTTATTTATTTATTTAACTCTTAACCAGTACTGATCACATGAGGGAATTACCAGTAACAACTATTCAAAATAAAAGTATTTCATTTTAAGATGATTAAATTTTGAAAAATGATAACAGTAAAACATAAGTTTTCACTGTGTGACAATATGCTTGTAATTTTTTTCCCAAAGATATACATAAATTGTCAACTTATCATTAGAGATGTTTTCGAGATTCGTAATCCAGGTTCTTGAACCTATGAGACTTAGCAAGCTAATCAAAGGAATAGTTAAAAAAAAAAAAAGAGCTGTACAAATCCTGTAGAACACTTACATGTCTATCTTCTCATTATATTTAAGACTGGAAGAGACTTTATATCTTCCTAACACAATAGCAGTTGATGCCTTTAAGAATAAAACTTTGTTTTCAAAAGAATAAACTCCAAAGGGTGAAGAAAAAAAAAAAGCCAGAGTGGACATAGCACCTTCATTAGAACCATAAAGGCAGTAGGGTAAAGAATGCAAATGTTACCATTTATCCCCTACTGAGTCTCTATACTTGGTGATGAAGTTTTGGAGACACTCACAAATTTCTAATTGAGGATAAAAAAAAAAAAAGACTGATATCTTATACAAAAAAAAAAATAAATAAAAACTGAATTAGTAAGTTTACAAAATTGACGAAATCCAATGTGAATTTTCATTTTTATAACAAATTAATTGTATGACTAATGTTTTCAAAGAGACACTGAAAGTTAAGTTGACAACAATTTTCTAATTTTAATTCAAAAACCTTCCTTTGATACAAGAGCTAGGATTTGTTTTAGGGACAAATATTTTCAAAAATTTGTAGCAATTGATAAAATAGCACTAAATCTGATTATAACTTTATTTCCTCATAAATCAACCCTAACATTACCATTCTCAAGTTTTTTGATACAATAAGATATGATATTTGTTATTTGGTACTTTAAATAAACAAACAAAACAAAACAAAAAAAAACACTAATAAACAAAAACTATAACTTTAACTAAAAAAAGCAGCGTACAGCGAAATCATGGTAAGATCCGTGAGAGCCCAGCGTAGAGGAGCCATTTTCTTCGCTGCTTACCATCGTGTGTGAAAAAACTTCTTTAGACCTACGACGGCTGTTATTAGCTTTACGTTCAGTATATGCTTTTTTCATGAGCCGCACAGATCGTCTCTTCTTTTTGGAAGAGGTGTTCAATGGTGTCTACAAACACAAAAAAAAAAAAAACAATAAAAAAAAAAAAAATCCCCTTTTATTAAAGGAATTTGTTAAAGAAAAATTAACAGTATTTTAAATAAATAAAAACTTTTTAGGTATCATTAAAAAAAATGTTGCATTTTTATTGAATAAAAAAAAAAAAAAAAATCAATGATATGTGTAGGATGCCACATGCAAAGTCAAAATAAAATTTAAAAAAATCTAGAATCTTACAAACAAAAGTATAATCTACTTTAACTCGCCAGCTTTTAAAAATGGGATTTGGACCAATTTTATATAATACTCGGACACAGCCAAAAGCAACACCAGATTTTTTTTTCAGCTTAAATATTTAAAAAAAAAAAAAATTAGATGATTATAAGTCATTTATTTTATGATCATAGGTAATTTATTTTAATTGAGTTACTTGTAATAAGTTTATAGCTTTTTTGTATATGTCCACAATGTTAATTGTCATAGCTTTTGTTTTATGGGACTTATGAACATGTTTCAGATTTTCTAATATTTATGCAGTGTCTAAACACTGAGCATGCTGGGTTTTGACAATATCATAAGAACATATATTGTTTTAATCTGAGAAAAACATTACATTCATTAAGCACCAGTACATTTAACAAATATGTAAGTTAATGTGCGCAAAAAAAACTTTTTAAAAATTCTGTGGTAAACAATCAAGGGACAATCAACCCTAAAACATTTATAGACCACCAGTTGAAAATATTTGAGGATTTACTGCTGAATAGTAAAAGCAATAAAAACATGGATGTGTGGTACACACTTGGAACTACGGTAGTCTTGATGGTCACAGTTTCAAAACCTGCCAGCTGACTACCCCCGTCTGAATACAGGTGTGTGTGTGTGTGTTAGGACTAGGATGTAATTGTCTTCAAATCTGAAAGAACAATCGAAACATGCAAAACATTTCACAAACTAATTTATAGGAAAATTGCACATCTCAGGGACACCTGAAAATAGCAAACCCAGATCTCTCCGTTCATTATAATAGTACACCCTAAAGATATCTACTGCATTAAAACAATGCAATGACAACACTACACATAACTGAATTAAAACAATGCAACAATAACACTACAGATAAGTCCTATTTATATAAAATTCAACTTTTTCCATTCCTGCTTAACAACTCATTTTTCACACTAACCCTTTTCAATCATATTTCTTAATAACTCATGTGCCAGTTATTACTTGAAGATACGATCCTCAACAAAATTTTCAATCTAGCTTTGTGTTTATTATTGACCGACATGTTCTATATTTTTATCCCTGAACAGAGATTGTCAGTAAAACTTTTTTTAGCTAATCATATAAATTAAAAAAAAAAAAAAAAGAAAGGTGGACTGAAAAAAAAAAAAATCACTGTGTACCTTAGGTGTGTAGAGTGGCTGCCGGCCGAAAGGGGAATGGATCATGACACTTGTAGTATAATTAGGCAACTTGCTAGTAGTGTTAGGAGTCTTAGTCATATCATTCAGCTGTTGCCAAACAAACATTGATTATTATTAAAATGTTAGAATAAAAAAACAACAACAACACAAATGGTTAAGCAACAAACTCAACAATCAGAACATTATTTTAAAACAAATTCACCCCTTTGCACTGAACTTTCACTTTGACAGACAGAGTCGAACTTGTAACATCCTAAATTGTTTCAGGTATTACAACAGAACAAAAAAAGTATTATTGATGTAAATATATGGACAAAATTAACCATGGCACAGATCATTAACCAATAAAACTGTTTAAAAACAAAAAAAAAAGTATTTTGCTAACTACCTTGGCTTAAAATCTTTGGCTTCCACACAAGTAGGACCAGTAAGAAACTAAAAAAAGACTATCACAATCTACTTAAAAATACATTAACACGCAAAGACAAACCTTTCTAGCTTTCAAAGGTGTACGCATGGGTGTAGTTATTGTTGGTACTCTCCTTTTGTTAGGCGTCTGTGAGGCACATTTACTTCCATACAACATTTCATCTTGCGTTTGTTTGGCTCTGGCCTTTTGCTGTGGAAATGTTTTCTTTTTTTTTTAATTTAAAGCAGTAAAGCACATACTCAACATTTATAAAAACCTACAGCCAGCACAAAAACTTCATCTTTCAAGTAGGCCAACATAAAGTAGTGGTGCTAGCTATAATGAACCAAGGTTTCCAAATTATGGTTATGATTTTATTAATCAAAAGTCCATTACTACGTTTTATTTTCATGTGAAACTTTGAATTGTATGTCAAGAGAAGATAATACACATAAAGACACTGAACTAAAACATTTCTTACCCTGGACTGTTTTTGTTGTTCTTTTTGAAGATGAAATTCTTTCCATTGATGTTCTATGTAGTCTTGGAATGATTTGCCATTAATTAGAAATTCTTTATTATTATCTTTTTGCCACTTATCAATAGCTTCTTTGACTTCTTCCTCAACCTTTAAATTCAAAAAATTTAAAGATAAATTCATTTAGCAACTTTAAATTTCTAAACTCAATATGCTGTACATTTTTTCTCTCTCTCAAAGTAGACTAAACTATTTTATATTTTATAATCAACAACAGCTATAGATCTAAGCTGTTCTATTTATAATAAAGCTTTATAAACAGAAGTTTTCCAATGATAAGTTTCAAATGTAAACCTAGAATATATATATATATCATTAACACACCTTAGGCAGCTCTTTCATTAGTTTTTTCCTGGCTTTTTCTTCTTGCAATAATTTACCACCTCTGTCATTAAAGAATCTGTTTGGGTCACTGGCCTTTTCCTGTGTTCAAATTTTTATCAAACACATATTTTTAAAAAATCAATATCTATGTTCTGTAAACCAATTTCTAATAATAAATTGGTTGTACTATCTTAGTAAATCTTTCAATGGTGCTGATAATAAAAAAAAGTACTAACTTCAAATTCAATCATGCTCTTAAACAACTCCTCACGGCGAGCTATTAATTCAAAAATTTCTCTGTTGGAATTATAGAACTGCTTAATTTTTTCGAGCTCTTTTTCATGTGCTTCCAATAGTTCTTCAGAGCACTCATCTATAAAAAATAAGATAACACATTCATTAAGAAAATATTGCTTATCTAATTCACATTGGCCATATTAGAAGATCTTTGGGGTTCGCAAAGACCTTCCTTTAGGGAACAGTACCAGGAAAAAGAAGAGGCAGACAGAAAGCGATGGGAGGACAACATAAAAAAAAAATGGACGGGCCTGCCATTGAAAGAGGTTCTAACTATTCCAACAGTCTAACAGACTAAGGGATAGGTAAAAGTAATTCACATTGACTATGAATGGTATTAACAACATAAAAATCACCTTTGTTGTAGCCTGTAAATTTATCTCGTTGGTCTTTACTGAAATAGCACTTTGTCCACCATAACCCAAGTTCCTTTCTGATACCGCTAATGAACCTCTGTAAATTCTGCAGTTTTTGTTTCTCACAAGCTGCGATCTGTGTCTTCAAGTTGGAAATAACTCTTGACCCATGACCTTCATTTTGAATTTCAAATTCTTCTCTGTCGATGTCAGAGGTCTCCAATCTATTCCACAAGCTTCTCAATTTGTCTCTGAGGTCATCAGCTTCTTGTTTCATTCTCATGTCCTCTTTAACAAGCTGAAAAACAACAACATTGATGATAAAGAGTTTAACAATAAAGATGAACGTTATAAGGTTAATGCAGGTTAAATGTTAACCAAACATATAATTACACATAGGGCTACCAAATAGAGGGTCTCTGTTCAATCCTAGTGGGAGATAGGATAATAAAGATAACCATGACTGAATTCTTACAAATGAATGTCAACTACAACCATTGTTTGAATTATGATTAACCCCTTACAGAAATCAAACACAAATGTACTGAAAATAATACCCCCCCCCCAAAAGGAAAGTTGTAATTTATAAGGGGACAGTTGATATGCTGCATGCTATTAAAAGGTTAGACATTTTGTTTTATCATCCAGTAAAAATCTTTAAAATAAAATATTTAAAAAATGGTGAAATTTCTAGCAATCTGGTCTAATTATAATGAGAGACAAGAGTATTAAATAAAAAAAAAAAATTTTCATAAGAGGGATTTCAGGTTTTAGATTTGCTCTACAAACACGGAATAACTATAGTAATTAATCAATACTAGACAGACATAAAATAATATAATAATAATAGATAATAATAATAATCAATACATTAGAAAGTAAACTTGATTAAAAAAGATATAACCTTCTCATATAATGCCCTTAACGTTTCCAAATTCTGTATGGAGAGATCAAAGCTATCATCATCTTCACAAATTAGATCTCTTCCAAATGAAGTATCTGGATCAGTTTCCATGATTCTATACAGTTCCAGAATTTTGGCTTTGTTTGAGATAAATTCACTGTGACGTTTTTCCTGTGACGAGAAAAACAAAATAAAATGAAAATACAAAATATTCTAAACCACAAGAAGTTATACTGTGTGACCAACAAACCAAATTGTCGCAACCATTTAATTTACTTTCACTCAAGACTACTGTGCAATGCAAATATTAGCTTGCATTAAAATATCAGTTCATAAAAAAATATTTTAGAATCTAGTCAGAAAACTTTAATTTACATAATGCTAACACTTTCAAGAACCATACCTTTTCAGCTTTTAAATTATTCACATGTATTTCCATTTCCTTAAGTTGCTCTAATGAAGGCACAACACCAGTAGGTATGTAGTAAGAGGTAGTATGCATCAAAGTACTCAGTTTTTGGTCAATAACATATAAATCTTTGTATTTTGCAAGCCTTTCATTCTTTTCTTTGGTCATTATTTCTACTTTTGACCGCAAAATTTTTTCTCTTTGTACCATTGTTATTGTTGCTGGGAGCTGGAAGTATTTAAGTGAAAACATCAATGATTTAGTGTACCAATTATTAAGTGAGGTTATTAAGTGAGAGGATTCTAATTAATTTTTTTTTACAGCATGGAATTTTCAAGAAAAAATAAAATACAAAAGCAGAATCTTCTGCTGTTGACAGGCATTTTATATAACCTTAGCGCACTTGTAGGTGAGTGAGAAACACTTAAGGCACTTTATTTTTATTGTGGTTACATTAATCCACACTCAATGAATTAAAATATTAATTTTCTGATTAAACGAAGAAGATTAAAAATGTATCAAAATTAAAAAATAACTCCCATATTCTAGGTATATATATATAATATAGTATTAAGATTTACAGTAAACATTTTATACCATCATTTAAAAAAAAATATCTGAAGTTATGTGTACAGGCTCCTAGAAACTATGCTTTTTACAAATTAATTATTTGACAAATGCTTGAAAAAATAGCTTACCTTGACAAATGGAAGAGATAATTCTTCACAAAGTGAACTTAGTTTTTCTGTACAGTCCTCAATGGCTCGCTCCAGCTTGTTCATCAAAAGTTCTTCCTCTTTGACCATATCTTGCATGAGATTCTTCACATGTGTAACAGCTATATCACCTCTGTTACTTTTCTGATTGTCATCTATTCCCATTTTGTCCCAAATGTGACAAAGTGCTTGTACAGCATTATCTGTTACTTTGTTCAAAGCAAAGCGTAACTGTTCTTTGCATGGACTGGAATTCCTACAAAACAAATATCATTTAGGATACTCAATCTTCAAATACGATATTGTTCTTATCTTATACAATACAGATGTTATTTCAAAAAAAGAAGATGATTACATCCTACGCCTCATGCATATTAACCAATGACTTAAATTTTGCCAAGTCACTGGTTTTTCTGGCTAGCTCAGGCAATTCATTCCATGCTCTAATAGCGCTAGGGTAGAAGGAGCTTTTTTACAAATTTGTCCTAGCATATGGGACGAGGAATGTGCCTTTTTCTTTGTGTCTTTCTGAGTATTTTATAAAATTTTGAATTTGAAGATTATGGTTCAGTGTTTTATGTATAATTGCTACTTTACTTTTGAGTCTGGTCTTCTGTCCTGAAGGCTTTCTAAATTTAGTGATTTTACTAAAGGTGTTACTCTTGGCAAATGTGAATATTGATTTGTTATGAATCTCACAGCTCTATTTTGTGTCTGTTCCAGTTTCTTAATGTTTTCTTGATTTGAGGGGTCCCAAACAGAGGATGCATATTCTATTATTGGCCTAACACTTAAACCAAGGTTTAATACCATTTTAGTTTTATGTTCTTATTTGATTTATTAAATAGAAATTTCTTTTAATAAACCCTAATGCTTTGTTTGATTTTTTTTATTGTTTCATCAATATGAAGATTCCATGACAGTCTTTCATTTATTATAACACCTAGGTATTTTGCGTTTTTAGTCTGTGTTACTGGTTTACCATGAATAAAATAAGTGGAATTAATTTGTTTTAGTTTTTTTTTTGTTACTCTCAATAACTGACATTTTTCTGGGTGGAAAGACATGCTCCAATTTGATTCCCATTTTTGTAATTCATCTTATTCTCTTTGTAAAATTTCTGTATCTTGTGTTGTCTTTTTTGCTCTATATATTATGCGATCGACTGCGAATAATCTGACTTTTGTTCCTGAACTAATGCAATTTGGTAATTCGTTTATGTAAATTAAAAATAGTAATGGTCCAATGACTGTTCCTTGAGGTACGCTTGTGTTTACTGTTATTGGTGTTGATTTAGAGCCATTTATTATTACAGTTTGTTCTCTCCCTATCAGAAAATCTTTAATCCACTGATGCAGTGGACCATTAATGCCAAAATATTTTTTTTTTTTTTTAGCAAACTATGGTGGTGAACTTTGCTCACTGTTTTTAAGCCTTTTGGAAAATCATCAATAAGTCCTATTAGTTGTGTTTCACAAGATCTATAATTCCTAAAGCCATGTTGGTATGAAATAAGGACATTATGTTTGTCTAAGTGGTTTATGATGTTGCTACATATTATGTGCTCTAGGATTTTACATGTGATGCTGGTTAGTGATACTGGTCCGTTAGGGTGTGGTCATCTCCATCATAGACAATCTTAAAAGGCGAGTCTTTTAATCATAATATAAACATTTAAAATAGAAAATTAATAAGCTAACTGTTTTGTGTGTGTGCTTTGTGGTTAAAAAAAATAAATCTTTATTTTCTCAACAGATCTGAAGAACCTATAAAAACTGTGGCTTTTGGAATGTCTTAAACGTAGTCAAAGAGAAAGTATGTCGATCAGGCCAAGAAGGACTACTACTCTCCCCATAATATCCTCGCAAGAAACATATATAGCTTTATAGCTCTCATACAAGTTTTTTTTTAACCTTCCAGATAATTCCTCCTCAGCATTTGAAGCTGGCAAGTAAAAGTACCAGCCTACCTCAGTATTGAAATTATTAAATCAATTTCAATTACATTATAATCACCAATAACATAAATTTAAAAGAAATAATTTTCATTATTTTTATAAATAATCTCTAGTTCTCACACATGCTGTGGACAATAAAATACCACATTTTTACCCATTCTTTTTTAAATGAAGCCTTGGACAACTAAAAACAAAAAAAAAAAAAGTGTAGTAGACAAGCCTAAAAGTTTGTAGTTGGGAAAGAGGGCTTTCTATTGGAGAATGGCAAAAAAAATAAATATGCAACATGATGATAATATCATTGTAATGCTGGATGTTTCACTGAATAAAAATAAAAAGATTCAGATCAAAATTAACCAGAAATCTTATGGTCTTGTGTTTTTAGATCTAGACTAGAATCTAAATCTATAGTCATTTCCGTCTAACGAGCATGTTAAGCCCTGATGCAGCAATTTTCACGTTTGAATTTTTATAGCTCTATAATGGTTAGTCCTAGAAAAAAAAAACGTTAAATCTATAAACTCGTCATCCATTAGTCTATGAAAAAAAGATATAATGTTGTTTTGTTATGCTACGCAGAGTTACAATAAAATAAAATATATGATGTCAAGAAGGTCAGGTCAATGAGGTTGAGCTGACATTAATGAACACTTTCTCACGTTTTGTAACTTAGCGAACACACTCGGTGTGCTAAAGAAAAACTCATAGTTATTGTATTTAAAATTTTTTATCTTTTTTTTATATCAGTTTCTTTTTACATTAACCAAAGTCAGACAGGTCACTGTTACTTTTCCCACTCTCGATTGCTTCTTTCTCTGTTTATAACATATGCCACAACAAGGCCATTAGGCACAAGTTTTACTTATACTGTAGTGTGTAGCCTACCTAGGTCTTGTCAGTCTAGTTCACCCAAATAATATAAAAACCTATGTGACCCCTCGCTTGTCTAGTCCGCTCACTTTTCTTAGTGACTGTAACCTAATTTGGTACCTGATTAATATACTTGTCCTTCCTCTACGCTTTTAAAAATTTTTTTTTTATTTTTACATTTAATTTGTAGAGCATTAGTGACAATGTGACATGAGTGGCTAAATAGTAATAAAAAAGTGTTAAAAAAAAAAGAGTAGTTCTAACGTTCATCTATTTATTTCTAATCTAGAGATAGTAGAGACTAGGACTAGAGTCTCTAGAGAGTAGAATCTAAATCTAGTGATCTAGACTAGGACTAGGGGGCGCGGTGGTCGAATGGTTAAGCACTTGGCTTCCGAACCTGAGGTTCTGGGTTCGATTCCCGGTGAAGACTGGGATTTTGAATTTCGGGATTTTTAGGGCGCCCTTGAGTCGACCCAACTCTAACTAATGGGTACCTGACTTTAGTTGGGGAAAGTAAAGGCGGTTGGTCGTTGTGCTGGCCACATAACACCCTGCTCGTTAACAACTGGCCAAAGAAACAGATGACCTTAACATTAACATCATCTGTCCCATAGATCTTCAGGTCTGAAGGGGAAACTTTACTTTTCTAACTAGATCTAGACTAGGACTAGTAGGAGGATAGTGTCAATAGTGACGATAGTCCAATAGACAGTTTAAGACAGTCACTCAGTAGTGAGTAAGTGAGTCAGAGTGGAGATGTAGAAATGTAGATCTAAATTTAATTTCTAAATCTAGTCTAGTTTAATTCTAGATCTAGATCTAGACTAAAGACTAAATTTATAAGACACTGTCTGACTGTCACTAGATTTGACTAGATCTAGAGTAGTGACAAATGATTCATTCAATCATTGAGTTATTAAGTTATTGACCCATCCATTGACAGGCATCAAAATTGAATTCAATGAGTGATGATGATGGCCATCCGATGATCAATCCGAACATCGCCATTCATTCAGGCCATTGCCATTTTTTTCAATGAAATTGGATTGGAATTGGATTGGGTTGGCATTCGGCATATTCACAATGACTGTTAACGATCTAGCCTCTGTTTATCCTTTTTGAGTTGAAAATTCAATACAAAACAAAACTAAATACTTACCCAATTCCGTCCATCTTAATTTTCTATTAATTACTACTTTAAAATAGATTATCAAATCCCAAATATTATATTTCGTTTAATCCACCATTGTTGACAATGTTAGTCTTTTAAACTGGGCGCATGAGAAATATTATTTGATTGGCTGTGTTCCTTTTTGTTCCCGTCATTCTTACCATGTGTCGGAAATAACATCCCGTTTCGTTTTTACAATACCATTAGATTTCGTGTTAATCCACAGACCTATATATATTATATCTATGTCTGTGCACATTGTGATTGTCTAATAGACATGGATCTAATCTAGGTTTCTTACACTAATTATACATATCTATATCTATATTAATTTAGACCTAGAACTTGCACGAAATATGAATTTCTGCAAAAAAAAAATATGTATTCGTCAAAGAAATATGATACTTAAATTAGTAGTTTTCGGTGCCTTAAATTCACTGACATGTGTCACTGAATAAATTTGTAAACCTAGTTTATAGAATATAGGCCTACTAGTTTTACATGTCCTGTTATAATATCCTTTTTTTTTTTTACTCATATGCCTATGGCCGTGGAGATATCTGGTAAATATATATGAATGCCAATGCCTAATAAAAATCTATTTCATTTCTCGTCATCAGTTCTTAAAACTTTACAAGACTTGGTAATTATAAGAAAGGCTTGCTCCTTAACATTTTTTTTTTGTTGGGAAACCTTTTTACAAAGCTTATGTGAAGTAGGCTATACCAACTCTATCTGTCTGGTAAAAAGTTTGAACATGTTTTCTTCTCTTGCGTCCATTCTCGGATCAAGTCCAAACTTTTAACAATTATTTATTGTACCATGATTGTACTTTATTTAATCAGAGGTTGTCATAAAAAGATATAAGTTTGTATATGGTAGATACGCTGCTATCATACCGTTAATGTAACACAACGTTTGTCTTATTAATTTATTTCATTTGAATTTTTTCTCGAATACCCTATGCCCTATGAGTATCTGGTAATACATATATATAATATTATATGCCGAAGCGATATATTGAAGTGATTGGTTGTCAAGTTGTTATTCTTAGTTGGTGACTATATAGCAGTTTACATAGGCCTACACATTTATGTTTTAGTTAGACGAAACATCATTAAATGGTAAAATCATTGACGTTTATTGGTTCTTCTTATTCGGAAACTTGTTTCATGAGTCACGTGGTTGTAAGAACTGGCGGATCCAAGGGGGGGGGGCGGTAGGGGCGATCGCCGACCTCCCCAATGGGGGGGGGGGCGGACGAATTTTAGTATAGAATTCACACAATTTTTATGCGAATTTATTACTTATGTTAATAACATATACTAATTATTTATATTGCAATCCTATTTTTAGATTATTTCGTCCCTTCCCATCTAGTATGTTGACCATTTTGTGGGGTGCGGAGGGGACGATGGCATCATTCCCGCCCCCCCCCCCCCCCCAAGTTTTTGAAAAGGGGGGGGCGGTCCAATTTATTTGTAGAAATCAGAGCTTCCAAACAGAATCAATTAAATATCTATATGATTAAAACTTGTTATTGATATTTTAACCGATCTTTATATTATGTCGTTCCCCTGTTGGCAATTGGGGGGGGGGGCGAATAAACCTCTACAGTCCTTCCCACCTAAACTCTTTGAGTGTGGGGGGGGGACGGTCCTACTTTTATGAAGAACTCGTAGTTTGTGACAAAGTTATTTGAATTAATATATACATTTTATTTTATGTTTATCCCCTTCTAATTTTTCTTGGCCGATTCGGTGGTGTAAGGGGCTGGCGATTGCATGTACTGCCTTTTCCACTTTAGCCCTCTGAGTGGGGGGGGGGCGTTTCTATTTTTATGGAAAAATCATATTCAATTATGTCGCACCACACTCTAATCTCAAATTTTACGATTAGTAAATATAAAATGAAACAAAGTTGTACCTGGTGGGAAGGACCATACATGCTATCGCCTTCCCCCATCGGGCAAACCAATACTTTTTCCTTTTGTATTATAGTTGAGAAATTACAAATCTGTCACTAATATAATTTACTAGTCGACCGGCGGCATACCATACGACACTATTTTGCAGGGAAGGCCTTAGGGCTTAGGCACTGCAAAAAATGCGATCGTAGTGGGTCCCGCACTTTCTTTTGGACCCGTGCTAATTTTTAGGTGCATAAATTATTAAATTGAACCATTTTATAACGTACAACAAATTTACCGCGGCCTCTTGATTTACCAGGAGCCCCTGGAAATCTCCTGAAATATTATTAAATATAGGCCTACGAAAAAGTCCTGGAAATCTCCGGAAATTATTAAAATCTTTAGTAAGGTAAAAGTAAAGTAAAAAAAAA
>JADKLZ010000003.1:24181924-24192666 GCA_021533235.1 Biomphalaria straminea
ATCCATCTATCTATCTTAGAGAGAGAGAGAGAGAGAGAGAGAGAGAGAGAGAGAGAGAGAGAGAGAGAGAGAGAGAGAGTTTCAATGTGGAGTCTGAGTTATAATATCAAACTTTAGACATAGACATATATAAATATAGACTGGCCAATAAGACTATTTCGTAAATTTGGAATTGTGAATTGCAATTGTGTGTACTTTATTTATTTCTATGAGTTTTGTTTAATCTCTAAGACTTAAGATCATGCAATTTTTTTAATTTTTCATAATTCGGAAATCCGAACACAATAGATATACATGTTTTCATGTTACATGAAGTTACTTCCTTTTTCCAGTCTTTATTTATATATGTCTATGACTTTAGATCGTTAGGGAACAACTCTGTATTATTGTCATGTTATATATTTAACATAGATTATCTCCCCTTACACACTCCAATATCATGCGAAAGCCACGTTAAGTTAAAATATAAGCGTTTAAAAAAATTCTATTAATTAAACGTATTTAAAAATAGTAATAAGAAAAACGAAATCAATGAAATACTTTTTTTTTACATTCATATTAACGATAAAAGCAATTAAGGTTAAAACGCATGCAAATAGGCCTACATATTACCGACTAAGGCGATTAAGTCCCTTATATTTATTGGAAGTTTTCATACATGAAGATAAATCCTTAAATAGCACGCTTTTTTGGTGTAACCGGTGTAGGGAAGATGGACGTATGACGTAAGTGGTGTGAACCATATATGGGGCCTACTATTTGTTTTTGTTGGCATTATTCAGCTCAGTAGAATCCAATTTCTAAGATATTTCACTTGTTGCACTAAGTAATTTGGAAGAATTTAGTTGGCGACTTTCTCTCAATCTACTTTTTCAATATTTTCATACGCTTTTTTTTTAAATTTCCATTATGTTGCGGCCAAATTACTTCAGCTTGCTTTCTCTTCTTTTTCTCTCTTACTGTATTTTTTTTAAAAAGAATGTAAACTGGTTATTAAAAATCGTTGTGCAAACTTGGAGCAGATTACCGTAATTAATTTTTAGTGTGAAAATCCCTAAAACGATAAGTAAATGTAAATAATTTTTTTCTTCACAGGGTGTTTTGACGTCTGATACATTTCGACTTTTGGTTTCAGCCACTACAAAGTCACCACGAACATCTCACGACTCTTTGTTTTACATGCTGCAGAATGTCCTACAGACAGGTTAGTCCTCAACATTTGTTAGGGTCGTACGAAAAAAAAAAAGAAGCGGGGGGGGGGGAGAGAAAGCATTGCTCGAATAAATGTAAGTAAAGTAAAGTAAAGTAAAGTTCCTCATTCAGACCTTGTAGTCTATAGGACAGATGATGTAATAAATGTAAGAACAGAATATAAAACGAAATTTACTAAAAGAAAAGCCCAATTAAAATGATAATTTATTTTATCAATTAAATATTCAACGAAAGTGGCAGTTCGGTTAAAACAGTGTTTTGTTTGCGAAATGTAAAAACAAAAGATGAATATAACCTAACCAAAGTAGTATCTATTTAAACAGAAAAGGACACTTTGAGTTCAGATCAAAGAAAAGAGCTAACATCTTTAATTGATGCCAACCTATTGTCAGAAGCATGTCTCCAAAAAGCGCTGGAGGAGGACATTCTTCCACCTCAGGCCATTGCTAAAAGTGCTCTCAAATTGTGCTCCAAGCTTCGAGCTGAACTTCTTTCCTATAAATACAGAACAGGCGAGGACAGCTACAGAAAATACAGCGCCTTCTCGTCTGCACATTCTGACACTCCAAGTGGAAACTCAGAGACTCGTCTGTCGTCTGCTTTCTCTTCAAAGGACAAGACTGTAGATTCTGGTAGGTTTGTTTTTCTTTGTCTTCTTTCCCATTTCATTGTGTGATCCACTCTTAAACTACTAGCATGTTTGTGCGAAAATTAGTTTCTAGACATTTCCACTCGCCCGTTATCTTTGTTATATAGATGAGTGCATTGAAACGTGTCTGTGTCCCTGTCACATAAAGAAACATTTAAAGGCGACTCCACTAGAATAATAATATATTAAAAGGCTTGCTTTCTATGCCTTGCTAGCAACGGAATCGTTTACTGATCTGAAGTCGCCAAAAAGCTTTGCTGTTCAACCTATTTTTGGCCAAGAGCGCATTATATAGTGTCTATATAGTTACTCTACATGTGCGCTGAATCCCCTAAAAAAGTGTTGAGTCCTGTGCGGGTTCATTGCGCAACATGTGCCAGGAAAGCTCCTTTGCACCGGCCGCAAACGCCCGCATTTCGTAGTTTAGGCTCCACTGCCAAATGGCATTCAAAGTTACACTATTACAGCTATTGTTTTGTGGCGTTAGGTGCAACATAAGATCACTTCCGGGCCTAAAACTATCATAAACAGATTTTGCTTTGCTGCAGTCAAATGCCTCGTAGCACACACAGTTTTTGTCTAAATTTTGGTTCAGAGCCTTTCCCTTAAGATTTATAGTATCTCCTTCTGAAAAGTACAATTGAGACTAAGTCAAACTTATATCTCTCATTGAGTAGGCCTTCATTGTGTACAAATGATCTCAGCTCCCGTCAATTTGGAATTTTGAAGAGCTAATTTATACATCTGTAACATGCTGATAAATCTACAT
Source organism: Biomphalaria straminea (assembly GCA_021533235.1). NCBI lineage: Eukaryota > Metazoa > Mollusca > Gastropoda > Planorbidae > Biomphalaria > Biomphalaria straminea. The sequence goes on from JADKLZ010000003.1 coordinate 24,184,555, forward strand.
TCGGGCTGCTTGCTAAAATTTGTTTTCCGACCCAGGTAACGACCCTGGAACTACAAGCATATTGCGGTACCATTTACTTTTAAGGGTTTTCACTGTAATATTCAATTTTAAAAACTTCATTGGTTCCCACGCAATGCTTCTCGAGTGGAAACAATCGTTGAAGAAGACAATTTGACCAAAAGAGATACAAAACAGAACCCACGTTTGGTGCAAAAGAACCGAGTCCATTGCATTGGCGGGGATGGAAGAAAACCCCAATTAACATGTCACTATTCACACACTGTTCCTCGAAGGGTCGTTTTTATGTCGAACACCTGCACGGCTGATGTGGAACAGAAAATGAATATAGGGTAGTTTCCTGGAAGTTTCCAGGGTGTGTCCGGCCTTCGGCCTCGCTTCTAACCTGAGCGTTTTGGGGTACGAGCCACAGGTGATTTTTCAAAGACAGAAATTATGTTTCCGACAGGCAGACGGAAGTGAACTTTGGTGAGCCAAGAGTTCCAAGAAACGTAGACTTCACTCTTAGGGCAATTACGAAGAATTTTTTTTTTATATAATAATCATTTTCTAAGATATAATAATGTTTGCCTACTATGTATTTAAAACTCATTTCAACATGAGTTGTTCTCTTTAAGCTCTCAACTCTTCCATCCCTAGGTTTCACAGAGGCAAGTGACGTTGGTCGCTCACCAGCGGAGACCTTAAGAACAGAAGGAGTGGACCTTACTGACCACAATATCATCACTGAGCCATTGACCGCAGCCCAGAACGTTCTGGTCACTGCACGCCACAAGTTGTCAGGCTTCAAACCAACCATCACTAAGTATCCCTCCCTGGACAACCTTCACTACCACTACAGTGGAGAAAATGACCCGGAAGAAGATTATGAGCCGCTTTATGAACGCCAGTTTCCTAGTCTCGAGTCTCGTCTCCGTTATTATCGAGTCTGGGGTTTTTATCCTTATGGTTCATTGGGTTATCGCAACAGAGGCTCTTATCTCCCATATTCAGCTTTATATAATAGATTTTAATAATAATAATTATAATAATAAAATGAAGAGGAAATGTGTGTATGAATGATAATTAGAAGAATCTATATAAAAATTTTTAATATTATGCTAGTGACTGATATTCTTTATAGCACACGAGATGTGTCTTTTGTCTGTGATATGTATAGACCTACATTTTTTTTTATAAAGCCGTCAGTTTCATTCTGAAGTATTTATCATATTGTTTGTATTTCAATGAACATGACTTTTATATTTTAATGTCACGTAGTCGTATAACTAGAACCTAAGTATAGGGGGAGAGTAGTTCTTAAGGGACTGCGGGCACGACATGGCCTATACTGTGCCGATGTGCCTAAAACTAAAACTAAACTAATCTTAATCTCATCCTCTTTGTGGTAAAGGAATGTTTGGTTTCCTGGTCATTTTACACTTGAATAACTGTACACACTTTAGTTAGAGGTGTAGATTCGTCGTGCTAACATGCCTTTTAACGCTAAAAGGAAATACTGTCGTCTAAAAGTAAAGTATGATACTTGGATATATAAATGTTATACAACTATTGTAAACACCGAGGAGACACAATGATCTAGATCTGTTTGATAACGATATTTTGTCCATGTAAATCCCTACGTTGCGATTTCCTCTGTTTTGTAGCATTCTCTACGCCTCTATTCGGGTAAAAAAAAGGGAAATAGCCGTTGCGTAGTTATACACACTGCATATTAATGTGATCATGCTAAATGTATGGGGCCAACTTGTCTATATCTGTAAAACACATGCATAAAATATGGCCTCGTGTTTTGAATTCTAGTCGTATGATTTAAGAAGAATTCCGACTGAGGATATTGTCTTCAATAGACATAAACATTAAAACAAAATTCAGTTTGAGTAGGAGAGTGTACGATCGAATGAAGATACAAATTATTTTAACGCTATGTGCCAAAAACGTTTATTTCCAAGATTTCGTTAAATTTGTGGTATAGTATACATATACTTGTTAATAAATAATGTTACACCCAACTGCGGATTAAAGCTTACTTACTCCCTATGTCTCTATGTGACAATCGAAAAAAACAACAACCTCAATGTGAAGAGATATAGATTTATGCAGGAACATAAACCATCTCTCTAAAGCAGGTAGGAAAAAAAAACAGTGAAACCAACACCTAAAGTGATAAACTACATTTTTTTGAAAATTCTGTTATTTGGTTTTGTCTGTTCTGTTTATTCTGTCTTTATAAAGGTATCAACTCAATACCTCCAATAATTACAAAAGTTGGATCAAGCTAAAGTAATATACGATCGTTGCATATGCTGAATTAATTTATTGATGTAGAATGTAGATAGATAAATCAATGTAGTCAATAGACAAATAGTTTAAATAGTTTATGAATATTAATGTACATTTGGCATAATTTAATTAAAATGTCAAGTTAATTGTAATATATTGTAATTGTTCTTATACTTATAGCCATTTTTAACAAGTGCCTAAGCAGGAATGCTTTGATCTATACAGTGTTTGTTATATATATACAGACATATGATTGTAGGAACTGTCATACATTTAGTTCTGCTTTAAAATATATTTTTAGTTTTATGAAATGAAGTAATTCTTTTTCCTTCTGATGTTTTTGAGTTCTTGTCTTAATAGAATTTTTTTTACACTATTTTAATTTTATCAGCAAGGCATAGAATTAGTCAAAGCCTGGAAACATAACATTTTTTTTACAAAGCTTAAATCAACTCTGGTCAAACTTTTGATCATGTTATTTCTCCCACACCCATTCTCAGATCAAGTTGAAACTTTCCACAATTATTTACTGTACCTAACAAAACACGAATCAATTACTAAAAATTAACCAATTATTAGTAATTAATCTTTTTTTTTTATTTAGAAAAAGGGTTAGGGTTATTTTTTTTGGTGGATATACTTGTAAATATGGAGTTCTTCCTCATAGAAATTTTACTTTTTTTTTTTTACTTTGGTACACATAGCCTGGAATATAACCATACTTTTCTTGTTTAAGTCTGCATCTGTTCTATTACAGACGTGTCATGGGTTGCTTAAATAAAAGAAAAACACAGCTCTGATATTATTTGGGAAATTGAATAAAACTCCAGAGACAGAGTGCCAATACTTTAATTTTATTTCCAAACCATTTTTTCCATTGGTTGTCAACGTGGCAACGTATCTGTTCACTATTGGTGTTTGATAGGCCTAATCTAACATTTCAGCAACAACAAAAATTTAATGAATATGACATCATTGAATTTATTGAATCCTTACGTTTGACATTGAAACGATTGTGTGAGTTAATGTGTTATGGCACTGTAAGAGTTAAACAGTCAAAATAATCCAGCAATCAAGAAATCTAAAAAGCAAAGTGTTTGTCCCCTATTTACTAACCACTGCTTTTGGGCTACATAATGTTAAAATTATTCATAAAAAGAACGAAATATTATTATAGGCCTAATAATATCTTCTATTTATCTTTAAAGATTTCATGCATAGCGAAAATCGCTAAATACTTCTCAATTTAAATTAAAAACAAAACAAACAAACATGTTATGACAATATAACTAATTAACACCATTGCAATCTGGCCCAAGGAATTGATTTAACAAACATTGATTTTACATTGGTTTAACTTGGTGCCATCGCTAGATATTTAAAATCACGGGTTGACTTAATATAATTGACTTGATATTAGCTAGTATACAGTGTTTAGTACGGTTTCAGGCATTAGTATTGTTTAATTAATTGCTGTTTCATTATTAAAGCATCTTAAACCGTTAACCTCTGTATCCACCTTGTGTTTCAGAAACCTTGCATTCATAAAAAAATAAAGTAAGATTTAGATGTATATACAATACACAGTTTCAATCCAAACTTCTGGGAAGTAGCAATGTATCCAAATATTATCAATCATACATTGGTCGTGGAAGTATTAGATACCATCACGGCCTGATCTTCGTTCCCTCTTGATGTTGGAAATGTCCATCGTTTTGTAAAAGTTAATTTTGGAAACTGCAAATCTTTGGGCAGTTCATTAGTTATGCCTTTGTTGACAACTTTTGTAGATGGTTTATTCTGGTTCAATTTAAAGCTATGAAATACGTAGCTTTCATTTCTCGGATATGCGGCTATCTTATGTAATAAACGAATGTTTTCTGCGGGATCTGTCCTGACGGGCCTAATTTTACCATCCGTTGTGACGGTCAGTTTAGATAAAACTTCAAAGCTCTGTTGCGGTGGAGAGGAAGGATAATCCTGGGCTGATTGGTTTGAATTTTCGCTTTGAAATGTGAAAGAGCTTTTTCTATGTGGTAAATAAGCCAATGTCTTAGACCACGGCCTATAAGCTTGCGGGGTTTGATAAAAATCTTGTTCCGAGGTTTTGACTGGTGACTCAGCATCCGGTAGCCTTGAAGCGTTTGGATCATTGACACTAATGCCTGAGTTTTTATACGTTGGAGATATATCACTTTGTTCCGTGTCATTTTTTGTGCTATTAGAATCATTAGTTACTGGCCAGGCACCAAGTAATTCTCCATTGGTTTTATCTTCTGAGTTTTTCTTGAAACACCAAGAACACTTTAAGTGAGCACTATGTCGACATTGACCATTGGTATTCGACGGACTCTGGGCTGGACTCTTAACTAATGTTACCTTTCCCCGAACACTGGGCCAGTTAGTGGCACTGTAATGTCCTAATAGTTTCTTGAGATTACATTTAGTAGATTCATCCAGAGTCTGGCTCAATTTTAGCTTAGGCTGATACGTGGTGGAGTTGCTCAACTCTTGGACGTTCGTGACACCCGAGGGTGAATCATCTTCCGAACTTTTTTCAACGAAAGTTACTTTCTTCTTGTCCTTTTTAGACTGCGCAGAGGTTCCCAAACTGGAAAGGTTCGAAGTTGAGTACATGCTCATCTTTTCATAGTCATTCACATCTTGCTCACTTGGTGATTTGAGAATCCCTTTAATCTGAGAGCTGCTGCGCCTCGTGATGGCGGAGTGTGTAGTTCTGTATGCTGAGTACGTTGCGCCATAACCCAACCAATGAAATCTCGCCACGTTCTCTATGTTAGTCATTCTACTGTAATCTTCGTAATTAGAATGAGCTGATGGGTTGCTGTCTTGTAGTTTGTTAGTTAGATTTGGTTTGTTGTAAGGAGATCTCCAGTAGGACGCCATGGACTACTCAGAATCGATCCATTACAAAGGAAGCACCGCAATAATTCCCCCTGAAAAAAAATGCCAATAGCAAAGTGTCAATACCGTAATATATCTGACAGAGAACATCAAAAACTAAAAAGAAAAAAAAATTCGAAACAAAAAGAAATGCTCATGTAAAATCGGATCAACAAGGCTAGTAATGCTTTTAACACTAAACGGCCGACCTGGCGGTCAAAAGCACTGTCTCTACGCAATTAAAACTAAATCTTCAACACAAGCAGTTTGTATTGCACAGAGACTTGGAGAGTATCAAATGACAATCAGAAACAAGCTCCAGGAATTCACCAAGAAATGCTTGCGTCATTGGCAAACAAAATATCAAACTACAGCCTTATGAAAACACCAACAGAACAAGAAATCAACGGCTGGATTTAGCAAACAATACGAGTATCAGTTAACAACATTGCAAGGCAGGGGCTCTAAACTGCAACCCTCAAGGGGAAGAGAACTTCTGGGAGACCACAGCAAACATGGAGAAGATAGGTAGACCAAGAAGCAAACATGGAGAAGATAGGTAGACCAAGAAGCAAACAATGGGAAGATAGGTAGACCAAGAAGCAAACAATGAGAAGATAGGTAGACCAAGAAGGAAAGATGGCAAGATGAACTTGGACCCAAATGAGGGGAATTGTCCGATGTACTGTTGCGACCATAAGCTCCTCTGGGAGTCAAGAGGATTTAGCCAGTGAAGTGATTTGATTGTTAGTGTACAACAATTTAATTTGGAAAAAGAAAAGATACCTTTATATATTTGTCTACATAGACACTTAGTTCCAGATTTAAACTTCGATGTATAAATAAATTTCTAGTCCCAAATTTAAACTAAGTATATTTTGTAAATAAAATTCTAGTCCCAAATTAAAGCAAAGTATTGTTTGTAAAAAAACTTCTGGTCCAAAAAAAAAACGATGTATATTTTGTAAATAAAATTCTAGACCCACTTAAAAGTAAATATATAATGTAGATAAGATAAGATAAGATAAGATAACTTTATTGATCCAAACAAATGGAAATTTGTTTTGACTACAAATGACAACATCAGCGTAAATAATGTACAACAACATAGATTTACGATATAGATGCACATACAAACAACATTCACACACGAAAAGAAGACATACAACACACTCATAACTAGCGCTTAGAAATAAACATCTATGTACATCTTGATGATGGCAAAATGTTAATTTTTATATTGGTCATCCAGGCGCTATTGTAGCTGAATGTTTTTAATTTCCTTCTTTCATATAAACGTTAGGTCCTAAAAAAAACATGCGTATAATCTATACATGGACCTCAAGGTTTAATAAATATATTTATTTTGAAAATATTTATGACATAAAAGCAATGTCGAAGTCTCATACATATTTTAAAAAGCTTTTATTCAACAAGATATCCTTACTGATGAAATAAACGTGTTTTAACTTAAAAAATAAAAATAGTATATAACATATATAAAATATTATAAAAACATAATCAAAACGTAGAAAACAAACTTCAACAACGAACATAGACATATCAGAAGTTGAACTACTTTAAAACTTACCACGTCATTCAATGTTTTAGTCAGAAATAGCGTCACAGATAGGCACAAACAAAAGTGACACGTTGTTATATACATGAATTGCCCGTACACATAATCCATTGGATTCAATTTCTCTCCTAGATTGGTTTGGTGTAACTTTCATTCCTTGTCCTTTCAATATATGCCTATAATGGGTTGTAGGCTATGATTTTTTTTTCTTTTGATTCAGAGTCACCCGTTTCAACATTTCAGATCAAGTTATAAATCTTTGTTTATTTTAAACAGACCACACGGCTTATGTCGAGAGCTGATTTCATGCTTACAATTAACAGTGTAGCTTGGATAACGGTCTGCATTCAGAGACACGACGAAGAATTGTTCATTTCGTGGCTAGAAATCTATTTACTGGTTCTGTTTGTTAAGCCTATTCATGGACCTGTCGCGCTGTATGGCGGTACGGTGCCTTTCAAAATCAATCAATCGTCTGGAATTCGAGAGAACCACTTGAATGATACAAAGCGACCACTGTCTGTTCCCTTCCCCTGTATCGCCTCCCCCCCCCCTTTCCTAGTGTTGCTGACCTGGTTTGGGTAAATCTTCATTTTGTCATCGTAGAAGGTAGCGGGGCAATCGTTCGTCACAGCACAATTAATTAATTGCTTTGCATGTGGTGTGATTGAATGGGTGTGGGTTCGAATTATCATTGTAAGGACATAGGGACATATGTATTGCCTGTATTACTCAAGCTATCTTTCTATGAAGAATTGGTCTAGGTGGCATGTCCGAGCGCATATAGACACTACTGTGGTGAATGGTTAATGTGAAAATTATGTATAACTTAGGCTTGTATCAATTTAAGTTTTCTATATGTATGTATACAGGAGAACAAGGCGAGAGAGAGAGAGAGAGAGAGAGAGAGAGAGAGAGAGGGGGGGGGGACAGATATGCAATAAATGACAAAAGTGACTGTTGGAAAAGTGAACCAAGGCGATGTCATAGGTGTTATGAAAGGTGGGTTAAGCTCTGAGCATCTGACCCGGTGGTCGTGTGTTCGAATCCTGGGAAGTTATTGCAAAAATCACAGAGTTCATTCTATTCGGATAGTACATATGTTAAAAGAGAATACATACAGAATCGCTGAAACATGGGGCCATTGAAAACTTTGCACCTTGGTTACGGTGATTATATAAAAATCTCCCATCCATTTTTTTTTCATTGAAAATGGATAAAAAAAAAATTCGGAGGTCTCCTCATCATCCATCCCCTTTTTTTTTAAATTGCAAAGTTTGAATCAACTGACTCTATATTCTAGCAGGATTCGTTTATTAACTGACTCT
>JADKLZ010000003.1:24192676-24211864 GCA_021533235.1 Biomphalaria straminea
TTATTAACTGACTCTATATTCTAGCAGGATTCGTTTATTAACTGACTATATTCTAGCAGGATTCGTTTATACGTTTTTTTTCCCTCCCACTTCCCCTTCTCGGTTGAAACGTTTCACAATAATTCAATGTCAAAGAAACTTTTGAGTCAATAAAAAAATTTGACCAATAAGTTAATTTATTATTGGCAATTAATTTGGTTAAATATAAAAAGGGAAATACATTTTGTAGCTTTGAGAGCATATTGCTGTAAATGTGCAGTTTTCCCCCAATATAAACTTTGTTTCCTAAAATGTATTTTAAATATTTTGCTTCTTTTTATTGCTCATATTTTTTTTCAAACACTTTTGCTCTTCCTTTAATTCTGTCCAAGTTTACATTTCTTACGATGCCGCAAGTGCACGAATAACTCTGTGACTTACATTGGGCATTTTCCTAAATATATTTAGTTATTTTTTTCCTCGCCTGCAAGATCCCTAATTACGTATTAATTGCATATGAAATAACATATAAGTATATTTATGTAAATATTCAAAAGACATAATTAAGATAAAATAAATCGTATATAGAGCCTTCTTACTCATGTCTTTTTTTTTTTTTTTTATTAAATCCGATGCCGGCATAGTAAACTGTGAGTTAATGAACTAACGCCATTAACTCTCCTGGCAGCACGCACACCTTAAAGTATTGATTTTATCGGATCAACTATAAAGAACAAGAATTGTAGGCCGTACAAGTACATCGAGGGTTAATGGGATAATATAATGGTAGACGAGGACTATGCACGGCACGGTTGACTAGTTTATCGACTTTGTACATCGGAAACAAGCAGTAACCTGTGCTGGCGTCCATCCTCTTTGAACATAATGTGATCTGTGCGAAGAGACCGTGTACATTTTAATAGCACTATGAGGTGCTACAAAGAAATCTTGTGGTGACTATGTCTTTGATTTTTCAGTAGTTGAATCTGATGACCGAATGTCCAACTGAACGTCCAACTGAATGTCCAACTGAACGTCCAACTGAACGTCCAACTGTATGTCCAACTGAACGTCCAACTGAACGTCCAACTGTACGTCCAACTGTATGTCAGTGATCCTAGTTGAGGTGACAACGTAGCATAATGTCTCAATGCGAATTAAACTATTTTAATCCGCAAGCAGAAATGTATTTGAAGGGAAAAAAAAAAGTGGAACGACCTGAATTCGAACTTGAGGGCTAAAGCCTCCTCAAGTTAACACTTTAACCACTGTGCCAGGGAAGTGCTTATGAAAATAGAATGTATTATAGTTATCTATTGTTAATTGGAAACTTTTCTCTCTACAAAGTATAAAGGGGACTAATTCAGCTTATACCACCTTATCAGTTAAGTACAATATATTTCTCTGGTTCGAGATACTAAAGAAAATAATTAATGTCCGATGGTTAATTATTTTATTAAAAATTGATTCTTGTTTTGTCAGGTAAAAGATAAAAGGTAAATAATTGTGCAGAATTTCAGTTTGATTCGAGATTGGGTATTCGAGAAATAACATGTAAACTTTTTATCAGCCATGCAGACAGAATGAGTTGATAGAAACTTTGTAAACAGAACTAAAAACGAAAAAAAACGATGACTTAGTAAGTCTTTACATCGATGTGAGTAGAGCGAAATGGTCCACTCAAGAGTATTGTCCAGCTCGCTTTTCACTAAACATTGTTTGCTTCTTTCATTCAGATGACTTTGAAGGATAGTCCTAGCCGATGAAACGTTTCTAACATTGCGTATAAAACATAGAATCTATAAATACGTTCTCTCTCTCTCTCTCCAGAAAATTGTTGGCTATCGGATATATTGAAAAGAAAAAAATAATAATTTTGTCCTTTCACAAGTCAACATTCTGACTGGCAAAAGAGGAAGAGACGAAAGCTGAGTTGGTTCGATATTATTATAAGACACGACTCACTGTCAACATTTATCCTTCAAGGCACGAGGAAAGGGTTGTCCAAAGAAAAGCTGGCTAGACAACGTGAAAGAATGTTGATATTCTTCTAAGGACCGCTAGGTCTAAATCTACTGTCCATGCGTGGAGAATACAAGAAGGGGTTGAAGCATATAAAATAAACAGGATTACAAAGACATTTTGTGTGGAAACGCAAACTCATAATCAGCTCCCAAAGTTGTCCTCTCAGGCAGCTAAAAAAGCAGGTTTTAATATGTTCAGAAAGAATATCAGAAACTACAAACTATCAACAAATACAACCATATCTCCCTCGCCGTGTCGAAAGTGTTGTATTGTTGGTTTAACTAAAGACTTGATACCACATGATACGGTGATTTATTAATGTAATTATTATTACATTGTTAATAATCATATATATTCAATGAACTGTTGTTATGTAGATATAGCTATATCCCAGGTGTTACTTACTAAGACTCGCATTAGAAACGGGACTAATACGGCAATTCGACCACCCACGATGCTATCCTCTGTCAAAAAAAAAAAAAACTCAAACTCTAGGGCCACATCACAAGGTCATCAGAACTAGATAAGACCTTAACTTCCTTCAGGGAACAGTACCAGTAAGAAGATGAAGAGGAAAACAGAGCAAACGACGTGAAGACAACATTAACGATAGGACAGGCCTGTCAGTGAATCGAATTCTATTAACGACAGATAGGAATGGAGAAAAACTGTTGACAGATATTGTGTGGAGCCTCAAAGGTCTAACAGACTAAGGGATGGGTGAATGCGAAGATAAATGTGAACCTGGCCTAACTGATTTTATTAAATGATTATCTAATTGATCTAATTGTTTTGTAAAGGGCCAATCTCTCATTCCAAGCTTCAACAAATATATTTTTTTCCTAAAATAAAATAACCTTTAGTTGAGTACTCTTTGTACCAGGGTTCATCTTGCATGTCATGTGTAGGCTAAAATATGAAAAGCTTATTAATTTTTGCTTTAACTTTTTAAATAGATTTTTTTGTAAACATAGCAGTTAAAAAAAAACAACAACACACGTTTTCATAAATAGGGCCTATGTTCAAAATATGGTAAACTGGTCGACCGGCGGCATAGCATACGCCGCTATTTTGCAGGGCAGGCCTTAGGCACTGCAGCATATGCGACCACAGTGGGCATCGCACTTTCTTTGGACCCGTGCTAAATTTTAGGTGTATAAATTATTAAATTGAACCATTTTATAACATATAACAGATTTCCCGCGGCCTCTTGATTTACCAGGAGCCCCTTGGAAATCTACTGAAATGTTATTAAATGCTATGCCGGCGGTCGAAAAAGTCCTGGAAATTTCCGGACATTATTAAAGTCTTTTTAAATTAAAAAAAAAAAGTATGCTATGCTATTTTGTGAATGAAAATAGTGCGGATTTGGATATATTGTTTCCCATTCACACCATGCTGCGCCATGGGATCGTCCCATTTACTTGTTATAAGTAAAGCGAATGCGTGAATTCATGAATAAAAAATTCTATGTATGGAGCTAAGAATAGCTAATTGACCTTAATTTAGGCGATATTAAGAATAGAGTTGCACTCATGTAACAAAGCTTTAGAAAAAACAATTTATATGTTAATTTGATTAAAATATGAAATGAATGGACTATAATTAGTAGGCCTATGTTCATGTTCTATAGCATCTATCTATATATATATTCCTCTAAGTCTGAGGTCAAACAACAACATGCAAGCAAGCAACAACAAGCAAGCAAATAGGGAAGATCCCATGGCGTACGCACCACGGTGTGAATGGACCCAATCCGCACTATTTCATTCACAAAATAGCATAGACATAAATAAATATAGACCGGAAAAAGGAAGTAACTTCCTGTAACTTGAAAACACATGTATATATATCTATTATGATTTCTAAATTATGAAAAAAAAATTGCATGATCCTCAGTCTTAGAGATTAAACACAATTTATAGACATAAAATAAAGTACACACAATTGTAAATTTCATAAAAATCTCTTATGATTTTGTGTAGCGATTGGAAGGGAGGTTAAAAAAGTGGAAGCCGGAAGAGATTATATTGTGATTGTGTCGTAAGCATAGACATAAATAAATATAGACTGGCCAATAAGAGAGTTTTATGAAACTAGAATTTGTGAATTGCAATTGTGTGTACTTTATTTTATGTCTATAAATTTTGTTTAATCTCTAAGACTGAAGATCATGCAATTTTAGAATTTTTCATAATTCGGAAATCCGAATTCAATAGATATAGGGCCTACATGTTTTCAAGTTACATGAAGTCACTTCCTTTTTCCCGTCTATATTTATATATGTCTATGGTCGTAAGACTCTTGAAACTAGAACGACAATACACAGATAGATACTACTCTCAGGTTTGACTTTAGCGCGGGAAATCTGTTATATCATGTTATAAAATGGTTCAATTTAATAATTTATACACCTAAAAATTAGCACGGGTCCAAAGAAAGTTCGGGACCCACTGTGGTCGCATATGTTGTTGTATTTTTTTATTCATGAATTCACTTATAACAAGTAAATGGGAAGATCCAATGGCATGGCTCGATTATAGAACTTCTCTTCGCAGAGATAGTTTTATGCTTTAGCACATGAACGTTCTAATTATAGTCCATTTAATCAAATTAACATTCAAATTTGTTTTTCTAAAGCATTGTTACATGAGTGCAGCTATATTCTTAAAATTGCGTAAATTAAGGTCAATTAGCCATTTTCATAGTATTTTTCATTCATGAATTCACGCATTCACTTTACTTATATCAAGCAATTGGGAAGATCCCATGGCGCAGCATGTTGTGAATGGGAAACAATATATCCAAATCCGCACTATTTTCATTCACAAAATAGCATAGCATTTTTTTTTTACTTTAAAAAGATTTTAATAATGTCCGGAAATTTCCAGGACTTTTTCGACCGGCGGCATAGCATTTAATACCATTTCAGGAGATTTACAGGGGGCTCCTGGTAAATCAAGAGGCCGCGGGAAATCTGTTATGCTTTATAAAATGGTTCATTTCATAATTTATACACCTAAAATTTAGCACGGGTCCAAAGAAAGTTCGGGACCCACTGTGGTCGCATATGTTGCAGTGCCTAAGGCCTGCCCTGGAAAATAGCGGCGTATGCTATGCCGCCGGTCGACTAGTAAAACTATATTTGCGAAGAGAAGTTCTATAATCTTAGAGTTGAATTCGAGTTTTAGATCTAGATCTAGGAATAGAGAGATGAGTTACCTTTCGTAATCATGTCTATAATGAACGAATGTGCGTAATTAAAGTACTTTCTTAAGTGAAACCTGAGAGTATACTCTATCTGTGTATTGTTGTTCTAGTTTCAATAGTCTTACGACACAATAATCTAGAAATACTTTTAATATTATGACAAAAATTGAGAAGAAGAGAGTTATATTAACACCACTTTCATTCACAAAATAGTGCGGATTGGGATGCACCAATTTCCATTCACACCGCGTGCTGCGCCATGGGATCTTCCCAATTACTTGTTGCTCGTTTGACCATGGTTTGACCTTTTACTTTTTTTTTTTTAATTTATTTTTTAAAATAATCAGTAGAGAATAGTTGAAAACTGTTGCATTTTGAAATGAAAAACTGCTTGTTTGTGAGGGATATCGTCTAATATGGTCAATTTGATGCATCAGAAACTAAAATTGAAGTTTTTTAAAGGGGCCTGGGGGTGGGGAAAAGAACAAGAAGCGTTGCGAAAATGGTGAAAGAGAATTAAAAATGATATTGCATTGCACCATTGACAGGCCATAGTATTGTCAGTTTTACGATTTGCAGGTTGTAGGCCTAATTAAAAAAAAAGGGCTCAGGCCAAAATATATCAACAAGCCTGTCAAATATTTCGAAACAAGAAATAGGCCTAATAGTTAGTGTAAAAAGGACTTTGTTAGTAGGAGAGATGGAGAAAAGTGATAGCCTACTCGAATTTACGGGTCTGTCAAATAGTGTCTAAGCAAGAGAAAAAGGGAGGTGGATTCATGGCAAAATAAACAATATATAGAGTCTAGTCTGGAAACTATTCAACCGGAGTAGCAGGTGGGTAGGGTGATGCTAGTTAAGACTCTATGTAGAACTAGATTACATATATATATCTACTTTAACTAGGCCTTCCAACTATTGTAACTGTTTGCGGCCCAATAGACATTTCCTTGCTAGAAAGTTCTGAGAATTATGCCCCTTGTAAAAAACGATAGATCCATTCAGACCATTGAATATAATCTTTAGATACAATACTAGAATAGATCTAGATCTAGATCTATACTATAGATCTACTAGACTATAGGCCTTGACAGACTATATATAATCTAGATCTAGATACAGTAGATCTAGCTACCCTTGTCATAAGTCTACTGCCGAATAGTAGACTATCTAGAGTAGACAGTAGATTAGTAGATAGAATAGATCTATGAATATCATTGTCAATATCAATATGATTATTATGATAATGATGTAAATGTAGGTGTAAGTTCTAGAGACACAGAGTCGTCAGAGTCTAAAAGTAAAAGACTAGATCTTTTTTGTTTTGTATTACTAGATATATAGATTCTATTAGACTAGACTAGTAGTAGTACTGACTAATCTAAGTAGTCTAAGACTAAGTTCTAACTAATCTAACTCACTAGTACTTGTCACTACTAGTAGTACTACTCAACTACTGACTAGTGACTCCAAAGTCAAAGTCAAACATAGACTTCATAACACAGCGCCGACACGCAATTACATCTAAGTATTCTAAGTCTAAGTCTAAGTACTTTAAGTAGTAATTTAGTAAGTTGACCCAGGTTTTACTTTAGAGATTTATAAATCTAGAATATTTATATAATACTAGATAGAGAGTAGTGTAGTTTATTTAATCCAGACATTACTGAATTCGGACACTGTTTTTGTGATTTGTCACATTTTGTGGTCATTAAATTCTCATTATTAAATGTTGATATTTAGATTAATATTTTTACCAATTTAGTATGAAACTAGGCTAACTAGCGGGATGTATAATTTATAATGACGACAATGTGCTTGTCCATTTTCCAATGAGGTTCATTCTAACCCAATTTCCTTCCATAATCAGCCAAATTTAGGCTTTAGCTAATCTATCTAGTATCTTTTTATGTAAGAAAAAAGAATTTCAAATTTGTAAGTCAGGTTGTTGTTTTTCCCTATATTATATGTAACCTGGATCATGAGTGGATGACTTAACTGTCTTAACCTCTTCTTGATCCTGATTCCTATGGTTAAGTCAAATTAAGACTTAAGACTATATTGTCACTATATATATATATATATTTTGATTGGCTCATGAGCCCGGCAATATATATTTTTGGAACTGATTTATTTGATTTATAAGCCAAGTTGTTTGATTCCGTACAAAAAAATTAATTAATAGGGTGTTTGAATTAAATTACCATTTTCTTACCAAAATTTATTTCGTACAGCCAGTTTTGGACATCAATGCTAATGATCTTAAATATTATATTTGTGTTTTTGTTGTTGTATTGGTACATTGAATGAAGTTAAATGCCTAGATCTAGACCTACTAGATAGATCTAGATTTAGATTTTAGATTTATATAGAAAGAATATATATATAGAGAGGATTCAGCTATTTAGCAAGAATGGCTATCCTAACCTGTATTATACTACAAAAGATAATCTGTATTAGAAATTTATTAAATTAATAAACAAAAAACACCAACATTCAAAACACAGCTAATCATGGAAACATAAAATAAGTTTAAAAGTCTGTGTAGTAGTCACTATCCCAGTGACATAAATTTTATTTTTTGTGTTTGTTTTTATGCATAATTTGAAAACATCTTAATGATTTCATTGCTGGGCTATGCCTGGGGATCTTAAAAATCTCTTATTCCAAGCCTCAACAATATAATTAGTCTCTAAAATAAAATAAAATCTTTAAATTCAGTGAAAAAGTAAGCAGATCGACCACTCAATTAAGATCTAGAGTGTCTACTCTACTTTTAGACTAATATGGATATAAAATCTAGATTCTAGATCTTGTGTAGATTACTGTAGATTTATTATTATTTTTATTGTATAATTATTATTATGTAATTTAATAAAACTTGGCTAGAATTTTAGATTTAGCTTTTAGGTAGATTGATAAAATAAATATGATATATAATATATAGATTTTTACATTATATTTATTTAATCCAGATATTAAAATTTTGTTTCAGTACTGAATACAAACAATGGAAACTCTTACAAATTTAAGCATGTCTGAGCAAACAAAAGAAACATCAGTGCAGGACATTGACATTTCAAAGGATATTTTTGAAACTGACATTATAAATGATGAGTCCAATATTTTAGGAGAAAAGCAGAAAGTTGTTGAATCAGTTCACTCTTCAGACAGTGAAGACTTGTCAAAAGAACATTTAAAAGACACACCAGAAAGCCACACTGTTGAGAATGCAAATACTGTTATAAGCTCAGATACGTCCCCAAAAGAACTTAAAAACAAAACTGATGAGGATTCTAATGAAGATAGTGATAGCATGCCTGATTTGATCTGGCCAGAAAAGAAATCCAAGATACCCACTGACCTTAGATCAACATTGTCATCATCCACTTCCCAAGACACAGGCTTTGGTTCAGAGGATGTGGGTGACACAAGTCCTGATGAGATACCCAGCAAAACAGACTCATTAACTAGTGGCAGCCAAGATGCAGTGGACGGCAAATTCACAACACAGACAGAAGACTCTGAAGCTGAGGATTCCAGTGTTATGGATATCTTAGGCAATGGTTTATTAATTAAAAAGGTATATTTTTTATATTATTTGTTAAAAAGATCTATGCTTATATTTAAATAAATATTTTTTTTTATCTTTCTACATCATGTTAACTAGAAAGGATAAAACTTAACAGAAAACACTTATTCTTATTGTTTTAGGTTGGACAAACTTGTAACACTAAAAAAATCAAAACATATTTTACTTCATTATTTATTTTTAAACATAAAACTTGATAACATATTAATTCCCAACTATGAACAAATAAATTTGAAAGCCTTTGGTGATTTTGGGTCCCTTAAGTTTATTTAACAATTTCTTTAATTAATTTAATATCTGATGTGGTGTTGAGCCTGTTTCAACACTTCGTCTTCATTGCAATGTAATAAACAAAAAAACATCTTTACAGAAATATTACAAAATATTGATTTAAGCCTTTTTTTTTGGGTGTCCTTAAATAAAGTTTTTTTTCTTCACCATGACTTAATTGCGATGTAATAAAAAAAATTTCACTAATAGGTTGTAAAATGAGTAAAGCAGTCATCATCATCACCAAACTTTATTTGAGCTAGGGCTTGAAAGGTTCAAATCCTGTCTTGCAAAAGCCCTGGACAGAAACCCTTCTGTTTGGCATAGCGAATGCATGGTGGGCTTTTTGGGACTTGTCCCAGCACTCAAAACACTTTTCCATTTCTATTTTTTGGATTGTTGCCAGAGCATGATGGAAACTCACAGCCTCCTTCGTAAGTGGTGTTAGCCCTCGCTGGTGAGTCAATTATTACTGGGGTGCCATAGCGTTGGTCTATATTGTGTGAAGCCATGGTGAATGTGCATGGTCCTGGGCTTTGCAAAGCCTGTATTACAAGCTTCTAGTCAGTGATCACAACAGTCATTTTTGCCCTCATATGTCCCTAGCCGATTCAAGAGACAATCATCTTCAAGGCTTTACAGATTGCCAAGGCATCTGCATCAGAGTGCGAACACTACCATATGGTTCAAAGTTAGAGCCAAGAAACTCAATATAGTAGGCTCCATAGCCTGCTCTTCCAAAGTCTGTTGATGCTGGCTCATCAGTATATATGCAAAAAAAAAAGCACTGGGCTTGAAGGCATTGATGGTCTCCAGTTCTGTTATATGTAGGCTTGGTGGTTGAGTGGCATAGTGCTTGGCTTCTGAACCAGGGGCCCCGGGTTTAAATCCTGCTGCGTTTTTTTTTATATCGGGATCCTTGGACGCCTCTGAGTCCACCCAGCACTAATGGGTTCCTGACATTAGTTGGGAAAAAGTAATGGCAGTTGGTATTTGTGCTGGCCACATGACACCCTCGTTAACCATAGATGACCGTTATGTCATCTGCCCTATAGACCACAAAGTCTAAATAGGGAACTTTAGTGCTGTTATATTTGTCTCAATAAAATTTTCAAAGTTGTTTTGCGCTATAACTTGTTGGTGTATAGCCAAAATGAAAAATGAACTTGAAAATTGTCTTTAATGTTTTTAATAAAAAATATTGTGAAAAAGTTGATTTTTAGCTTTTTATGAGTGTCCTAAAATTGGAAATTTTATCTATTTTCAAATTTTATTCAAACATTTATATACTAGAGGAAAAAATAAGATTCCATTCAAGTGATGAAATTCGACATTGTTTTTATGCTTAAAAATTGTCCATTTTGAGTATTTAAAAAAAACAAACTTGTAAAGACGATTTCTGGTTCCCCTTTCCATATTTAGATAATCTGGATTGAAGTGGTTTGATTTTTTTTAAATATATATTTAACTTTGCATGCCAATGCAAATACATTAACTACTGTTTTGTAGGTTAAAACCTTTTTAAACTATAGCTCAAACATTCTTTAACTGTGTGCATTAAGAAGCCACATCTTCATTTTCAGTTGTATCCTTTGATAGCATTTAAAGTTTGTAATTACTAGCGATTCATTTAGTCTCTTTACAAACAAATATTTTTCTTTACACTCACTTTATATATATATATATATTGCTTTAAAGTGTCTTAAAAGCTTTGTTAATACATTACTTAGTTGAATTGCAATATAAATGTAAATTTCTTCATTTAATAAAAAAAAATAATTTTATATTGGTTTTTGAAAAAAAATAATTTTTATTTAAAATGATTATATCCAATGATAGTTGTATCAGTTCAAACACGTAGCCCTCCATTTGTTAAACTTCATGTTTTCAAGCAAAAATATAGGAGTTGATTTTCAATAAAATTTAAATTCTTTGAGAAATTTTTTACTGATGGACAAAATTTCTCTTTAAAAGGAATCAGATTAATTTACAAAAAAATTTTTTTTACATCATAATGCAAATTTAATTCATTTGTATTTTTTAAAAGTTTGAGCCAGCACATAAAAGACTTTTCTGCTCAATTTGCAGTGTTTCATAGTCAGGAATTAGATAACATATAGTTTTAATCATTTTAATTGATATATAGTTCGTCCATCGTGGTTCGATGATGACCACTTTGTCATCCAGTGGGCTGAGGGCTTTGCACTGGGGTTTTGTGCCTCCTCATGTGGCTGGTGAGACCTATGCGAGCCCGGAATGTTCGGCCGCACTCTGGGCAGGTAATTCCAGCTGGAGCTAGTGTCGTTTGCCTTGCTTTCCTTCTCTGGCGTTTTTCTTTCGCAAGCGTTGTTCTTTTTTCCTCAGCAACCTGTGCGCCGGATCTCACAGCGCGGCGCCATGATACTCTGTCATGTGCCTCTGTCTCCCAGGTGCCTGGGTCAATGTTGAACTCCTTTAGAGAAGCTTTGAGGGTGTCTTTGTAGCGCTTTTTTTGACCACCTTGCGAGCGCTTGCCTTCTCTTAATTGGCGATACATGAGACGTTTTGGGATGCGGTGGTCCTCCATCCTGCACACGTGTCCTGCCCATCGCAGCTGGGACTGCATCAGGATTGTGTGGATGCTTTTCAAACCAGCTCTTTGAAGGACTTCAGTATCTGGCATTCTGTCCTGCCATTTGACATTTAGTATTTTTCTTAGACATGTCATGTGAAAGTGATTTAGTTTCTTGGCATGTCTTCTGTATACTGTCCATGTTTCTGAGGCATAGAGCAATGTAGGTAGGATGACGGCTCGGTAGACCCCTAGCTTAGTGTTTGTGGTGATACCACATCTGTTCCAAACATTGTTTGATAGTCTGCCATATGATGCACTGGCCTTGGCGATGCGAAGGTTGATTTCGTTATCGATATTTCCATTTCTGGAGAGTGTACTGCCAAGATATGTGAATTTGTCCACTGCATTTATATTGTGTCCATTTATAGTGATGCTTGGATCCGAGTAGGCTTTCCCAGGAGCAGGTAAATATAAGACTTCAGTCTTATTTGTGTTAATGGTAAGGCCAAAGTCTGAGCATGCTCTTGAGAAGTCACTGACGAGGCTTTGTAGATCGTCTTCAGAGCAGGCATTTAGGGCGCAGTCGTCAGCAAATAGCAAGTCTCTGATTACTGCTGAATTTGTTTTTGATTTTGCTTTGAGCCGCCTCGGGTTGAATAGGCCACCATCAAATCTGTATGTTATATTTATTCCTTTGTTTTCTCTATCCGTGAATGCATCTGTCAGCATAGCGGAGAACATGATACTGAACAGTGTAGGTGCTAGGACACAGCCTTGTTTTACCCCGTTTGATACTTCGAAGGGCTCTGATGGTTCACCACTTTCTTGGACACAGGCCTTCATGCCATCGTGGAATAATCTCACCATGGTAATGAATTTTCGTGGACAGCCATACTTTGACATAATCTTCCAGAGACCTTCCCTGCTGACAGTTTCGAATGCCTTCGTTAGGTCGACATATATTGAGAAGAGGTCAGCATTTTGTTCTTGGCATTTTTCCTGGAGCTGCCTTGCCGCAAAGATCATGTCAATGGTTCCACGCTCTTTTCTGAAGCCGCACTGACTTTCTGGTAGTAGACCATGTTCTATGTGTTGCATGAGCCGATTTAGTAGGATGCGTGCAAGGATTTTCCCAGCAATAGAAAGAAGAGATATCCCTCTATGGTTGTCGCAGATTTGGCGGTTTCCTTTTCGCTTGTATAGATGAACAATTGTGGCATCTTTAAAGTCTTGTGGTATTGACTCATTTTCCCACATAATTAAGAATAGCTCATGAAGTCTTTCGATCAGGGGTAGTCCACCTTTTTTGTAGACCTCTGCGGGAATGGAGTCAGCTCCTGGGGCTTTTCTGCTTGCAAGCTGTTGAATGGCAAGATCGGTTTCCTTTAGCGTGGGAGGGTCATCCATTTTTTCATTTATTGGTACTTGCTGTAGCCTGTCTATGGCCGCTTCATTTATGATGGAAGGTGTATTGAGAACCTTTTCGAAGTGCTCGGCACAGCGTTTTAGGATTTCTTCCTTATCTGTCAATAGGATTGTCCCATCAGCATTTAATAATCATTTTAATTACTTAAGCAGCTGATAGCAGTATAATTAAGTGTGATTACAAGGATATAGTGCTATTAGTCAATATGTGTGATATAAACTAGTGTTAGTGGCTAGTGGCCAGTCACTGGATGTTTTATCACCATTTACTTAGTCTTACTTTAGTGTTGAATTTTTGAAACTCACTGATTTTTTTAGATTAATTAGGTAATGATGTACAATTGATATTGAAGCCCTCTAAATTTTCAAACTTAAGTCAATATAACTAGTGACTATATAGAACTTTTTAAAAGCCAGCACCTTTGTCTCTACACAGACGCAGTTAAATTAATAGTACTTTTTATTATTGAATTTCTTTTTGAACATCTTTACAGATACTTACAGCTGGCTATGGCATTGACACAAGGCCAACAAATGGTGACATTGTCACATTGAAAGTTGAAGGCAGACTGGAAGATGGCAAACTTGTGGACAATGAAGAGATCACTTTTTATCTTAATGATGGGGATGTTATATTAGGTAACTTTTGAACTTCTCACAGGAAAACTATGAAATAACTTTCTTTGTTTTTTCCTGTGATGTACTTAACTAGTGTCCCAACTAGAAGGATGGTAGTTTTAAATGTAAATATAAAAAGAGTTTCTTTTGATTGTAATATCTCCATTAGCCTTGAAATTAGCCTTTATATTTCAAAACAAAGGTAGGTTACTTCATTTTAAAATAACTATATCTTCAGTTGTAATAAATGTTACCCACTTTTTACAGCTTTTGATTTAGCAGCAGCACTTATGGAACAAGGTGAAAAATGTGAGTTAACAACTGATGCTAAATATGCTTATGGTAGTTTGGGAAGGTAAGACATTTCTGTTCTCCACTAGACACAGCTTATTAATCCATTGATCCAATTTTTAAAAGGTATTTTCATAAAACAAAAACAGATTAAATCTATTATATGTAGATATTCAACATACATCATAGACTTGACTAATTCAAACAAGAGAACTTAGAGCTCTGTTAATAGCCTCAGTGTTGAATGTTTGAAGCACAAATTGAAATATTGAAAACACCATATTTTTATTTTAATTATTATAAATATATCAATTTTGTGTGTGTTATTTTACATGCAATAATGCAGTTATGCCTGAGTACGGCCCGCGGGCCATATCCGGCCCGTGATGTGGCTCCATCCGGTCCGCCGAACGGTCTGCACAAAGTGTTGAAAATCCCCTCCTTCCAAAAAAAAAGATTGAAAAAAATGTATCTGTACCTATGTTAGGTCCTCACTTCTTTTCTGATGGATCTGTACCTATTTTAGGGCCTCACTTTTTCTCTGATGGATCTGTACCATGACTTTAATGCGTGTACGTTTATGAAATGGGAAAGCTGAAGAAGCTACAAGTGGACTTCCATTGTAAAATCTAACAGGCACAGTGAACGTATCTTTACTTTTTTTTGTGTGGAACATGAAAATAATCCAAAATATTTGATAAATATTTTGATTTGTAAAAAATTTGTGGCTGTTTACAAAAAAAACAATAACATATTAACGGCATTCTAAAACAAATACGATGCCACTCTTGCTTTAAGTTGTGAATAAAAGATTGTTAAACTACACCTAGAAATTGGAAGATCAATTTCAATATTTCCCAAAAAAGAGACAAGAAAATGAGTGGTCAAATAGCTACAATGATAAATGATATTCACATTGAAAGTAGAGACCAAAACGCATTTTCCGACACGTAAAAACAAAGATCAACTTCAAATATCCCATTAAGAGAATCATGGGATTAAAATAAAATTGTTTCAGGTCAATTTCATTCCTTTTTTTTTTGTACCTTTTCTGTCATGTGGCCCGTGAAGCGAGTGTCGGAAACAAAAATGGCCCGCTGGTCGAATTAGGTTGGGCTTCACTGCAATTATGTATTTAATTTGTGCAGGGACATTTCTTGGGTCCAGAAGTCATTTTCTTCTCATTTTATTTCCTTTGTTGATACTGCGCTACCAATTTATGACAGCTTTTATTTTAGCCTAATTTACAGTTTATTTACTGTCATGTGTCAGTTCTACAGTGCTGAGTTGAACTGGATAGAAAACTTCAACACTGTAATGTAATATTTATGTCATTATTAACTATTGTTGGCACCATTCTTGTTCTCTATATAATGACTATAGTCATACACTCAGCCAGGCCTTGACATTGATATTTATTGTTATTTGTTGATGCTTTGACAATCAAATTCCAATTCTTAAGCACAGAATTTGTTCATTTGAAGCTTTTATTTTTTTTTTTACAGATGCATTAATTACACAGTTAGTTATGGAAAGGTTTTTCTTAAACTTAATGTTGAATTTTTTTTTTTTAGAAAAATAAAATTAAATATTGTTTTATTGTTTTTATACTTAAATATAAATATTTGATTACTTTCAGAGAGCCGGACATTCCAAAAGATTCCAAACTCATTTACATTTTAGAACTGCTTCGTGTTCAACAGGCCCCGGAGCTATCTTCGTTAAGTTTTGAAGAAAGATTGAAAATAGGGTAATTCTATTTAAATTTTAACATTACAAACATGGAGTTTAAAAAAATCCTTTCTACTTAATTTGATGACACATCCAATAACCATCTGTGGTTACATATACAGTTGTTTAAAGTTTAGCAGAAGGAACATTATTTCTCAGAGATAGTATGTTTATTAAAAGATAATTTTAAATTAAATTTAAAATTGATAATTACTTTTATTTTAAATGTAGTGAATCAAAGCGAGAAAGAGGCAATTACTTATTTGGAAGATCAGACTACACAGGTGCTATCAATTCTTACAACAAGTATGTATGAATTTAGACTTATATTCTTGGTTTTTTTCTGGGTTAGAATTATGTACTAATTTTAGAAATACAATTCAAATATAAAGGAAGAGAATGTTGAATGACCTGACCTCTTCATTGGTAACAACTTTTGTAAATGATCTTCAATAATGAATTTTACTTTCTTACATGTAATATGAAGGGAGAGTAACCTTTTTGGGATTATGGGTACGACATGGCCTAAAGTGTGCTGATGTGCCTCAAAACTCAAACTCACTTTCCTACAAAAGGAAAGTTGAAATAACTCTGAACCATAACACCTTATGATAACTATAACTATATGATGAATAGCATAATAAAAAGTACTTTCTTACAGTCCATAGTTAAAGACTAATTGTTGGTTGTCAAGAAACTTTCTGACACATTTCTAGAGGATGAAATAATTCTTCCTAGGTGTATTACATGCTTATAATCATACATTCTTCAAGAGAACCTTCAGTTAGAGAAATAAATGTTTACTGAGGTATACATGCAGGAACTATAATTATCAATAAAAGACATGGCCATTAGCCTTATTGAGTCAGACAGATTAATTGATGCAAATTCTTTAAAGTACCTGAGTTTTTTTTTAATACAGCTTTTATGTAAGATCTATAGACATTATACTAAATTAATATTTTATCAGTATTGATCTACTGCTCCATAAAATTTCAATAATTTCACTGTAACATAAACAATTTCAGTGTAACATATTCTAAAAATAATTTCTTCAAATTAAAGAAGAGTACTTTAGTTTTTAAAATGTTATTATATAATAATTGAAAAAAGAAAATACTATCCTTAAAAAATATTACCTGTCTTTACTTGTAATAAAATTATAAGTGCATGAATATTATAAGCTTCAAATATAAATAGTAGCTTCCAAAATGATCTTTCTGTTATTCTGCTCTCTAACAATGTTATTGAAACTTTATATTTTGCTTGTCTGAATCTGTGTGGAAAAAAGGACTTTGTGTGATTTACTTGTACAAACTAAACTGTTCATTTTGTGTTTCTGTTAGAGCTGTTAAAGTTTTGGTTGATCCTGAGCTTAATGCTGGATTGGATAAAACCTCCCATTCTATATTAGTGGAGTCTTCAGTCAAATGTTACAATAATATGGCAGCATGTCAATTGAAGGTATGGTTGGTGAACACAATATTTGACTTCTCTTATTTGTAAAAATGTGTAACAGTGTATATAATTATGTACTTACTGATTTTACCATTTATTTGAATAACACATATTTTCTAGATTGATGCATTTGATGCTGTTATAAGGTCTTGTGAAAAAGTTCTGGCTAGTGAAACCAACAATGTGAAAGCTCTATATAGAATAGGAAAGGTATGGAATATAAGACACTTTTGTTTGAGTTGAAATATTTGGAAAATATTTTATTTCTCTATTAATTTAGAAGCACTAGTTATGTTTTTGTCAAAGCAATGATAATAATATTGTTACCTTTGAAACTGATCTTTCACTATCCATATTTAAAAATGAACATGTCCTATTATTTCAGGCTTATGGTGCCAAGGGTGAAATTGAACAAGCAATAACCTTTATGCGCCGTGCAATCAAGTTAGACCCTGAGTCTAAAATGTTGAATCAAGAAATGCTGAACTTGACAAGACGTAAAATTAAAGAAACCAAAACAGAGAAAGAACTGTATCAAAAAATGCTTGGAGTGAAACCAACACAAAACCAACCATCTAAAAAAAAGACTCAAAACTCCAAAACTGTAAGTAACTCAAAAATTGATGACATCACTAGTAAACCACAGCTGAAATTCAATTAAAAAGTTGATTTGGAATAAGAGAATTAATCCAACATTTGATTTTACAGAAAGCATAATGTGCAGTGTGGTTCTTCCATTGATCTGCATTTATTTGGAAGATCGAACACAAAATATAGTGAAGAGCAGCTAACTCTATTTAATTTGTGCCATGTTTAGTTTCAAAATGTAGAAGAATTAATACATCTACAATTTTTGTGTTCTCTTTAGCAGTTAGATTTAGTGTATAAAAATGTTTTTTTTTCATTACTACTGCTCCATATTACTATGAAATCAACTTGCGAATTGCCAAAGCCAGTGCATCCTATGTGGGGAACAGACAAGGTATTATCATAGGTACCAAGCTAGGAGTTTATCATGCTGTCAATCCTCCCAACATTGCTTTAAGCCTCAGAAACATGGATAGTATTCAGAAGACATGCACAAAACTGAACTACTTCCACATGCATCCAGACAATCCTGACGCAATCTCAATTGTGATGGGCAGGCCACGTCTGCAGAATGGAATACTCCTGCATCCCTAAAAGACCCCTTTATGTTCAGCTAACGGATGGTAAGCGAGCATAAATTGGACAAAGAAAACATTGCATGGACACCCTCAAAGTGTTTCTGAAAGCCGTCAACATTGACCCTGCTATCTGGGAGACAAAAGCACATGATAATCGAGCATTGTGGCGCTGCGCTGTGAAAACTGGCAAAAAATTGCAGAGGTCAAGAAAACAGCATTGATTGAAGAAAATCCCCATAGAAGAAAATCAAAGCAACATACACAAGCTCCAGCTGGAATAACCTGCCCAGTGTGCAGCTGAACATTGCAGGCTCACATAGATCTCACCAGCCACATGAGGAGGCACAAAACCCCAGTGCAATCACCTCAGCTTGATGGGTAAACTACACTATGTTGCTATATTCTGAAAACATCATTTTAAATTGAGCACTTTAAATACAACATATTGGGAAGTTTATTTTGTCTAATACTCTTAGTTATGTTTTAGCAGGCAGATTTAAGAACAGAAACATTATAACAAAAAAAAAATGCCAAAAATAAAAATATATCAATTTGAAATGAATCAAGAAATTGCAATGAAGATATTAAAAAGAAATGCTCTTAATATTCCTGCATTTAGAAAATGTGTTAAGTGATCTGTGAGCCAAAATGCAGCAAAATTACTGAATTATACAAAATGGTGATATTTAATTTTTCAAAACACATAACTGATTATTTTGCTTAGCTTCTATTGATATGACTCGTGTAAGATCAGACTTGAAAATAAACAGAAACAAATTTATACTATAAAAATCGATGAAAGATTTCACAGGCACTAAATATTGCTATAACCCTATTGGCGGCGCAAAAGGGTTAACTGTGTGTAGTCA
>JADKLZ010000003.1:24215329-24228237 GCA_021533235.1 Biomphalaria straminea
AGGAACACAAGGTGCTAAGATGATACATTTTAGTCTAGGAACACAAGATGCCAACTAACACTGGGTGCTAACAAAACAAGTCAGAATTATGCATCAAACGCACAATTGTAACTAATTTCCTTCGGGATAATAAATTCATTGAATTCTTTGGCAACTGCTAGTGCTGAAGTCGTTAAAAGAATGTAATTAATTTTATTCACTTAACAGTAATTTTCTAATGATGATGTCGATCTACAGTAATCTACTTATAATTGGTAAAACTAATCTGATTATTTATGTCAAGGGCCTAAAAGATGTCTGCGACGAGCCTGCGTACAATGTACATTATTCTTATATTAGTACTAGTTTATTTCTAGCAAGCTTGTATGTGGCCTTAATAATGAAAGATCATCGAGAATCTTTCTATATAACAATAAGAAACTCTGTTGGAATGACAAAGGTATTGAAGTTTATACCAGAAGCCTACTTGGTGATAAGAAAAAAAAAGATATTGTATCTTATTTTTTCCACAATAATAATCACGTGACTAACTTGCATGATACCCACAACAGATTTTGTAGGACTAGATTGAGACGATATTTCCATATAGAAAAATGCTTGTTAATCATGTACAACTGAGTCTTGCTTGTTATGTGTCCTATTTTCAAACACTCGGGTTCAACCTCTTCGTGTAAGGGGCTTTCTTTAACTCTTTCTCTCCGTAATTATTTTTCTACATTTCGCTCATTACTATTTAACTCCCCTGGGCTTCAATAGCTTTGTTGTTTGTTGTCAGGAAATGTTATATTTTGGTACAGAATTAAAGGGAAATGCAAGCTCTTTTTATATAACACAAAGTCAATTTTAAAAAAGTTAAACATTAATTTAATTTATTGAGGTCAAATCAACTATGGTATCGTCGATTATGAGAGAAAGAGTTAAGAAAAATGTAGTTTTATCATTAGAAATATTGCGTCAAATCATAGTATTTCACTTTTTTTTTCAGAAAAAGATTTGTTTGCTACTTCTAGACTTTGTAAAGATCTAGATCAAGACTCAAAACTTCGTTACAGTTATTTTCAAAACAAGGAAGTCTATGGAACATGATACTTTTATTTATTCCAAACATTAGACACAAATCTTGGTTTCCAGAACAGCTTAAATAAAAAAAGAAGAAAAACTGAGAAAAAAGAATGAATCAATAAGTTGTAAAAAATTAAATACCGTTTGTTTGAGAGGAAACAAAAGTCAGCGTTTTAACTACATACCTTTACACACATATGGGACACACACACACACACACACTCAGAGCTCGGAATGGTGTCATTCAAGAAGTAAGCCACGTCAACCCAGATATTCCCATCTCTTTTGACCTACTTTATGAAGCGAAACTTTTTTTTTTAAAAGGATAACAGACAAGTGTCATTCACCTCATAAGGATGAAAACTATGTCGCCATAGTTCAATTCAAATGGTATGATTTTTTTTTTAACATATGTCGAGTGAGACAGAATGGATTTAAGTAGGTTATTTTTTTGTTTTAGCATACCGGTATTCCAATAATGAGGCCAGAATGGTTTTACAGCTTTAGCGTTTGACTCGTGGGGTGACCCGTGAGCCGAATGGGACACTCAGTATATCTGTACATACCTCTTTAGCATGATAATGATAATAGTAAAATAATACTTAAAATAATGGTACCGGTAGTAATCATCATCATCATCGTTCCTTTGGGTTCCTCATGGAACAAAGGGCCTCGAATGTTATTGATAGTAATAATATAATAATAACAATGGTAGTTATAATAATCATTAGTAATGCTGATGTGTACAATGGTAGACAAACTGAATCATTAAGACTAAAAACTTATCTTAATAATAATAATAATAATAATTGGAAAAGAGGTAGGGCCTATATTGCGTCATCAAAACTCGATTAGCAAAACAAAGTAACTTAAATTATTCCTTAATAAAAGCTTGAATCAATAATGCCTTACACTAATTCCCGAACGCGACAGTCCTTTCAGAATCGACGTTGGATCTAGATCTAGACCTAGTTTAAGAAACCTAATTAAAATGTATTTATTTGTATACTTAAAAACATTTTAAAGTCAAGAATAAAAGTTTTTCTGTTATGGCTAACGAGCTAGTATTTTCCCCCAATAATATAATTATAAACAAGATTACAAAGAGAGTTTGTGTGATACACAAACTCAGAGGCGGCCCCCGTCGGAGTCGGATCCCTGTCAGATCCGCTTTGATCTCTCAACGGACGGACACACAGACAGACAGACAGACGGACAGACAGGCCACACAAAACTAATATACATCTTCCGTGCTTTGATCTCTCAACGTTAGCCTTGTAAAGCCGATGTTCAAGGCAACTGCCACACTTGTTTTATGAGTTGATTACTTTACGAGTTAATACTGGTATGTTACTCGTATGTTGGAACAAAAAAAATGTGAAAACATGTGCAGTATATTAGATTATTAATTGTCTTAAAGTAGGTTTCATTTATATTGCATACTAATTAGGTTTTTTCTCTTTAAATACTGTTTGCATAAAATATTTTTAAAAATTAGATTTTGAGCTTTTAGAAAAAAAAAAGTAGCCGTTGCATCAGAACTTTGAATGCTCTATATTATCGTGATGTCAGATTTTCATTTTCTCTTCTACTTTCTGAGCACTAAACGGGACGGACGGACAGACGGACAGACAGACAGACAGACAGACAGACAGACAGACAGACAGACGGACAGACAGGCCACACAAAACTAATAGCGTCTTTTCCCCTTTCGGGGGCCGCTAAAAATTATAGGAAAATCCCAGGTTCCAACCACCCAGGCTCCCCCATGAAGTTTTGACTTGAATAGAGGTATTGTAAAAAAGAGTTCACCGCACCTAAACAACAGTCTCTACATTTTTTTCATGTTGTTATCATTAAAGGCCAGTAATGCATCACATTGAAGACAACTATGTTTTTGCAAATTATCTACCCTTTAAAGATCTTCACACAGTGATGCAATATCAATATAATGTGTAAAGTTACGCCCGCTGTCTTTGCTCTAGTGAGTTTGAGAGTCCCTAAGTCAGTGAGATGATCTTGATGCACCACTACACACAATGTCCCACATATATTCTTTGTCAAAAGTGTGCTGAATGTCGAGGAGATGCTTAAAAAAAATGCAAAACAAAAACAAAAACAAAAAAAAAAATTAAAAAATTTCTGACTTTAAGTTCAAGCAATATAGCAAACTAAATATTTTATTTTTTTCTTACAGTCTCTCAAAGATATATAGCTAACACACACACCCTCTCTTTCTCTCTCTCTCTCTCCCTCTCTCTCTCACGCACTTGGACACAATCACACCCTTTAATACACAAACACACTACTCTCAAGACACATATACACAGTAGCGGTCTTAGGGGGTGATTCAACTGGGGCAACCGCCTCAGGCCCCGCGCCTGAGGGGGGCCCCGCGCTGGGAGATTTTATTGTTACCAACTTCGAAAACTAAATGAGTGGTCATAAACAAGGACTTGTTACTCAATATTTTCCCAGTATACCAAATATACCAATTGCTATTTAAGATTACATTTTTTATTTCGAAATACCGTTTTGTTTCGGTAAAGACAGCCGAGTCTTAGAGGCTTTCATCGTTTAACATTCACAATAAAAACACATAAGTAGAAGCAACCATTCCTAATCGTTTCGACGTCTAATCGGATTTCATTTGGAAAATGCGTAGTGATAAAGTTTGAACTACTATTTGCATTATGAAAAATTGTATATGAAAAATACATTTGTAGAAACAATAATGGAACTTTTGACCAATTGATTATTTAATGAAAATAATCAGTGCTTTTTTTAACCGTCACGTCGTACGGCGTACTTCACTTTTTTCAATGTGGGGAAAAAATATTAATTTTCTTGAATTTTAGCGTTTATTATTAATTTATTAATAGTTAAAAAATTAGGCAATCCATTATTTTTTTTATAATAAAAAAGCACTGAAAATAAGTAAACAATTGTACGGTGTATTCTCGACTGTCGCTGGTGATACGTCCTAAGACCGCACGCGAAGATCAGATTTTCGCAGTAGGCTGTTCATTTCATAAACGTAAATATTTTTCGGATATAAACAGTATCACCAGTTGGTGTGCTTGTACAGTTATTTCGGCAAATCAGCTTCCAGCATGACATATTAAGTTTTCTTTTTCCAATTGGCTACTGTGTGAACGTGTTGAAAAAAAAAAACAAAAAACGCGGGAGTATTTTTAGCG
Organism: Biomphalaria straminea; assembly: GCA_021533235.1. Classification (NCBI taxonomy): domain Eukaryota; kingdom Metazoa; phylum Mollusca; class Gastropoda; family Planorbidae; genus Biomphalaria; species Biomphalaria straminea. The sequence continues at coordinate 24,219,592 of JADKLZ010000003.1, forward strand.
GTCCCAGAAAGGGGAAAAGACGCTATTAGTTTTGTGTGGAATGTCTGTCCGTCCATCCGTTGCGTTTAGATCTCGTAAACTAGAAAGTTATTGAAAATCCGAAATCATAATATTTAAGACCATTCAAAGTTCTGATGCAACGGCTACTTTGTTTTTCTAAAACCGAAAAATCTAATTTGTAAATCACGTATGCAAGCAGTTTCTTTCAGAAAAATACATCACTTTTACAACTATTCATTATTAATGTTAACAAACACCGAAAGCTCTGTAATATAAGGGATAATTAATTACCCCTTTTAAACAGGTTTATATGAAAACGTTGTTTTTTTTTCATTTTTTTAGACATTTGTATTGCTAAGTTAAGTAAGTTTTGTTATACTAACTACTACATTTACACAGACAAAAAATCTATTTAGTATGCATATAAGTTGGGCATAATTTAAAACAACAATTAATAAGTAGTTTTTCATATCACGTGTCATAATGTGGTAAAGTAACTAATAAACTTCACTGGGGCACTACACAAGATCTGACAACATTCTTTCTCCATTCTACTCTGTCATTTATTTGTCATTGATAGAATTTCATTCTGATGTTCTTTCTGAATATATTGAAACCTCCTTTTTTACCTGTCTGGGTGGACCACTTCAGGGGCAGATTTTGAGTTTGTGTTTTCACACAAACTGTCCTTGTAACCTTGTAACCTTGTTTTTATAAATTATTTAAAAAAAAAACGTGATACAGCCTTTCCGAAAAAGTCGGGTCTTCGAAAGTGAATGGACCACTGTAACTCCTATAGAACACTTTATTCTTAAATAACATCCTATTGGCTTCAATTAGCAGAGTGAGAGAGGCGACATACTATTAGTAGTGGCGAGTGTTTTTTTATTTGCATCTGTTGATGCAGAACAATTAAAATACAGTATATAATGTACTTTGGCGGCCAATAGTAAACCAGCAGTACCCTACGTAATGTTCTATGTTTTGTTACAAAAATAAGGCCCACAACTTTGAGGCTAACATACTGTATTGTTATTGTTGCAGCATTAGAGAAGGATTAGCCCGTTAGCGAGATGTGGTACGATATATATATATATATATATAGTCTACCTTTACGGCTCGCCCAGGGCCCCGCGCACTGCTAGGGCCGCCCCTGCACATACACATATGTCTATAAAGACACATCCACTTATCTTCACACACATACTTTCGCACTAATTAAAATGCAATGATAAAACTACATTTTGTCAACTAGGGGGCTGAGGGCTTTGCATTCCAGTTTCACAGGTGGCTGGCTTTTTCTTACTTTACTGAGACTTATGTCAGCCTGCAACGATCGGTTGCACACAGGGCAAGCTATTATATCTTAAGGTTAACAGATGTCCGGCAAAGGTAGAACATGTCCTCCTTTCTGGAGTCTTGTCCCCCGTCCTTTTAAAAGGCCTTGATGTTTGGCTTTCCCTCTCATAATAGCAGGATGTTCAGCCCTATCGGTATCTGCCTACCTAGGTCGCCATAACCAAGTTGCAAAGCTAATACACTAGCACTTGGCTTTGACACAAAATTTGATCGGGAAGGATACTCCTCCTTATTACAAATACTCGCCACAACAGGTTCTCGAGTCTACTGATTATCTGCTGTACTGGGATAGGCCTATTTTGACCGACAAAACAGTAGATTTTAATCGCCCTGATCTGCTGCACATCGATAAAAAGGAAAAAGCCGCTACCATTATCGACATTGCCGTACCACCATCTCACAACTTAAGAAAAACTGAGTTAGAAAAACAACGAAAATATGGCAACCTAGGATTGGAGATTAAGCGTCTATGGAAGCTTGTTAAAACAACAATATACCCCATTGTTATATCAACCGAGGGGATAATAACAACTGACCTCACAGGTACCTTCAAGGCCCTTGGCATTCCTAGGAACATTCTCGTTGCCGTCAGAGGGCGGTACTGCTGCAGACCTGCCACATCACCAGAAAATTCCTAAGTGGAAACTGATAAAGGGACTACGATGAATTTTGTTTCCCTTTAACGAAACTCGACCCTAGCTGCGACAGAGAAAGAATACTCGTTCTTTTATCATAATAATAATAATAATAATAATAAGGCTTGTCTTCGAATCCGATGATTATTGAGGAATACAGTGTTTCCCGTGGCTGTGCAGCCCCAGCTGTAACCTACATATTTTGCCACATCCAGGGCAAGCAAAACCATTGTCCGCAGGTGGTCGGTTTAGATTTTCTTTTCGTCGTCTGCGTTTGTCCTCGGCGGCAGATTTTCCTATGGTCTCAAATGTGTATTCCGCGGCCTTCGTGAGTGACCTCCTGCTGTCTCGTTCCAACGCCGCATGCAGCCAGGTGCTCTCTTCTATGTCAGCCAAAGAAAATTGACGCCTAAGCTGGTCTTTGAAGCGTTTCCGTGGGGCGCCTTGTTACGTCGACCACCTTTTAGCTCACCAAAAAAGACTGCCTTTGGCATACGTTCGTCTCCCATACGGGATTCATATTCTCTCAATTAAACGAAGAACAAATACCATGGATATGTTCTCATTGTTGGCGAAAAACCAAACATTTACAACACAGCAGAGATTGGCCTTACTTGATTGACCTAGCGCTAAGAAAATAAGTTAAAAGATTGCTGTTTCTGCACGTAATTATAATACTTTCTATTGAATTCCAGTCATAACTTCATGGAGGGTGGGTGGGCAGAACCTGAACGCTGATCTGGACTGATCACATAGACGGCTCTAACGATTTTTAGCGGCCCCCGAAAGGGGAAAAGACGCTATCAGTTGTGTATGGAATGTTGTTCGTCCGTTCGTCCATCCCGTTTAGATCTCGTAAACTAGAAAAGATAGTGAAAACCCGACACCATAATTGTCACATATGCCATTCTAGGTTTAATTATGTATTTTTTATTTATTAAGGCCACTTAGGAAAACCTAGAATCTGGGTTGATTACTGTGAGGGTTTTGCCCGGGAGTTATTTATAGCTTGTCTATAGACTTCTAGAGTTCAAATCTATTGGTTGATTTAAAATAAAAAGACCTTTTTTTTTGAAAGAGTTAGCGCCAGCGAGAATAAGACGCGCCAGATTCAGTCTGGAGCGAGTTTTTTTAATGATAGGTTGTGTTTCTAGTTTGCTCTGAAATATTATTGAAGAAAGAAGCCTTTTTATTGTATTCTCATTTTATTAATATGTACTTTGTACATAAGCTGTACTTACGTTCTGTTTAAATAAAGTTTATAGAGTTTTATTTCCATCAAAGAATTATTTTGTGAATCCTAGATCGTCATTTGTTCAACTGTTTAATTCAAGTTAAAATCCCCGGCAATCACAACACACTTGTGACAATAATATTTTAGACCATTCAAAGTTCTGATGCAACGGCTACTTTTTTCTTTTCTGAAAGCGAAAAATCTATTTTTTAAAAAATCATTTATGCAAGCATTTTTTTTCCTTCATAAATATATATACTTTTACAACTATTCACTATTAATAGTAACAAACATGGGAGGCTCTTTAGTAGGGGAGATGACAATTTACTATATTTGTAACACATTTATGCAAATGGTTTTATATCTTTTTGTCAAAAATTATTATTATTTTTTTTTTACATTTGTAATGCTAAGTTAAGTAAGATCTGTTATACAACTACTACATTTACACAAAAGTTTACTTTTTTAAAGAGGAAAAATCTTTATAGATATAAGTTGGACATGATTCAAAACAATAATTAGTAAGCAATTTTTATCATATTATCACGTGGACTTCAGCTGTACCAAACAGTAATATACCGTTTTGAAAACAATTAGATCAATTAGATATTCATTATAAAACAATAGCTAGACCAGGTTCACATCTAACTTTACATTCACTTTCACTTATCCTTTGGTCTGTCGGGTCGCTGTGGCACCATACAAGATCTGTCAACCTTCTTTCTCCATTCTTGTTTGTCATTTGTCTTATATATAATTTAATTCTAATGTGCTTTCTGAAAATATTGAAACCTGCCAGTTTACCTGCCTGGGTGGACCACTTCGGGGCCGATTTTGAGTTTGTGTTTCCACACAACCTCTAGAAATTTAATGATGCATATCGTTGAGAAAAAAATTACAAGCTCGTTGGCCACTTAGGCCGTTATAATTTTTAAAAGTAAAAAAAGAAATTTAAATTTGGCTTTAAGTTGGAGTAAAAAAAAACAACACATCATGAGTTGTATTTTAAAATTGAAGTTTCTTAAAGTTTATTGATAGATTATATAAGCTTTGCTTATATTTTTTACGTAAATATAGTATAGATTACATCTAGATTCTGGATCTAGAAGTTCTAAATCAAGTCTAGATCTAGTTCTATATAGATGACTCTACAATGAAAGGTCCTGTGGCACAGCACCTTCTTGCAATTTGTAGGGGCTGGATTAGTTTTGATTTGTATTAGAAGATCTGGGAGGATACCATCGCATCCGGGTGATTTGCTTTGTTGTCTATGGCTTTGTTGAGCTCTAGAAGGCTGGGTATTTCATCTAGCTCGTTCATTGTGAATTATTGTATGATAGTCTTAAGAGCTGAGGCAGAGACTGAGCTTGTTGTGGCGTAGAATTTGGAGTAATGTTCAACCCATCTGTGCATTTGTTGGCACTTGTCTGTGATAATTTCCCCAGTGGTTGATTTAAGAGGTGCAGACTTGTTTTGGGAGGGTCCGAGAGCCTTTTTGATTCCTTCATACATCCCTCATATGTTTCCCACTTGGGCTGCGAGCTGAATATTGTCACTGAGCTCTTCCCAGTATTCATTGGCACAGATCATTGCTGTCCTCTGTACAGTGGCTCTAGCTTCTTTTAGATTTATCAAATTGCGTTGGATAGGTTTTGCCTTGTATGTAGCGAGTGCATCTTTCTTTGCTCTGATGGCATGTGCTAAAATAGCTGATTTAGAGTCAAGCCAATCATTTTGTTTTGTAGTTTTTCTTCCAAAGGTGTCCAAGGAAGTCTTTTGTATGGTGGACTTGAGGTGCTCAAATTTTAATCTGTTGCTGTATTTCCATATACATTTTTATAATCGCATTCAAAAGATTCCGCAAACTATCTGGAGATCAGGGTGGCACATCTTGCTTACATCCCATTGGTGTCTTCCAATCTGCTTGGTATGGTGGATTTTTTTAGGAAGAAGATTTATCTTGCAACATACCAAGGACTGATCTGTGTCACAGTCTGCACTGTGATAGGACCTGGTAAGCTTGACAAATTTTAAGCACTTTTGTCTTACCATGATTAGGTCTAGTTGGTGCCAGTGTTTGGAGCGAGGATGCGCTAAGATACTCTGTGCTTTGTTTAGTCTTAAAAATAGGTCTGTGTAGGGATAAGGATAATAAGTACAAATTAAGATCACTGGAAGCCTAAAATATAAGTTATAACGGTTTAATTTAATAATATACACCTAGAATTAGCGCGGGACCTATAAAAGTGCGTCTGCATAGGTTGCAGTGGCCTAAGACCGGCCCTGCTCCTAGTTTTGCTACTCAAATTTAAAATCTTCATTTTCAAACACGTTCTGAGCAAACGATGCTTCTGGGAATGAATGGAGTCTACCTTTTTTTTTGTTTTGTACTCAAAGGCCATGACAATTTTAGTTGCCCCCCCCCCCTGCTCTTTTCTCTTACCGGGTTTTCCGCATTCTTTTTCTTAAGCACATCTTTTAAGTCTGTTCCATATTGACCTGAATGTCTCCCAAATCAATAACTACAACTTATATACTTACTTATAAAACAAATGCGCGCAAGACTTACTTACCCTTAATTTCAGACATTCAATCGATATCTTTGTGTTCTCATTCTTGGTCTTACAAGAGATTATGTTGTTCTATTTCCCAGTGGCGTAGCTAGAGTATATGATGCTTTGATGCCCCCCCCCCATAAAAAAAAAACTAACTAAATAATAACATTGCAAAACCTTACTTCTTTGTTCAAAATAATATGTATTCATTAATCAAATACTGTTAATTCAAAAAAATCTCTTTTACATAAACATACTAACATACTACAAGTGAATTTTACGCGCTTTCTTTCTTGCTGTCAAAGGTATCAATAATTTTATCGAAATCAATTTTTTCCACCTGCTCTTGTTCAATGGACAAAATGGCCAAATTAGTGAGTCGTAAATTTGTCAAAGTTGATCGCAAATAATTCTTCATCAGTTTAAGTTTGGAAAAACGTCTCTCGCATGTAGCGACGCTTACCGCAATAGACAAAAATATGTGAATCATAAGGACGATATTCTGGACTGAATCATCTAAATCTAGCTGATATTTTTTAAAAATAAAATTCAAGAGCTCAACAGGTCCTTGTTTTAGAAGTTCGGAGGCTTTTGATGAAACAGTGACAAACCATTGAAGCCTTTTTCTCTCCAGCAGGAATTCGTTTTTATCAATGTCGCTAGGAGTACTAGTGAGATTGATTTCAACCTGAAGAGTTAATAGTTGGGAAGGCGACAAAAAATCATATCTATCGGCTACATCATAAAGTTGCTCGAATCGGGTGATTATTTCTTGAACAATCCTGTCCAAGGTAGAATAATTTTTTCTTCGTAACTCTACTTTGTGTGTAAGTACAGAGTCGTCACTTTTCTCACCAGGTATCTTTGTCTTATGGCCAATACGTTTTTGAGGTTCTGTACTGATTCTCAGATCTGAGCACACGCTTTTGGCAAAGGTAATGCTGGCTTCAGCGATGTCCTCTCGATTACTACTTAAAAATGTCTCTAGTGTTTTTAGTTTGAGTTAGCAGTCTCGAATAGACAATCCTTGTTTTTGAAGGTAGACTTGCGCATCATTAATTTCAGTTAATACAGGAACCCAAAATCCAAGATAGGGGAGAAAATTAAAAGACTGAATAGCAACTAATAATTCACCTGCTTCAGATCTAGTCGATGAATTTTCATCTCTGCTAGTTAATGTCTCCAGTTTCTATAATTTTAGAAAATTTATCCTTAACCATCTTGACGGCTACTCCTCTGGCACTCCAGCGGGTCTCAACTGAACGTTAAAGGCTAATTCCGGTTATTTTGATGAGGATATCCCAGCGGTGTGTTGAAGTTGAGAAAAAGGCATGTTAACGGTCCAGTGTACCAAAAAATGTTACCGAATTGACTTCAGCTCCAGCAGCTCGCATTCCTGCTAAATTGAGAGAATGGTTTGAGCAGGCAATAGATAGTGCTTTGGGATTGACTTCTAAAATACGTTTTTGGACACCGAAGTTTTGACCATTCATGCAACGACTACTTTTACCCTTTTTTCTTTTCTGAAAGCGAAAAGTTTAATTTTAAAAGTTAACTATGCAAGCATTTTTACAATTATTCACTTTGAAAAGTAAAAATAAAACCCACTGGAGACTGTATTAATAATCTGTAAACCAAACGGTTTATTTTTTTTTTTACTTTTATGCAAACATTTAAAAAAAATTGCTTTAAAATATTTGTATCACTAAATATAAGTTTTTTGTTACACAAGCTACTCACTTTTAAATATAATTTTAATTTTGTATTAAAAGAGGAAAGCATTTAGTAGACACAGAAGTTGACTTTAGTCGACTATAATCTAAAAAAAAAAGCATTGGTTTCATATTATACAAGTGAAATGTAATGAAACACAAAGTCACACTTACACATACGAAAGGGAAAAGTTTCTTCATAGAAGCCTTGAATGAAAGATTGGTCCTTAACAAAGCAATCAAATAATCATTCAAAAGCTTTAGTTACTGTAAATTATAAGATAAGATAAGACAATAATATTAATAACTCTTCTGTTGACTTAATAACTTGATAATACAATAGTATTAACAACACTTTTGATACTTAATCTTCTTTTGTATTTGTGGAGTGCCATGGATGTGGCAAAATATGTAGGTCACGGCTGGTGCTGCGCAGCCACGGAAAATACTGTATTCCTCACTAATCTTCGGACTCGAAGACAAGCCTTATTATTATTATTTGTGGAGTGAGTTCTGGTTATTGATAGTTTATAGAGTACCCGACAAAATAGCGCGTCAAAATCGCATGAAATTTCCCTACAAAATAGCGCGTCAAAATAGCACAGAATTTTCCAACAAAATAGCGCTGACAAAGTAGCACGAAATTTCCCGACTATAGAGCGCGGACATAATATGTATAATAAGAATAGCATTTTAGTGAGGGAAGTTCTTTGATAGGTTGAGGCCATGGGCGCCCGCAGGGGGGTGCAAGGGGGTGCACTTGCACCCCCCTGGATTCTGAGTAGCAAAATTTTTGACAATTTTGTGCATCATTAAATCAATTGACTTCTTAGTAGACACTGAGCAAGTAGTACCTCCACTGTAGTACAATCATAAGGATAAGTTAATGTTGGAGTTGACTAGTCTAGGCTTAATAGGAATATATGGCCGACGTGCACCCCTCTGGATTCTAGTAGCCACATTGTAGCAAATTTTATAAAAAATAATTTCTTAGAAGTAACAATTTAAGAAGTTAGGCTTCCACTGAAGTTCAGCTGTAAGGAAAAAACTATTATTGCAATAAACTAGAATATGCTAATCATGTGTTGATGGCTAACCATGTTGGAAGATTGTAGGCTTTGTAAAGAATTAATCTCTAAAATTAAAACAAA
>JADKLZ010000003.1:24244274-24257594 GCA_021533235.1 Biomphalaria straminea
CTCATAAGGCTAGTTGTGTATTATATGTCTCATAAGGCTAGTTGTATGTTATATGTCTAACGTTCTCATAATGCAAGAGGCTTACATTATGTTTACTATTATCCTTACTATTTTTTGTATTATTTAACTGCAACATCGAACGTATTTTTGTAAAGACAAAAACCCAACGCTGCTAAAATAGATGATGGTTTTAGTTTTAAAATATTGAAATAAATGTAGAAATTTAGCAATAGATCTACATGAAAGATGTTATACTGTAAGAATGAAAGAATCAGATATTTCAAAAAATTAAATAAATGAGATGTAAATTAACTTTAACATAATAGTAACAAAACTTGTAAACAATTTCTTTAAACCTCATTATAAGTTCCAAATTCCTATTTTTATTACAGAGTTCCACAATGCATTATGATTTAATTTCTTTAATGTTTTATTTAAAACAACAACAAATTATTATTAAAAGCACAACAAACCTTAATAAACTAGATCTAAAATTTCATTTCCTATTTTTGTAGCTTTTCTATCCGTGAAATTGAAAAGTTTCAAGTAAAAGAAGTACACAAACGTGTAGACCTACATTGTACACTGTCAGATTTACGGCTGTGAAGCCCTTGCGACCGAAGAAGGCCTTATCTTTAATGATCTCCTTCACAAACAAAATATAATTTCAATACAAATCTATGCATAGTAAACATAAAAAAAGGAGGAATGCGTAATTAAATAATTCACAAGGACTATATATCTTAATTAAAATAAAAATTCGCCTTGCTTTAAAATATAGGCCTACTTAATTAATATTATTAAGTGAATTTGTTTCATTAAAGCATTCTAAAGAGGGTAAAGGGGCTTCAACAAAACTCTTGCACAGGGCCTCCACTTACTTAAACCCGGCCCTGGTTATTGTATTGTGTGTAGAGACTTAACAGCAAAACAAACTAGGAATATTGTATTATGTATTAAAGAGTTGAAATATTCTTGCAGTGCTAGTGAAGACACAGTTCATGATGTTTTGTAACATTAGGATTGATTGGATGAAATGATAACATAATACTAAAACATCACTTTCACAATTGCCCCAGGTGGGGAACGAACTCTGTATTGCAAAGAGGACTTTATATTCTATCCACTCGCTTTCTACCCCCCCCCCCACCCAAAGATGTATTGAGCTAAATTTCCTGGTTGTATCGGGGACTTATGCACCCTGGGTCGCAGTAAGATTCTACTGCCCACGCACAAGCAATTCTGTTCTGTTTGATAAATCAAACGTGTTCATTATATGCCCTAATTGTATTGATTAAATATTTGCTACAATCACCCCTTGCAGTTTTGTAAATAAGTTAAACATCAATTTCATTTGTAGACCTGTGAACGTATTCAGTTTAACTTCGTATTTCTTTGGTCGCTTTTGCAGTTAAATCATCAATTGGTTAACGATCACGTCATCAAAGTTTTTTGTGATAGATTTTCTAAGTACGAGGAGTAGCTTTTGTTGTTTAATATTTAACTGTGTGTGTGCTTTATCTTAAAAGTAATTAAAAAATATATAGGCCTATGTTTATAAATATATTTAATAAAAGACTTATATTTAAATGTCCTAAAAAGAGATTTAAATAATTTTTATATAATAAATAAAGGTCTGACACACTGACTTCAGAAGTGATTTAAAAAAATGTTAAGATTTCCTTTCAGACCTTGTGGTCTATAGGGCAGATGATGTCATCTGATTTTGTGGTCTACGGTTAACGAGGGTATCATGTGGCCAGCACAACGACCAACCGCCTTTACTTTTACCAACTAATGTCAGGTACCCATTAGAACTGGGTGGACTCAGAGACGCCCAAAGATCCCGAGATAAAAAATCCCAATCTTCACCAGGATTCTAACCCGGGACCCCCGGTTCAGAAGCCAAGCGCTTTACCGCTCTGTCACCGCGCCTCCTCGGAAGTGATTAAGTGTTAAAAACTATAATTAATTTTAGACAATTTATTTATCCCGTTTTTTAAAATATTATTCGTCTGTACATTTTACATGACATTTTTCTTTAGTTTATTTTTTGTCAAACTGTTTTCATGGTTCGCTGTGATGGAGGCATGGCCTAGTGATCAATGGCGCTGGTTATATGGTCAGTCTCTTGAAGTAGGTTCCAATTCCAATTTTGCCTAAAAATGTGTATACACCGAAATGAAATTAAACAATAGATTTTAAAATATTCTATAATTAGCCATTTTTTTGTTTGTTCAATGTTTGTAAAAAAAAACTCTCAGACGCTCGTTTCAAAGTTCGGAATAGAAATGCGCGTTAAAATTTAGTCAGTGGCTAAACAAATTATTGTGTGCCTAAGTGATCGTCGCAGATTAAATGTGAAAATAAAAAAAAGTGACACTGGGGTGGTGAGGGCAGTGTAGACTTCATGTGTGTGTGTGTGTGTGTGTGTGTGCCTCAGTGTGTGTGTGTGTGTGCGTCTCAGTGTGTGTGTGTGTGTGCGCGTCTCAGTGAGTGTGTGTGTGTGTGTCTCAGTGTGTGAAAGAAGATTTTTTTTTCTTAATTTAAAAGAAGCTCACCTGAAGCCATGACATTGCTTTAACTAGGACAATTTAATTTAGCATTAGGCTACCCGACAGCAGCTGTTGAGTGACCTGTAAGATAAACTATATCTTACTTTACTTTACCTATATCTTACTTTACGAAATATTTTTTCTGGAACCTTGATTATTTTTTCATAGATTGTGAATTTGATCAAACGTGCCGAACATTAAACTCGATATGAAGCATAGAGCAAACATTTTGTAAATAAAATATATCTAGTGATCAAACATTATACACATTCTACATTAAACTCGATATGAAGCATAGAGCAAACATTGTGTAAATAAAATATATCTAGTGGTCAAACATTATATACATTCTAGATCAATGTTACCAGGGGCGGCCTTTGGAGGTGATAAGATAAACACTACAGGCTCCGCCCCTTTCGTTAGGTTTAGTCTTGTGTAACCGTGTTCAGGTACTACAAATATAGGAACCTCTGCCAACAATCTAATGTATAGCAATCCGTTTTAGACTACAATATGGTGGGTGTGGTCACTGTGGTGTATAGCTTTGGAGAAGGTTCAACATAATAGAAGACTTTATCGACATCTATAATGACATTACCATGACAGCTCTTAGCATTTTAGTAAGGTCATTGGAAACAAACAAACAGAACTTAGACATCTAGATAAACATTTCTAAGAAAGCTATAACGATTTTAAACATAAAACAACACCCTCTGGTTCATGATTTAACATTTTAGCATTACACAGGAGCTATCACAAAAGAACAACAAAAAACCAAAGCAATAACTCTTTTAATCTTTACGCAATCAAACCCTTAAACAAATTATAACCTACTGTTGTAAATTTCACATGTAATGTGAATACTCTGGGAGTATGAACCAGGGGCGGACTGGCTATATGGGCTTTCGGGGCAAATGCCCCTTGAGCCGGTACCCAAAAAAGCCGGTTAGGCCATAGAAAAGACCACATGGATGGCGATATATATTAAATTATTAGAGGTTTTAATGATATTCTTTTATAAAATGGGTCTTTTGAACGTCGTTTTCAAAAGACATCTCTCTACAGTGTAATAATAGTTTAATCTAACACATTTTCCGAAATAATGAAATAGCCTACATTCGCAGACAGTACTTCCTGTAGCGGCTTCATTCTTTTAAGGGCTATACACTGAACGATTAAAGAGCAACATAAGGCCTATGTTTCTTATAAAATATAGAACTCACTGTATGCATATGTACATTTATCGACACTCAAACATAATGATTTTGCCTATAATTGGATACCCATAAAATGATAATTAATTTATGGGCCTAATTATATAGAAATGCCCGGGCCGATTTTGATACCCAAATTCCGCCCCTGGTAGGAACGTATAGTTTGTGTGCTATCGCACACATTGTTGACTCTCATAATGTAGTGTGTTATTTGTAATGCACAATTGTAAAACACGCAAGCTAATGAATGAAAGCCAGAAAGTAGCTAGCGAAGTAATCTAATAGCAAACACCAGACTTCATAATTAGGCAATTCTTGAACTGTAGTGCAGGAGACCTAATAACTTAACAACTTAAATAGTTCAGATTAAAAAAATAATTGATTCATATCTCTAAAGAATCCCATGTAAATTAACATTTTGAATCGTTACCCTTTCAAGGAAATACTATGGTTTGTATTAAGTATCAACCTTGCGAAGAACGAGACTACACGGCATGACAACTTTCCTGTTTTACACTAGCGAGACATGAAGTTGGCAACACGTTGGCAGTGTTATTAAGTAGTAAAGTTCCCCTTTCAGACCTTGTGGTCTATAGGGCAGATGATGTAAAGGTCATCTGATTCTGTGGCCTACGGTTAACGAGGGTGTCATGTGGCCAGCACAACGACCAACCGCCTTTACCTTTCCCCTACTAATGTCAGGTACCCATCACATCTGGGTGGACTCAGAGGCGCCCAAGAATCCCGAAATAAAAATCCCAGTCTTCACCAGGATTCGAACCCGTGACCCCCGGTTCAGAAGCCAGCGCTGCACAGCTAAGCCACCGCGCCTCTAGTGTTATTAACGTAAGGTCAATATAATACGAATATTTAAATCATGGTCTATATTATCCTAGGCAACATTGCTGTAAATGAATTTAGTAAGATAAATTTTGTCCCCCCCAGCCCCCGAAAAAAAAAAAGAAAATTTAGCAGGTATTAATAATAGTGTTTAAATGGAACTTAAAAAAAAATTGTTACACCCTTAAGTGTTAATTTTTTATTAGCATCTTAGGTTCGGTATGATTCACCCAAGGAAAGAAACAAAAAAACTTTTTTTTTGTTCTATATAAACAAATGTTATAAATCTCGATAATGAAATCATTAAGTTGTAGATGGGACAGTTAATACAAAGAACAACTTGTTATATATATATATATATATATGTATATATATATATATATATATATATATATATATATATATATATATATACTTTAGCTTCGATATTAGAAATTACAAATACATAGGAGATAATGTGAAGATTTTTTTCAACGACAGTTCTTTGTTTATAAACAAACATCTCCCTAAACGTGTTCTTTTTTGAGTGTTGAATATTCATGTATAATAGATCCCCTGTGGACAACGGCTTTATCTGCATCACTTGAGGCAAAATATGAAGGGCGCAACTCGCTATTCTGTACTCTCCTTTAATCTTGGGAGCTGAATACAATGCCTTATACAAATATTCCTCAAACTGGTACTTCCCTTCCTCTCATAATAGTAGAGTATCTGAAGAAGCTAAGTGGTGGTGTCTGGAACGATATTAAGATTTAAAACAAGAAATTCAAAGACATACAATTATAACACAATTTTCAGGTATTATTTTGCTTTTATATTAACACTAATCTAGAATGGAAAATCACTCGAGGAAATGACACTATTCCTTGTATTGTTTCATACATAATTTGCGTTTTGTTTCAAAAATTCTTCCATTAGATGAAACTGGAAACGGAGCAAGTTTAGATCAGCAACGAGGTATGGGGGAAGCGCTTATTAAGTTCTTCTAGTGGGGTCCGCCTCAGATCTACGGCGCCAATCGTATTCTGAAATTCTGAGCTTCAAAAAACAAATTCTTCTTCCTGGTTTCTACAAGGCCTTTTTCTTTTAGTGTGATGGGCGAATATAAAAAAAAAACAATATAGAAATGTTTTCCTACAAAATGTGTAATAAATATGGACCAGCACAGGCCAATACTATAAGGCGAGAGACACTCAAAGTACGCATACCGCTCGTGGACCTGATCGTCGAAAGAACACTGATTTAGTATATTAGCGGGACTAAAAGAAGAACATTCATTCATGCTAAAGGCTGGGGTTCAAAGAAGAACATTCATTCAATATGTATGTGAGGCTCCGTTTATAGTGTAGGCGGCACTAAAAAATACGCTTATTGCATAGACGGGCTAAACAAATAACATTAATTAATTGTGTAAACGGGCTAAACAAATAACATTAATTAATTGTGTAAACGGGCTAAACAAATAACATTAATTAATTGTGTAAACGGGCTAAACAAATAACATTAATTAATTGTGTAAACGGGCTTAAAAATAACATTAATTAATTGAGCAGGCGGGATAATGGTGTAACATTCATTAATTGTGTAGGCGGGGCTAATTATAACATTCATTAATTGTAAATATTTAGGTTTGGCTAAAAAAAAAATTCATACATTGTGTAATCGGGGCTAAAAAAAATAAAATTCATTCCAAGAAGAGTATCATTCTTTCAGTGTGTAAGCGCGGTCTAATGTTTCCCCACTAGTGTTAATAAATCTATTGAACTCCATCGTTCAGGTCAAAGTAGAAAAGCTTCTAAGACTTCTATATACCAAGTAGGCCTAATCAATTGTTTCAATACTACGAACTTTCAATATTGTTTACAAAAAAATATTTCAAATAAGCACGCAACTTCATGCAGTTTTATAAAACCCAGAAACAACAATGTTTACCACTTGGTTTAAAAAAAAATGGGTAAAAGCTTCTTTTTATTTTCATTTATAATTTTAAAATTCAAATATTTTTTTTTATTTCTATAATTTATTGTACAACAATTCATATATAACTCATAAGTTATGACCTATATAGAGTGGCCCAAAACATGACCTATATAACTTACACGACCTTTGTTATAATATCTGTGTAACTTAATCTATAACGGACTAATCCATAAGCGCTTAATGACTTTTACTTACTAGATCTGTTAATTGGAGGTTAGAAGTATGTACAAGTGGGCTGAAGAAATGTCTAACCACTAGAGACGTCTAGCATTACGTTGGCCGACATAAGAATGAAGGTTCAACTTATTGTCTAACAAATTTAATTTATAGACATTTTATTTCAGTTCTTTTGTGTCGCTATTAAAGACTTTAACGCTGTAGTTTATTGGGCCGCACGAACCTGATCCAGTACACAATATACAATTGTTCATAATTATTATTTGTAGCAATATCTTGATCGATAATTAGTCGGAGCTTCTTTTATTTTGGTTCAGAGTATATCTTGAAAATATTATAGAAAAAAAAAAAGTAATTTTAAAACTAATTATTTAACAAATTTAATTGGTAACTATATCTCAATGTATCTCATAGGTGTTTATATGCAATGCAATACAAATCAGTTATAGTGATGGCGTTAGTGTAATTATTATACGACCCCCATCCTAATGTTACAATCTCAAAGCCCAACAGTACTTTTAAAAATCAAATTTCACTATCTCACGTGTGTATGAACAAGCAAAAAATAAAAGCATTTTAACCTAAAGCTTATCTAAGGGAAATAACTCCACACTCACAATTATATCTCTTAATAATTTAGAAGTTATTTCCCCTTTTGGATCTCAAACAAAATAATTACCCATCATTAATTGTCTTATAATATTAAACAAAATAATTACCCATAATTAATTGACTTGTAATAGTTTTTAAAAACGTTTTATGTTTTGTTATGTAGAATAAATAACTTGTTAAAGTTTCTACTTCATCTGAGAATGGATGTGGGAGAAATTACATATGTAGACCATTTTAGAGACAGACAGATTGAGTTGATAAAAGCTTTGTAAAATACTTTACAAATATAAATACCTACTAGAATGAAATTGCACCAATTATTTTGAAATAATTATGTCATACATTTTTAATAGAAGTAGAATAAAAATAATAAATGTGCGCAATTGGAAATATTTTTAGCGGCCCCCGAAAGGGGAAAAGACGCTATTAGTTTTGTGTGGCCTGTCTGTCCGTCTGTCTGTCTGTATGTCCGTCCGTCCGTCCATCCCGTTTAGATCTCAGAAAATAGAAGAGAAAATGAAAATCGGACATCACAATAATTTAGATCATTCAAAGTTCTGATGCAACGGCTACTTTTTTTTTTCTAAAAGCTCAAAATCTAATTTTTGAAAATCTTTTATGCAAGCAGTTTTTAAAGAGAAAAACCTAATTAGTATGCATTATAAATCAGACCTAATTTAAGACAATTAATAATGTTATAAATTACAATTTATTTCACGTTTAATTTTGTTGAAATATGCAATTTAAAGTAACCAACAAACCCAAAAAGAGGCAAAGAAAAGAGGCCCAATGCCTTAGGATTACTGGGGCACTACATAGAATCTGTCAACCTTCTATCTGCATTCTTCTCTGTCATTTGTCTTTGATATACTTTCATTCGGATGTTCTTTCTGAAAATATTGAAACCTGCCTGGGTGGACCACTTCGGGGGACGATTTTAAGTTTGTGTTTCCACACAAACTGTCTTTGTAACCTTGTTATTATCTGGTTTTGTTTAGGGCAAGTTTCATATAGAGTTATGGCATGCTCTTTGCGCTCTGGTCTGATCACTTTTGTGGACCAGTTGTGGTGGGGGGGGGGGAGTTACCTTGGAGAGGGTTTCCGCGCTGCTTTTAAAAATCTATTAAAATAAAAAAAAAAATTGCTCAGTCCGAATTTGAACTCAGGGTCTCGAGCCTCCACGATGAAAGGCCAACGCGTTAGCCACTGAGCTATTAAAGTGCTTATAAGATAGTAGGTTTTATTCTTTTAAAAGACTTTAAGTTTAAGATAGTTAGCGAATTACCTAATTTTTACAATAGTCTCATATCCCTTACGCTTAGTGCATTTCTATATAAAAACAAAATTTATTAATTACGACTGATTGATTTATTGATTGATTAATTTATGAGTTGTCATCGTCAATGAATAATTGTGAAACTTTTCAATTTGATCTGAGAATATGAAATGGGAGAAATAACGTGTACAAGATTCCAGCCAGACAGACAGAGTTGATAAAGCTTTATCAAAATAGATGCATTAACTACATTTAGGCCTATTCTTCTGAAGAGCGAATCTTGAATATGCTAATTTCGATTGTTTATATTGTGACAGTTTAGGCACTATATAATTAATATTATTGTTTAATTATAATGGTCACAGAACTTATTATATAAAACATTTGAACAGTTTTGCCTTTTGTAAAATTTATGTATATGTAGGCTAAACGTGTTTAAAAATAAACGTTTGTCCGTAGGTGCATGATACAATTTTTTATGTACATTTTGTCCCCCCAAATATGTCAAGAAAAATCTGATTTGAATGACATTGTCATTAGTTTTGATTACTAGACCCTGGATTCAATGAGCTAAAAAAATTACATTGAGATGAAATGAAATATCGATAGAAGTGCATAAGATGTTAGAAGAAGATATTGAAAGAGTTAGTGAAGTTACAAGACTAGGATAAAGACAGACAGGTAGAAGAGCAGACCAGAGCTGTAAAAGTCAAGGAAACTGAAATGGTTCGAACCTTTCGTTAGATAGAACTTACTGGTCAAGTACTTTAGAGAAGTAGCCGACACAGTCTCACGCTGACTGGACATCGTGACCTCAAAGATGGAACGGTTTCTGTATGGTAAAAGTTGAGAACCATCGCACACATCATTCCAGTTCTCAGCCCTTCACGACGCATGACAAGGATTAAATGATGATTATGACGGTGACTGACACACTGCATTGACTATTCTTACTGTTTCGAGGCTGCTCAAGGTTTCTCACATCTATAAACTAGGTTACTAGACGGTAATAGAGAAACATAATAGTTCAATAAATACAAAAATAAAAACTTTATATGTTAACGTAAAGCATTAAAGAGGACATTACCTATTGACCTAATTGAATGTGCGTGTTTGTCTGTGTGTATGTGCGTAAAATTTACTAACAAGAATCTCTCAATTAAAATGATTGACATAGTTAAAACGTTGCCATCAGTTATCAAATCTAGCTAGCTTGTTATAAGATTGGAATTAGAAAAAGAAACTGCCGTCTGAACGTAAACGTATGTGGGCGTCATAGATTAAATATACTACCCGTAAGAGCAAAAAACCTAAAAGTAGGCGTATTAGATTGAGATTACTACCGCTTGAGCAGAATCTAATTTATTGGTCTTAGATTGAAGATACCGCCTTCTGAGCAGGAACTAATGCAGCTGTCTTAGGGTTGAATATACTGTCGTCTGAGTGGAACCTAATGTTGGCGTCTTAAGTTGAATAAATTGGCAGAGCGGAACCTGGCGTAGGAGCCTTCGTTCAAACGCTGATTCATTTGACTCAGCATTATTCCAAAGAATATAGCTAGCTTTTGTTTTTGGTTTCGTATGTGTGTTCTGCGACCTTTGTAAGAGTTTCCTAGTTATTTCGGAAGCCAAGCGCTGCCAGGCGTTTTCCTCTATGATCTGAGGGTAAGCTGACGTCTAATTTGATCTTTGAAGCGTTTTCGGGAAAAATCTCCATTACCCCGACCACATTTAAGGTCGCCAATAAAGATTGCTTTTTGCATATTCCCCACGCAGGATAGGTGACCTACCCAGACATTTAATGTTAACATTATCACGAGACAATAAGGTATGCCGGATTCGAGGAACATTTAAGACTCTTTTGTAATATTCCATGTTAAACAGTTCATGGTCTCACATCAGTTTGTTTAGTATCCAATCGACTCACCATTTCAAATGTGTGTTTTGTGGTACGTATTGCTATACACAATTGCTTTATCATTTCCTCTTTCATTTTCTTTCATTCCTAAAAATGATTTAAGAAATGTTAAGAAATGATGAGTTAAGACTTAGTTCTAGCCTGAAAAAAAAAGGCCCATGACTTGAACCGCAAAGTGTATGAATTATAAATAACGAACATTTAAATTAATGAACTAAAAAAATGGGTTTACAATAGTGTGCCAATTAAAGAAATGAGGTTATAAAGTAGTCTGGTCAAGGTTCAGGGTTTTGTCCTATCAATAGTAGGCCTAACAAGCTCCGCTAACCTCTGTATGTGTGTGTGTGTGCGTGTTTTATAATAACAATGTCCTGATAATAGGCCAATTTTTTTTCAAGCGTTGGGTATGAGTTTGTATGTGTAGGTTTGTGTGTCAACACGTGTTCGTGTCAGAGCGGTTTGAACCAGCAACCTACTCTTCCCTCCATCTCTTACCCTGTCATAATAATTCGTCCCGCCCCCCTGACCCATTTCCTTGATACAGTTCACTCCGAGAACTCCAGCACCTCGTCATTGGTATTTCAGTGGTTCTCAAAATAATGTTTTCATATTTCAGTAAATGGGCTTTGCATTTCGGAGTCACTACCGTTTTATTGCTAGGACAACTTTAGACTCGAGCAGGTTTAGAAAGTCAAGTGGGATCAGTGGGGGAGACGTTTCAAGTAGTTTGATTAGACATCCAGCCCAAATTAGGTGAACTAGTTTGTCTTTTTACTAGTCCATTAGCCCATGATATCAATATTAAACATCACAAGAAATCCAACCAGTACTCTCCAAAATAGTTGTTCTACTAAGATTTTGTTCAATTTCAGCATAATAAATAAAAAGTCAAAAAGTCACCCAAAAAAATATTAATACTTTATTTTGACAATATTCATTAATAGAATAATGTGCTGAAATTTTTGCACACAAACTTGTGCATAGGGGCAACATATTTCATAACAATTTCGGATCACTTCATTAAATTAGTGACATCATTTGGAAAGAAGCAATCACTTTGAGCATACATTTTTTTTTCATTTTGATATTTCTAAATCTAGATCTTTCTATTTGATGTTATATTTGATATATTGTGTTCTAGGCACATCGGCACAATTTAGGCCATGTCGCGCCCATAATCCCTGAAGGGTCATTCACCCTTCATATCCCAAGATCTAAATTCTACACAGTCACTAAAATCAAGGTCTATTCGCATTAAAGAATTATATTTTAGTAGGTCGGTTAGTTAAGTAGTTAGAGTGTAGTACTAACATCGTGAATGTCCTTGGTTTGATCCCTTTATTGTTTTCGCGGTGTATAAAACACTTTGCTTAAAAAACTTAAAAAAAATATACCCAAACTTTAAGAAAATACATACTTTACTTTGTCACGAGTCATTTTTTACATTGCCTCATTACTCTTACCCTGAGAAAAACAAGTCCTGGTTAAGCGAATTTTAAATCTTTTAGAGTAACTAGAATTTTTAAACTTTTAATGGCAGGTCGTTAGATCTAGAGTTACGGTGCGCAAAATGTTTCTGGACATTAATTTATTAAATTCTTTAACGAATAGGGCAATAGGGCCTACATGCGGAAATACCCGAAGAGGTAGTCAGTTCAAGGGAAATATTTTCTAGTACCCTAGGTAAATTTAAACTATTTTTTTTTATAACTTGAAAAGATACATCGGTCAAAGTAGAGTTATTATTTATGTCTATGACTAGAGTCCTCCCAGTGTGACCAATTAGCTAGTAATTATTTTCCCTAAAATATACATCAACTGTCAAATTTCTCGGACAATCGCTAGAGACAGTTTCGAGAAATGTGCCCACCACGGATTTTGCGTTTTCATGTTTTTGCTCCTGACTTTGCAAGCTGAATAGAGGAATTGTAATAATAAAAACAAAAACTTTGACTTGTAATGGTTACAACAGACAAACACTTAGCTACACAATCGTACATTATTTACCCAACTGGCCGTTGTTTTGATTATTTCCGCATACAATTAGACCATAAGTAAAAAAACAAAGAATATTCATAGCTATAAGTTCTAGCTTTGGTGGACACTTACAAAAGACTAAACTCGGTGGCGAATCAAACATTGAAAAGGACTACATTTTTTTGCGGAAGTTTATCTTTCTAGTTCAGTTTTCAAGTAAAAAAAAAAAGACCAAAGTACATATTGTAGCGGACTAGGTCGTGTTTACAACGCCATGATACGAAAGTGCCAATGGCATCTTGTGAATATCTGTCTAGTCATTCTCTATTGGCTCTTTCTTTAATTTTTTTTTTCAAATTCTCTTACTAGCTTTTAAATTATTCATGGGCTCAAAAAGTTAAACACATGACTGAGATTTCGAAAATGGCTCTAACTCTAACGATTGTTTTTATATGAATTTGAAAGTTTATGTATCTTGGAAAACTTAGCCTACTAGCTAATTGGCCACAGAGGGAAAACACTGCTTTGAACGTTACAATTTTTCAAAATATAATCATCTTAAAATTAAATGTGGTCTACTTTAACCCTTAAAATGCGTGTGGTAGTTTAGCCTCTTGACACTAGAATTGTATTTCCATTTGGTATGCACTCATTGTGAAACAGCTCAGCACTTTAAGGGTTAAAAAAACATTCAGAATTCCCGTATGTATTCAGTAAAGAGTTAAATCCTATACTCTTAAGCGAGCAATTCTTGTATATATATATATATATA
>JADKLZ010000003.1:24281214-24314219 GCA_021533235.1 Biomphalaria straminea
CTTTCTCTAGTATACTGCGTCGCCTGGATTCTGATTAAATCTACATCTACGTAATAAAAAAACACACCTGGAAGAAGTATTTCATTAATATTTTTTAATGGCTAAAACGTGACTACTCAGAATTCAGAGGCACATCCCTGTGGGCGCCCATAATTGCCTCTTCCATAAAACTTTGTATTTAAAAAATAAATATATCCAATGCTTGAGATCCTGCTTGTATACTTAGGCCCTATATAAATCGATCCGGTATCAATGTATTAAGTAGCAATAACCCCGCAAAAAAATGTAATGAAAGAAGATTGAGTTATACATATATTTTTGTGATGGTACGCACCGGTACTTGTACCGGCACCTTTTTTCAATGTCGGAAAAAATTATTACTTTTATAGTATTTCAACGTTAATTGTTAATTTATTAGTAGTTGAAAGTTAGCAATCTATCATGAGTACCGGCACCTATTTTTTTTTAGTACAAAAAAAAAAAGAATTTTATATATGAATACAGTTTACTTTTAGCCGACATTCTCTCTGTGGCATTTTACGTCTCGTGAGACAATGTTTTCCCTTTGCGACTTCTTGTGTGGCTAAAGAGGCCAATCCTTGATACACAGCTGCGGTAGCAGGTTGCCGAACTTCTGGCAAGCAGCAGATAGTTTGTAAACCAGGGTCTGGAGCTGAATATCAGAGTCAGCTACAATCTGCATCATCAGCATACAAGAGTTCCCTAATAAGTATCCTCCTAACCTTGGTTTTTGCCCGCCGACATTATTAACCGTATTACTAACAACATCTGTATGTGAAAGTCTCAATCATCTCGAGTCTTAGACAGTCATTATTTTAGACTAGATTTAAGTTAAGTCTAGACCTAGATCTAGTAGGCCTATTACTATAAAAAAAAAACAGTCATTAGAAATCATTAGCATTTTTTTATTAGGTCTAGGCATTGAAAAGTAAATTTATTATAAACTATAATAGATCTAAGTCTAAGTACTAACTTATTAAATAAGAAGAAATATTATAATGAATATTGTATAGATCTAGATTGACTAAATTATAGATAGATCTATAGATCTAGTTAAGTACATTAAGTTAAGTATAGATTATGGTAAATGTATTACGGTAGCCTAAATTATTAGATCTATGTCCTATGTCTATATATAATAATCTAATAATTAATCAACTTTAGTCTTTATTAATATCTATACTTTATTCTAATAAAAAATGACTATAGGAATAGCATAAGATAGAATCTATACTATTACTAGATCTATTCAAGTTTTATAGGGCCTATATGAATCTAGACTGGAATTAGATCATAGATCTAAATATAGGACTTTACTAACAGAGAAATGATATGTACAATTGCACAAGAAAAGAAACTGGGTTTTTCTAAACTCTAATACTTGGTATGCAATAGTAAAACAGTAACCACTAAATAAATCGAAACTCGAAATCAAAAACGTAAATTTATTGTAATATATATAGGTCTGTGGTTGAATTTTATATAGAAGATATATAGAAGAAATGACTTTTGTAATTTCCTTTACAGAAAAATTGGGCTATTCGCGTCTGACACATATATGTTCAGCAACAAACCCTATTGCAATTCACACATTTTCGTTTCATAAAACTCTCTTATTGGCCAGTCTATATTTATTTATGTCTATGGTTATCTCTCTCTCTCTTTCCCTCCTTTGAAGCATAAGAAAGCTAAATAAAAAGAACAGAGATTGTATGGCTGCCTGGTCGTATAATTTGCGCTCTGGACTATCATCTCGATTTTCCCGGGTTCGATTTCTGCCAGCCGCCATCGTGAGTCAGGGGGAGGGCTAGGACGTAACAGTATAACATGTAAAACAAATTCAAGAAAATTATAAATTGAGATCTTCCGCATGTGATAGATGGGTTGTTGGCTGTGGAGTTGGGTGAGTGGTTGGATGATTATCGTAGATGTCTTTTTTTTTTTTCGAATTGCAGACAAGAGTACTGACGAAATCTGCTTTGTTACTGGCGTCATGACAAGTTCATATATATTGATCCGATTACTTGAACAAGAATAATCTAAAACAATATATATCATAAAAAAATAATTAAATTTTTAAAATAAAATCGATAAAATGTTTGCACTTCGCTGAGAATACAGAAAACAACTAAAAATTAAAAGAAATTCGCCAGGAGATTGCAGCCATTAGACAATGCCATAACATTGCTATTTTTTCCCATTCCCCCCCCCCCCCCGTCTTTTCCTTGCTCCCTTGGCCCTTTCTCTCTAGTAAGCGCCGCCCTTGTCAACTACTATATATTAACTGTCGTTTAGTAGGCCACCGAAGTGTAACGATTTTAGTGATAGTATTTTATAGAGCTTACCATTAGCTGGTAGTCGTGATGCTTGAAGGCACAAGAAAGATCTTATCGATATACAGTCGCCTGTCCACTTCTAAAAGATTGGAAAGTCCTTAAGGGGGTTCAAACTTCAAGGTCGTAGCTCTCTGAACTAGGGATGGGGGGGATTGCTCTTGTATTACTAATTTTTTTGTTTCTTTTAGATGGACCCAAAGAAATACATAATCGGAAATTCAATATTAGATGTGGGTTATCAATTGATAATGACTTTGTTCACGCCACCGTCAGATTATAGTTAATCCAGAGGCAGCCTTAAAAGTACACGGGACCTTGGGCGAGTGTCATATCAGGGACACAAACATTTGTACGATGGGCTGACGGTGACAAAGGATTCTCTTGATCCCAGCCCCTCCCCCCCCTCCACACACACACACATCAAGGCGCGGAGCTTGGGGCGGTCGCTCCACTCGCCACCCCAAAAAGGCCGAGAGTAATCAATTAAGTGTCTAATAAAACACTCACAATCAGGCAATACAAGACGTATTCTACATCTACATTATATTGTCAACGACGTTAATTGGCGTAGCAACAGAAGTATATTCTATTTATATAGTAGTTTAATAACCATTTTAGCGCTCATTACACTCCGGCGCCTTGCCCGTGGAGGCTCACCTCCCCCATTCAACTCTTTTAGATTTAGTCTATTTTTTATTATTTTGTGCACTCTTGACTCTAAAGTGTTTATGAAGTTGAAGGAGTTTATGCCCGTGAAACTGTCTTTATTTTTAACCTTATAATTGGTTAGAAATTCGGAGATGACCTAGACAAAATCTCATTAGGCCCTATATGTACATTTACAAAGAAAGTGGATTGATGCGATGCTCTGTCTCTCTTTTGTATTCAGGTATTGGTGGCCGCATGTGTTTGGGCAAAAGATTTGCTGAACTTATAATATACCTGAGTCTTATCAAGGTAAATTCTTGTCTAAAGTGTTTTTCCTAAAGGACACAAGTCAAGCCTCGTCAACAGAAACAATATCAATCTTGCCATCCTTCAACATCAACAACATTATAAAACACACACATCATTATATACAATTGAAATATGTGTATATTGCTAAATGACCAAAAGCAAAATCCTCTGCCGAGGACAGACGCAGACGGCGAAAAGAAAATCTTAATCGACCACGGGCGGACAATGGTTATGCTTGTCCTGGATATGGAAAAATATGTAGGTCACAGCTGGGGCTGCGTAGCCACGGGAAATTCTGCATTCTTCATTAATCTTCGGACTCGAAGACAAGCCTTATTATTATTATTATATTTCTATATGTATTATGTAATTAGACTGCATTTATGTAAATGTGTGCGTTAAATCCCTTCACAAATTACAAACTAAACAAACATGTGCTTGTGTCTCCACAGGTCCTGCAGAAGTACGAGATGACGTTGCAAGCCGAAAGTCTAGGCGCTGAAATAGTTTATGAAATATTCCCAACTATAAATAAACCGTTGAAGATTAATTTTATACCTCGGTCCAGCACGTGACCAACCCGAGAGCTTGCCATTGGCTAGTGGTCCTGAAGCGTGGTCGTTGTCATGTTATACGTTTAACTAATCAAAGCTTATTCAACATTCCAAAAGTTCATTTCATTCGCTCATTCCATTGTATATTTTATTTCAAAGCTAAGTTATACATTCTACATAATACAATCTTACACATGTTAATGATATTATTGGATACTCTAATTTGATAGACTGGAGCAATGGCGTAAAAAAAAGGCGATGCACATTACAAACAATAACATCACAATGTTACATGCTTATACAGTGCCGTATTTACACTTCAAAAGGCCCTAAGTATTTGAGATACAGGCCCTTTTGGGGCCTGCTATAAGTTTAGATATATATGACAATGATAAATATTATTTGGAGCCCTGATCTATAGCCTGTGTTGATTAGGTAAATCCGGCCCTGTGCTTATAACAAACCAGTTGTGGTTGCTATATGTCACGTTACATGCGCACACGGACTTGAAACATGAGAAGAAGAACAACGAAACTTGGATTTATTCTTTCAGTTGAGCATGGACACTAGATTTGGTTGTCTTCTTATCCGCACTCAAGATCTAGGTTTTTCCCCTCAAGATCTAGATTTAATGGAACATTTTAATGAGGTTTTCATATTCTTATTTCTATTGAGAAATAGTATTACATGAATTCGTAAGGGTGTACACACACTCGAGCTGTATAAACCTTTTATTAATTTAACAAAATAAAGAAATATGAATTTGCTAAAAAATTATTTTTTTTTGAACGCGTCTACTGTGTAAAGCATGATTTAAAATTTGTGGAGATAAGATTTGGAACGAAAAAAAAACAAACAATAAAGGTTGGCTGTTGGGGGCGTTTTAGAATGTCACTTAGAGTGACCAAACGTTATCTAGAGTGACCAAACGTAAGCTAGTGTGACCTAACGTGACTAAGTCCATGGTTAGGAAGTAGTGAGAAAGCGTTCATTTTTAACGTAGAATTAGAAGATGGTTCGAGTGAGGCGATAATAGATTTGTACACTGTAGATATTCATCTTTAAGAAGGCTTTTAAAAAAGTACAAAGACCAAAAAGAAATTAATTGCTTACAGGTTTTTATTATTATATGCAGCAATAAAATATCAAAGAGTGAAAATAATCAAAGAGTAATAAACATATAGTGCGTCGTCTTTTAATATTTTTTTCGTCTTTTTGGAATACTTTTATATTTTTCGTAACATGCAGCTCTTTTTATTTATGACACACACTGTATTGTTATGTATGTCTTTGATATTGTTAAAACCATTGTTTTCAAAGTTTGTGGTCTATAGTAGTGATTTGAATCTAAATGTAAAGCATGAAATTAACATTGTGATAGTTTATTATTTTTCTAATTGAAGTTTTTATTCTTTAATTTACTTTGTAATAATTTGCTATATATGGATTATCCCTCTTTGAATCTTCTCTTCTTCATTGTGTAACATATAGTCTCCCTTTTCGATTTGTATTTTTGTTACAATTGTTAATAATGAGTGTAACAACAGCCAAAACCAGAGATGTTGGAAATAATCCTGCAGTAGGACATAAAGTAATCATATCTGGACATTTGCTCTACAGTTGGGATCGTCGACACTAAGGTTCCTAGCTAGAATTAAGTGTCTGTCAAAAGACTTGGCCCAGGACGCAAATCTCTTCGGGTACATCTGCAACTGTAGCGTCCCCATAGACATAAATAGATATAGGCTGGAAAAAGGAAATAACTTCATGTAACTGGAAAACATGTATATCAATTGTATTCGGATTTCCGAATTCTGAAAAATTGAAAAATTGCATGATCTTTAGTCTTAGAGATTAAACAAAACTTATAGACATAAATAAAGTAGCCTACATAAAATTGCAAGTCACAAGTTTTTGCTTCATAAAACTCTTTTATCGGCCAGTCTATATTTATTTATGTCTATGAGCGTCCCCTATAAAACCATATACCGAAAGAATACATTTTACAAATGTTTAAAACTTTTTTAAAAAATAAACTCATTTTACAAGTTTTTTGTTGTGTTGTAGATATAAAAATAATTTCGTACTTTTAGAACCTGTACTTCTTTCTTTTCTTTACATTAATGACTGTGGTCTTTATTAGTTCCACATGTGGATAAATACAATATTTCATTAATGAAACAGCAAAGCACGACATGACCTAAACAGCCCTACGTTTTAAAGTGTAAAGTCATAAAGCTTAACAGTTTTCTTTCTAAGCCAGCAGTATGGTGTAAATTAGTAAAAATCCACCGCCGAGGACAGACGCAGACGGAGATATAAAAATCTAAATCGACCACCTGCAGACAATGGTTATGCTTGTCCTGGGTGTGACATAATATGGTGGTCACAGTTGGGCCTTCGCATCCACGGGAAATACTGCATTCCTCACATATCTCCGGACTCGAAGACAAGCCTTATTATCAGTAAAAAAAAGTAAAGTTCCCCTTTCAGGAACTTGTGGTCTATAGGGCAGATGATGTAAAGGTCATCTGTTTCTGTTAACGAGGGTGTCTTGTGGCCAGCACAACTAACCAACCGCCTTCACTTTTCCCCAACTAATGTCAGGTACCCATTAGAGCTGGGTGGACTCAGAGGTGCCCAAAGGATCCGATATTAAAATTCCCAGTCTTCACCCGGGACTCCGGTTCAAAAGCCAAGTCCTTTACCGCTCAGCCACGGCACTCATGTCAATGTATTAGACGGGGGGAAAATGTTTACTATTGGAGAAAGCAACTCATTAACAAGACTCTCTCAGTGTACTCTTACAAGATACTTCCACTTTGACTTTGTCACTAACTTTTAATAGAGGTGAAACTATTCTGGGGTTCAAACTCCTTGAGGACCCCCCCCCTCCAAAAAACAACAACTCTGAAACAGCGTTCACTCCACGTTTGTTTAAATCTTCAAGCAGTACCCTTCCCCCCTCTCCAACTATATCTCCACCACTCCCTCCTCTCTTTCTCGTATTGAGAAAATAACAATGTTTTAACAAGAAAAGACATTGACATTAAGGCTGATTGATATCAAAGTTAATTGCTATCAAAGTTAATGGTTAACTAAGTTTATTGTCTTCAATTTTAATGATAATAAAATGTTAGTTGTTATCAAAGTTAATTGTTATCAATGTTAATTATCATCAAAGTTAATGTTTTATTAAAGTTTAATTTTTATCAAAGTTAATTGTTATCAACGTTATTTGTAATGTAAGCTAATTGTTATCAAAGTTAATTATTATCAACAGGGGCGTAGCTAGGGGTTCGGGGGCCCGGGGGGACCGACCTCTTTGGGGGCCCCTTGCATTTTGACTTTCGATATATGACATGATATAATTTACGCAAAAAATATATATGACCAAGATCAAATTGATTCAGTATATCAGTAAATTTGACCAAAACAATTAATCATTAAGACTCATTTAATGAATAATACCGTTGTTTATTAGCAAAATAATGCACAAGTGATAAATCTCGATTCATATCGCTTCATGTGGTGCATTCTGTTCAGCAAGGACATCTATAACATCATCTACATCAGGGGTGGGCAACCTTTTTCAACCGATGGCCGCATTTAAACAATTTTGGGATTAGGCGGGCCGCATATATATCATATGAATGGCAAAGTGAATTTGGTGGTTCCGAAAAAAAATAGAAAAATACAAAATAAGGTGAAGAAGCTAAAATTATATAATTTATTAAAGACCTAGTGTACTTCGAACAATAACATTGAGTACAAGTTTCACTATTCATCTCTATAATTACTCAGTGCATGTTCCCCAACAATTACATACCTTGGCATCTGCTTACATTACCTAAGCCTAAAGACAGCCCTGTGAATCTTTTTAACTCTTTTCTGTGTGTTTCCTCTTAATTCACTCGAATTCAATGTAGCTTTGTGTAAAGTTAGCAGTTACTAAATTATGGTTGGGATATTTATTTATTTTTTTACTAAAAAGGTTTTTCTCAGTCAAAGCTCCATCAGTTGTTACCCTTGCCATCATTACAAGCCAACCCAACTCTTTCAACACATTTCTTCATAGCATTGAATAAATAAATACTGGCCTGGGCTTATATGTTTTACTGAATTTAGGGAAATACTGCTTTTAAATATAATCTTCGTTTTCTTTAAACTTTTTAGAAGGAAGTTTAGAGACGTTTCTTTAGCCTCATTATTCTAAGTGATATCAAAAGTTTCGTTTCTCTAGAGATTTACCATTATTTATCTTTAATGTACTTGCAGTTTTAATATGTGTGGGCACACTTGATTTAGTTAGATTTTCGCGGGCCGCATAAAACACTTCGGCGGGCCGCATGTGGCCTGCAGGCCGTAATTTGCCCACCCCTGATCTACATCGATACTTTCTAGTATTTGTGACTTCACTGACATTAAAGCCATGATAAGCCTTTCTTGCGTCATTGTGCTCCTGGGATAGTTTTTTTTTTTAGAATGACGCAATGGTAGTGGCCTGATTTAGTGGTACGGTATTTAGAGGATGTTGCAAAGGTTTGAACCTTTTTGGTGATTGTATTACTAGTTTGTTGGTGAAAAGTGCTCGTGCATCAGTGACATTATTGAAAAAGCGATTTGCCATTTATTTCACTAATAAAAAATATGCTATGATTGTGAAATTTCCTCTGACGAAAAGACGTACATTTGTTGTTGTTTTTATTCATTTTCCCAACTTTGCAATTCACTCTTTTATCACTCTATAACAACGATTTTTTTTTATTTAGAAAAGCCTTTTTCCATTTGATTGCGGATAGATGAATAGAGGGGTAAAAAACTCGAGTGTGAAGTTAATTCTGAAATTACAGAATTACAGAAGCCAAACCCGAATAATGGACAATTCTAGCATTGTTAAGAATAACTATTGGATCTGTTATACTCGTTGCTGTAAATTCTGCTTCAAGGTTAATTAGCGTAGCCTTAAAATACTCGCCATTTAAATCTATTATTAGTAAATGTAACAAGATACCTGGAATTCCCTGTATACAGGGGCGGACTTAGTCTTGTGCGGGGCCCGGAGCCGTAAAGGTGGACTATATATAAACCGTACCACATCACGCTAACGGGCTATTCCGTCTTACGGCTGTCATTGGCCTCCAACAATAACAATTCTGTATGTCCACTTTTAACACTGTGGGCCTTATTTTTATTACAAAACAGAATATTACTTAGGTACTGTTTGCCTACTGTTGTATATACTTCGTTGTTGTTGTTCTGCATAAAAGATTTTCTTTGAAGTTTAAAAAGTTTAAAAGAAAAATACTTCCATGGCCTCAAGATGTCTATGCACAGAAGCATATAAAACACTTAGGCGAAAATAATCAATACATAGAGGTTATGTTTGTATTCAAACATCGACGTCTAATCGGATTTTATTAGGAAAATGTGTAGTGATCAAGTTTGTTACAATAAAATCTCCGATCGCGGGGCCCCCTCAGGCGCTCCACTTGCCACATCTAAGGCCTCTACTGCTGTATATCATACAGTTTTATTCGTGGCAACAAAGAGAGTAATATTCTTTGTTTTTTTGCTGCAAGAACATGTTTGATCTCTTTAATCGGCAACAAATCTATTAAAGATTTGTATTTCAAAATGTAAAACTGACTTAAAAAAAACAACAACTTTGATCTCTGTGGGAAAAAAAATATTTTAAAATGTCAACAAAGTCAACGTACTGATAGACATAGATCTAGATTTAGTATTTGATATAAGTATAATCCATAAATGTTGAAAAAAAAAATACACCCGTTGACACTATTTGTCAATCAAATATATTAATTTATGTATTTTAAAACACCCATTTGGGGGCCCCCCCTAGGCGGGGGACCGGGGGGATTTCAAAAACCTCCCCCCTCCTCCCCCCCCCCCTACGCTACGCCACTGATTATCAAAGTTAATTGTTATGTGTATTAATTGTTATCTAAGAATTACAAATAAACATACAGCAACAAGGACAGGGTGCTTGTTAATCCAATGCTTAACATTAAAAGAAATGTTTCTTACAAGTTTACACGTTGTGCCCACTAGACAGAAACATTTCTTCAGCGCTCCAGTTAGATATTGTATATGCGGAAAGGGGGGGGGCGCTAATTATCATGCCGATCTATTGGGGTATGATATAGTGAGTACGTTCAACTGGTTACCTTAATGAATCTTTTATTGTTGTGTATTTATTTGTGTGTGTGTATTTTGTTATCTGTTTTGAGGTGCTAAACTGGCTTAGGGTCTAGATCAGTGTTTCTCAAGCTTTTTAACAGACGGCACAGTAAAAAAAAAACTAAAAAAAATTCGCGGCACACCACGAAGAGCAACAGTTGTTTTATAATAAAAAGAAAAAAAAATATTTTACCTGTTTTTAAGTATTAAATTTAATGTGAAGTGTGTGTCTGTTTTTTGAGAGCAAATGCGATTTAATCGAGGCTCCAAAGTCGACAAACAAACTTGCATTTCATTGTCTATTGTAAGAAGTCTCTCTCTTTTCTTAGGCTTGATTTCAGTCAGTGCTGACAATCCAAACTCACAAAACCATAAAGATATAAATGGAAGAATTATTTTGATTGCTTTTAAACTGATTGCAGGATATAACTTAGTGATTGAAATCCAAAACACATCCAGGCTTTTCTCGGTAAAACTTGACTTAAGAACTGTATCGTTTTTTAAATCAATGAGCTGCTCTTCTTCTTCAGTTGTAAGATCTGTAGCTTCATTATTTCCAAATGGAGAGCTGACCCATCAATACTCATTACTTCAAACTATTAGAAAGTAATGCTGCAATGCTGACTGCGGGTGTATCAAAGTATCCAGAATTTCGGGGGTGATTTCTTTATTTGAAGCACATTCATTTGTAAGTTCGAAAGCAGTCACTAAATGACTTCAGTTTTGAGGATGCAGTGATGATGGTTTCCGATGGTCCTCGAAGACTTAAATTCAATGAATTTAATTTGTCAAATAAATTAGAGAGAAATGTCATCTTAACCCACCAGATCTCGTCATAAATAGAAAATCCAAAGTCTTTTTTTTTTCAGCCTCCAAGAATGACATCAGTGCAGCCTTGAGTTAAACGACACGCTTTAACACTTTTCCCCTGGAGAGCCAACGAACGTTGGTGTGATACAGGAGACATTTGTAGTCTGAATCCATTGCTGCACAGAGCTGAGAGAAAAGTCGGGATGTAAGAGGTCGAGATTTGATAAAGTTTACAACTTCAATCACTAAATCCAGAACAGACATCAAACCTTTTGGCAAAGATTTGAAGGCAAGAGCTTCTCTTTGGATCATGCAGTGAACAACTAATACATTTGTATTTTCTTGACGCACAAGAGTGACAAATCTCTTTCTATTACCTTGCATAGACGGACAGCCATCGGTGCAAACGCTCACACAGTTTTTCCACTGTAGTTTGAAGAGCAAAATGTTTTCGTTTACCACATTGAAAATATCATCGCCTTTGGTCGTAGTTGGTAAGTCTTTGCAAAATAAGAATTCGTTGACACATTTTTCACCCTTTATGATTCGAATAAAAGCTAGCAGCAGAGCTTTGCCGCTAACGTCAGTGGATTCATCAACTTGAAAACTCCACATCAGAGACACTTCATCGTCAGTCCCGTTGAAGGATTCGCAGATTTTATCTTGTCTTCAATTCTGCGTGAGAATCATTTGATAAAGGAACTTTTTTAATTTTTTCGGCGGCAGCGGGTCCAAGGATAGTTTCAACAACTATTGCTAAAGCTGGTGAAATGAATGATTCAGTCTCTGTGTGTGCTTCCTTGCGTTTTGCTAATAACTGAGCAACCTTATAACTTGCAATAAATCTCTTTTCTGGCAGCTTTAGGTAGTTGGTAGCCTAAGTTTCTTAACTTGTTTATTTGTTGAGCCCTCACGTTTTCAAAGTATGGCTTCGGTTGCGCTTTTACAGCTGGATGTTTTGTTTCCTAGTGCCTCTTCAATTTGCTTGGAACAAGCGCCTCATTTGACAGAGTTGCATTGCAGATCAGACAGAATAGGTCCCGAAGAAATGAAATCTTATTCGATGTGATCTTCTTTGTATCTTCGTCTGATTCCTTGCTTTTCATTTAACACTTTCGCAGTTTCATTCTTGCTAACGTATTTCTCCATGGATAGCAATGAATAATGCTTATTGATAATTTGTTTTTATTAGCATAGGCCTACACCTAAACAATTTACATGAAATACATCGCTTATTATTATCGTTATCAATTCAAGAACAGTCATGCTATGACAATGGCGGCCTACATTTGAGTCATTATAATAATATTTGTATAGTGGAAAATTCCATAACGCAACGTAAAATAAAAATTTAATTGTAGGCAGACCTGTGTAACATTGCACGTGTGGCGTTCTGAAAACTCCCGCGGCACACCTGCAAATCTACGCGGCACACTAGTGTGCCGCGGCTAGTGTGCCGCGGCACACAGTTTGAGAGACACTGGTCTAGATCTAGGTCTGCTTGTGTGTGGGTAGTGTGTTTTGACTTTTGATGTTCTTATTCAATAGAAACAATTGAAAGAGAGACACGTCTTCTGAATGCTATACCAGGGGTCGGCAACCTTTTGAGTCGGAAGAGCCAAAAATTACAAATAAGAAATTTCAAAGTTTCTAAAGAGCCACAACATTTTTTCTTCCGAACGCATTGTTAAAATATTTTAAACTGACGATGGTAGAGTGGTTTTAAAAAGATGCTGTTAAATATCTTAATTAACAAATTTATGACTTGAACTATTTCGTCCAGAACACAAAGCGCTTCTTGGTATATTATGCTGTGAAACGTAAAAATTTCATTGTTTAATTTTGCGTAAAAAAGAATCGTTGTTGACTCTTTATTTTTTTCCTGTCATACTTCTGGCTCCATCAGTTGCTATTGAAACGATCTATTTAAATCGATTTTATTGTCTTCAATGTATCTTCGCACGACATACGCTCTATCTTTTCCTCTAGTTTGTCACGAGAGCGGTAGCAATTTTCTTCTTATAGACCCTGGGAAGACACATATCTGACAAAAAGGCCAATTTGTGCCGTGTCTCTTATTTCTTAAGACTCATATATCAAGTGATAAGGCTGAAGAAAATTGAATATCTTCCACCTGCAAATATGTTACATTTCATGACATGGAGAGGGGTGCGCTGAAAAGCGAGTACAAGTGGCTGAGAGATAGAATCGAATCGGAACAATTTTGAAAAGTTTTCTTTTCAATAAAATAGATAATATTTCGCATGGAACTAAGGAGCCGCAGCTTAGAATCCAAAAAGCCGCATGTGGCTAGCGATCCACAGGTTGCCGACCCCTGCCTTAACAACTGCATACTTTGAATATACTTAGGGAAGGCGCTATGCATAATATAAATATACATT
Source organism: Biomphalaria straminea (assembly GCA_021533235.1). Lineage (NCBI taxonomy): Eukaryota > Metazoa > Mollusca > Gastropoda > Planorbidae > Biomphalaria > Biomphalaria straminea. Next base: position 24,294,496 of record JADKLZ010000003.1, read on the forward strand.
AGTATGCAAACTACAAACGAATTCAATGTATCTTTGTGTAAACATTTCAGTTACTACTTTATGGTTTGGACATTTTCTTATTAAAAGGTTGTTTTCTTAGTCAAAGCTCCATGAGTTGTTACCCTTGCTATCTTGAACAAACCAAACCCAATTCTGTCAACACAGTTTTTATAACATTGAATAAGTACTGGCCTGGTCTTCTACTTCATTTATTGAAATATTGCTATTAAATATAATCGTTTACTTTAAACTTTTGACAAGAACGTTTACAGACAATGTTTCTTTAGCCTCTTCATTATAAGTGATAAGAATAAAAAATTCAAACATTTCTATAGATTTTTAAAATTATTTATTTTTAATGTATTTGCATTTCAATATGTGTAATGAGAGGCTACACTTGATTTATCTTCTTATCTTATACAATACAGACGTTACTTCAAAAAAGAAGATGATTACGTCCTACGCGTCATGCATTTAGTCATGCATATTAACCAATGACTTAAATTCTGCCAAGTCACTGGTTTTCCTGGCTAGCTCAGGCTATCCATTCCATGCTCTAATAGCTCTAGGGTAGAAGGAGCTTTTGTACACATTTGTCCTAGCAAATGAGACGAGGAATGTGTCTTTTTCTTTGTGTCTTTCTGAGTATTTTTTAAAGTTTTGTTTTTGAATTTGAAGATTATGGTTAAGTGTTTTATGTATAATTGCTACTTTACTTTTGAGTCTTCTGTCCTAAAGGCTTTCTAAATTTAGTGATTTTACCAAAGGTATTACTCTAGTCAAATTTATCAAGGTTTTCGCGGGCCGCATAAAACACTTCGGCGGGCCGCATGTGGCACGCGTACCGTAATTTTGTAATTTGCCCACCCCTGTTCTAGGTCCTTGTTATAAACTTGCTCCCCAAATTGGTTTCGCCAATTAATGCAATAGCACAAACATATTTAATTTTAAAGATTCTTAATGTAACACACTATGTTTCTTTTGCTTTCTAAAGATTTAATGCTATTTATATATATTTTTTAGATTGATGTTATATTACCATTTTTTAACACAATACAGAAAACAACAAAACAATAGGTCGAAGTCGTCATGATTGAATGCTTTACACTACTTGACAGTATATACTTTATCGGATACAAATGTAGATACAGTAAAACTAATTAATCGACAAGTTATTTGATCTAATTAGATATTTCAAACTTTGTATAGATCGAAAAAGTACACATTCAAACACATAAAAATGCACTTTTATAATTTTACATACAAAGAAAACAAGAAAGAGAAAAAGCTTTGAGAAAATTGAATAATTAGCAGCTGTGTCGAAATTTTAATTCCTGACTATCAGGACTTTCCCTATAAATCAAAATGTTATTTTCGCCTCCCCCTTTCTATCAGTGTACAACACATTGACATGCCTATAAACGAATACTCTTTCTCCTCCTCCCCCATTCTATCGATGGTTTATAAACATTCATGGGACAAAAAATGGGACGATCTGTCAAAGTTGTACCTCAAACCCACGATTATGGCAAGCGGCCACGAAAATGATAGACCTGATAATCGCAGTTCCTGACATTAAACAATCGAAGACACTAGTAAACTAAATCCAACTAAAAACATGGGTTAATGTTTTAAATTTAATATAGAGTTTCGTGTAACGTTGAAAATATTTTGAAAAAGCTTTTTAGATTTTTTAAAAATCGATTGCTAAAGAATACATTTTTGTCTTCAGTTTACTGTCATCCCCAATTTCTCATGTCGGCCCCAACTGTTCATGTGTTATTGGCCTAAGTTTAATAAACCATTGCGCCATTGTTGCTAATAATAACAGGCTGTGGGCCCCTAATGGTAGTGGGCCCGGGTTCATTGAACCCCTTCGCGCCATGGATGTTACGCCACTGTGTATGCCGTAATACTGGACTTGTTTCAATTTTGACCTACATATAAATATATCTAGAAAAAATTGGAAATCCCTAAACAGATTAGGAATAAGAAATTGGTGTCGAGAGTAGGAGACATTGACAGGCCAAATGACGTCCACATTCTACGTTCTATGGTTTCTTGACAGGCGATACTGATTGCAGGTGCAGGGCTTTTTTTCTTTTTTGGCAGTCAAACTTTTACATAGACATCTCAAAAGTAGCAAGTCTAGTATAGCTAGTTTAGTTTCTTAACTTATTAGTGCCGGATGTACCCAAATGCAAGAAATGGCAGCCCCACAGAACCTCACAAAATATTAACATCAAGTTTTAATAAGCTAATGTCAGAACCGTCTTCAATGCTGTTAGAACTCACTGAAGGGAGAACATCTCTCCTCTCCAAAAAAGGTGATCCGAGTCAACCATCAAACTATCGCCCTATCACTTGTCTGTCAGTTGTGTATAAACTACTAACCTGACTTTTAAAAAGTAAGTTGTACAAATTTTGATCTACCAACAAAAGCTACTAGCAGAGGAACAGAAGGTTGTATTGAAGAGTCCATGGGCTGTAAATTACAGCTAACTATTGATGGTATTATATTGCACCAAGCTAATAAAAAAAAGAAATTTACACATGTGTTACATCGACTACAAAAAAAGCTTTCGACTCAATTCCGCATGATTGTCTCTTAAAAACACTGAATATTCATAGAATCAATCCAAGAAAAATACAACTATTGAAAATCTGCATGAATAATTGAAAGATAAACCTTCACTTTAATCGGGATAAACTAGGTTCTGTGCACATAAGAAGAGGTATATATCAGGGTGACTCTCTATCCCCACTCTGGTTCTGCCTAGCGATTAACCCTCTATCTGCACTGCTCCAAGACTCTACAAACGGTTTAGGGTTGACACTAAATGTACAAAATATGTGTCCCACTTATTATACATGGTTGATCTAAAGCTATATGCAAAAACCGAGCAAAAATTACACAACTTAATCAAAACTCTTCGGTGACGATATCTGTATGTCCTTTGGCCTGGATAAGTGTGGCATCATAAGCATTAAAAAGGGCAAGGCAACATTGCATTTGAAGGCTTCGAGGAGTTGAACTCTGCCTCTCTTTATAAATATCCTGGAATAAACCAGAATGCCAAGATAAACCATAAAAAATTAAAAGAGGACTTCCTTGATAAATTTAGGCAAAGGCTAAAATCCTCAACATCAAACTGTCTGGCAGTAACCTAAGAGTAGCCTTATCAGTGCAATAAATAGCTGGGCCGTCCCAGTGCTCCTTTACACATTCAGTATCATCAAATGGACTGACACCGACCTACATGACATTGACAGGCTGAGAAGGAAATTGTTAACCAAATTTCGATGTTTACATCCCAAGTGCCCCACCATAAGGTTATACCTACCCATGAAAGATGGAGGCCGTGGATTGCAAAACATCTTCAAACTGTGTAAAACGCGAGTTTCAAAAATACGATAAAAACTGCATTCCTCCAACAATGAACTAGTTTCCTTCATATGGACTCCGATGCAACCCCCCCTGAACCTACACAATATAAATGTTAATGTCGGCCTGGACTAGGAGTCGGCAACCTTTTGGGTCGAAAGAGCCAAAAATTACAATTTACAAAATTTTAAAGTTTCAAAGAGCCGCAAAGTTTTTCTTGCAACAATAAATGGCACTCGCACATTTTTTTTTACTGGAAAAATATATTTATATATAAGTAGTGTTTTACACAACAAATTAAATAATACATGTGGCATTATTTGAAAATTATTTTATATTTCGGTAACAACTAAAGCAGTTCAACATTTTCTTAAACACTAACTTGAACTTTAATAACAAACAATTGGACAAACAAATTCAATGGGAAAGTTGGCTTCACATGGTTTTAGAAAGTTCGGATACATTTGGATTATAATTTGTTGTTTTTAGTTTCAAACACGATTCTAAATTTTTTGCTTTGCTTTTATTTATATTCATTTAAAAAAAACGCTTTCTCGCACGAATATTTCGATCCGAAGAAAGTCATCACTCCGAGAGCCCTCACTTTAGCAATCTGATTGATTTATTCCATGCGCCAAATAAACTCGTGGCATTTCTTTGAAAGCTGTAAAACTTTTGTTGACTTACGTTCATACATTGCTGGAGCTCCAACTTTTCAAACTTCATTTTTTAACACTGTAAATTGTCCATTCCATAAAGCTTTACTTTATATATATATATATATATATATATATATAGAGAAATTTATATACAAATATCGACCAATTGCATTTCTAGAGACCCAGTATCAATTCCAAATGTATTAATGTGGATTTCGTACATTTGTGTTGAGAGGATTTACTAGGAATGCTAGAAAGATTTTGTTGGTTTTGAAATGCTCAAATCTGTCAAGAAGTGTATCTTTGATTTTTAGCGGCCCCCGTAAGGGGAAAAAGCCGCTATTAGGTTTGTGCAAAATGTCCGTCTGTCCGTCTGTCCGTCTGTCCGTCTGTCACACTCAGGGCGCCGAAACTAGAAGAGATACGAAAAATATTTTTTCACCATTAAATGCGGCTTGAAAAGTTTAGGTGCAACGGCTACTTTTAGTTTTCTAAAAGCAAACCGTTTAATTTATAAAAATTATTATGCAAGCGATTTTTTAATAATAAAACACCAATTGTGAAGCAATTACGTAAATCTAAGGGAGGAAATGTTACTATATGAAATGCTCTTGGCATGTAGATATCACGCACATTTTTTAAAATGAATTTATGTCTGTCTGTCCGTCTGTCCGTCTGTCAGACTCAGAGCGCCAAAACTAAAAGAGATGCGAAAAATATTTTTTCACCATTAAATGCGGCTTGAAAAGTTTAGGTGCAATGGCTACTTTTAGTTTTCTAAACGCAAACCATTTAATTTATAAAATTAATTATACAAGCGATTTTTTAATAACAAAACACCAATTCTAAAACAATTACGTAAATGTAAGGGAGGAAATGTTACTATAAGAAATGCTCTAGACATGTAGATGTCACGCACATTTTTTAAAATGAACTTTTAGCAGCGGCTTTCGTGTACTAGCGTAAAGACCGGAAATGACATGATTCTAAACTAATTTCTTAAATTTTAAAAAAAATCAGATTTTTTAAAATAAAATTGTATAATGCCCCCATTATAATGAAACTAACATATTTTTGTGCGTTTTGTCTGTTGGATGGTCTGTCCGTCACGGTTAGCAAAAAAACACTAAAGGCTTTTGAAAATATGATTTAACCTTTACTGTTCTTTCAGAAATATTGCGATAGTTTAAGGATGGGAGCATACAGGAATTGAGCCAGGGACTTAGAAGGAACATCCGAAACATCTTGCGAATAGGCGGATCTGACAGGGATCCGACTCCGACGGGGGCCGCCTCTGAGTTTGTGTATAACATAAACTCTCTTTGTAATCTTGTTTTAAACTGTGCTCAAGTAATTCGTGATGAAAGTAGCTCTGATTTTATTACGTTACTGGTTTAGACATTCAAAATGAAGTAGCTTACGTCTCCGAATACCGTCTACAAAAAGAATTAATCTTTCTTCAAAACAAACCAATTCTTCTACCAAAAAAAAAATATAAAGGGCTTCTCTTTTCTTGCACTTTTAGATTCAGACCATTAAATTTGATAAGCCATAACACAAAATGTTTGCAATTATTTGTTACTTTCTAATACAGGGAGTTTAATTTCTCTGTCATTAAGAATGTATTTATTTCAAGCACAAAGCAAAACGTCTCAACTCAACACCTTACCTTTGGAAGCTATCGCACTTTATTGGGAAGAAGGCACTCAGAATACTGAATCTCCATTTCGTTTAAGAATTCTTTAAACTGACGATGGTAGAGTGCTTTTGACAAGATGCTTTTAACAATCTTGATTACCAAATTCATTGCCTTAACTATTTGTTCGAATCGTTTTGGGCAAAAAGTGCTTCTTAGTTGAACGTAAGAATTTCATGGTTTATTTTGCTTCGAAAAAATCGTTGTTGCCCGTTTATTTTTTTCCAGTCATTTTTCTTGCTCCATCAGTTGCTATTGAAACGATTTTATTTAATCAATCTTATTGTTTTCAATGTATTTTTTGTATACACTATATATTTCCCTCCAGTTTGTCCGGAGAGCGGTAACAATCCTTGAAGTTCTTCTTTTGGATCTTAAGAAGACATATACGTGACATAATGGGCAACATGTGCTATGTCTTTATGTTGCTAGACAAGCAAGTGATAGGACAAAAGAAAGTTGAATATCTTCCACTTGAAGACATTTTATATATTCTATCTTGTACTGTTTTAGCGGATAGTATCAAATCTGAACTTTTTTTTCGAGATTTTTGGTTTGTTTTTGAAATCACGAAACAGTTCTTCAGATACACGTAGAAAGCCGTCTTTGACATACTCACCATCTGTAAATGGTTTGCCTTTTTGTGCGATTTCTAGTGGTACCACAATGCTTGCCCGATTAGCATTACTTGTAGATTGCCTCTAAGTTTGAATAAATAATCGCTTCTAGCTCATTTACTTCCAACAACAAAGTTTCCGTCACAGCCAAAGCACGTAGTGAAGACGCCAATTCGTCTTTCATCGAAAGTGGATTGAAACTTTTATAGAAGTATCTGACGATGGCGTCGTATGAGAGCTTCTGACGGACAGACAACATTGACGACGAGTATGGAGGGGTGTGGTGAGAAGCGAGTTCAAGTGGCTGAGAGATAGAATCTGTGCCTAATCCTCGTTAAACAATTCAGATCTATTTTATAAAATTTTTCGATAAAATAAATAATATTTGCGTGTAGACCCAAAGAGCCGCATGCGCGGTTCGCGAGCGACCCATGTGCTATACATAAAGTTACTACACTCGTTGTTTTTTTTAAATATTTACTATGCGCAACAATGGAAAAGTAAAAAGAATGTCATTAATATGCTATACTTATAAAATATATAACGTAAGTTTGTATAGGTTGGATTTAGTTGCATAATAATAATTATAAATTGCCTCTTATTGACCTTTTAGATATGTCAAAGGGAATCGCAGCTAGGGCAACGAATCAAATACCATTTTTTTGTTGTTGTTGTGAATGAAAGGGGAAAAAATATCGAGACAATATTTCTCTTTAGTTCAAAAGAAGGGAAATAATCAGCTAAAGAAGAATCTACTACAATTTTAGTAGATAGTCCCCCCTATATATATCTACATGTTTACTGCACTGTACATACTATTACTCGTAATATATCAACTCACACTGTCTCTTTAGTCATTCTATTATATTTCTTCCACTTCCCATTCTAGGGTCAAGTTTTAACTTGGCACAATTTTTCATTGTAGATAACAGCACATGAATAAAAAAATCAATTAATTCATTAATTTGTCTTATTAATTAATTTTGACAAATGTGGGCTTTTTTTTAACCTCCCTTAATAGTCATTGAATTAAAAAAAAAAAAAAAAAAAAAAACTAGCACCAAACAAGCCCATTCAATGAACGCACATTAACATAACAGAGAATAGAATAGAGCAGGGGTCGGCAACCTTTTGAGCCGAAAGAGCCAAAAATTACAATTTACACATTTTAAATTTTTTAAAGAGCCGCAACATCTTTTTTTCTTGCCAACTATAAATAGTATTTACACGCTTTTTAATGAAAAAAACAACATTAACTTTTTATTCGTATATAGGTAGTGTTTTTCCACCCCCAAAAAATAATTTAGGAAAAAAAACAAACTGTTTAACATTTACTCATAACACTAACTTATACTTGGATAACAAACAATTGGGTAAACTAAACAAATAATAGCGATAGCTTTGCATGGTTTTAGAAAGTTTGGATACATTTAGCTCATAGCTTGTTTTTAGTTTCGAACACAACTCTAAATTTTGATTTGTTAATTGGCTTCTTACTTTACCTTTAATTATATTTATGCAGGAGAGCGCTTTCTCGCACGAATATGTCGATCTAACTATCTAAGGATAGCCAGCTCTCCTACTACAAACTTCTTCATTACAATGTAGCAATCTGGATTTCTATTCAACACATCACCTCACGGCATTCCTTTGAAAGCTGTCCACTTTTGTTACGTACATCATTTCTGGACCTCCAAACTCTTCCAACATGTTCCACCCCACAAAACTTTTTAAATCGATTAATTGCATTTCTAGAGATCCAGTATCAATTCCAAAATGATCAATGTGGATTTTGTTACTATTTGTGTTGAGAGGATTTACATGGAGTGCTAGAATGGTTGGCTTTGCACTACTCAAATCTATCAAGAAATTCATCTTATATATATTTTTTTTACAACTGTGCTGAAGCAATTCATGTCAAAAGTTGCACTTATTTTAACGCCATTGTGTTGTAGACATTGAAAATGAAGTACCTTGCCGCTCTGAATATCTTCTGCAAAAATAATTTTTCTTTAAAACAAAACGAATTCTTCTATCAAAATATAGACTGGGTTTTATTTTCTTTGCAGTTGTAGATTTAGCTCATTTAATTTCGTTTTTATATCCACCATAATGTAACTTTTTTGCAACCATTTGTTGTTCTCTAATTCAGGGCGATGGAGTGTGTATATTTCATTCAAGCACAAGGCAAAGGGTTTAAGCCATTGGAAAGCCATTGCACTTTATTGGGAAGAAAGAGTCTCTATTACCTTTAAGAATTCTTTAAGCTGACTGTGGTAGAATGCTTTTGACAAGATGTTTTTAACAATAGTGTTTACAATTATTATGACTTATTCTTTGTGTGCTTCTTGCTTTGGTTTATTATTCAGTGAAATGAAACAATTTCATGGTTTATTTTGATCAGAAGAATGGTTGTTGCCCCTTTATTTGTTCCTGTCATGCTTGTGGCCCCATCAGTTGCTATTGAAACGATTTTATTTAAAACGAGCTTAATATTTTCAAGTTGTTTTGTTTTTGAAAGACTGACCATATGGGCAACTTGTGCAGTGTCTTTATATCGCAAAACTCATCTATAGCAAGTGATAAGACGGAAGAAAGTTAAATATTTTTCACCTGCGAATATGTTACATTTGAAGACATGTTAGCTATTCTATCTTTTACTGTTTTAGAAGATAGTGGCAAATCTTTGTTGTTGTTTTTTTTTTGTCTCAAGATATCTGGTTTGTTTCGAAATCACGAAACAGTTTTTCAGAAGCACGAAGGGAGCAGTCTTTGACATTTATAAATGGTTTGCCTTTTTATTCAATTTCAGTCGTATCGTCATATTAGCATTACTTGTACATGGCTTCTAACTTTAAGAAGATAATTCGCTTCTAACTCATTTACTAGAAACGACAAACTATACGTCCAGTCCCAGCCAAAGCGAGTGCTGATGATGCCAATTCGTCTTGCGTCGAAAGCGAATTAAACCCAACTTAGAAGCATCCGAAACTACCGAGAGTTTCAGATGGGCTGACAACAGTAACAACGCGTGTAATGGGGAAGGGGTGTGGTGAAAAGAGAATACAAGTGGCTGAGAGATTTTTCGGTGCCTAATGCAAATTTAACAATTCGAACTTTTCCAAATTTTTTTTTATTTTCTATAAGATAAATAATATTTGCGTATGGAACTAAGGAGCCTCAACTTCACATCCAAAGATCCGCATGTGATTCGCGAGCCGCGGGTTGCCGACCCCTGGAATAGAGTAGAGCTCTGTAGGATATAACATCTTCTTCTCAGTTGTCATTTGTACAGAGCTTATATCTATTCATTGTGTCTGGCAAAAAGTTTGTACACGTTATTTCTCCGACACGTAACCTCACCTGAAGATTAAATTTTGCAAAGTTATCTCTTTTACTTGACAACACAAGATTTAATTTAAAAACATAACTGTTAACTATTGGCAATTAATTATTTTGTCTAGTATCTTCAACAAGGGGAAGAAATCGTACTTGTGATGTGATGAGACAGATGCGACAGTATAAGTTGAATTAGTCCTCTTAAGGACTATTGAACCCTTATGGAACATTTGTATATGTATTTCAAAAAACGATCACGTAAACATTCACCAAGAAACCACCTTCTTCCCTCGAATATCGATGATTATTACAGATTTTGCATGTTTCTCATTAAAATGTAGATCTGGTCGTTTGAATCTATTGTCTTGTCTGTTACTATTGTTAGTGAAGGTTTATCACTAGAGGCGTTGAGTTTGGATCTGAATGATAAAACGTATGTCTTAATTTACAAATGCACTAGATCTACATTCAGTCCACAACTTGAATAATTTCAGAGCAAGTACAACCAATGATGGAAGACAGAAGATGCAAACCTAATTTTGTCAATAGTTTTCTAGTCAAGCTTTCAACATCAGCAATTTATCGCAGCGATGAGGTGCTTGCCAGATAATTTGGGTGTTTAAAATTTCAGTTACTCTTTGTACCTAGAGAGAATTTTTTTTTTGGGGGGGAGGGGTATTATGGTAGTCATCTACTTCCAAGATATTAATTGTATGTTCCATATATTTGTACCTTCTATGATATATTAATATTTTTACATTTTCTTTGGTTTATCAATTACAATATGTTGCCAACGCGTCAATATAATTTGCTTTCAAAAACTAAATCAACAACAAAAAAACAACAACATAATCTCAAAGGGTACTTAGATGAACATACAAGGAAGACACTTCGACAGCATAAAATCATGATGGCAGTACATTATCACCCTCCCTCTTGTTTAAAAGTAAATTGGATAATTTCTGATCGAAATACTATTTTTCTGACGTTTATTATAGAATCTATGAAGAGCTCCATGGGCGCCTTCATGGGGGTGGTGCAAAGCGGTGCACTTGCACCCCCCTGGAGTCTGAGTAGCCAAATTTAAGTAATTTTTTCGCACCACCAAATCAATTAACTTCTAAGTAGCAGCTGAAGATGTAGTGTTTCCACTGGTTAATGTAGTAGTAGATTAGCCCAGGCGTATGGAATGGATGGCTAACCATGTACGTGCGTGCCTCTAAATTGTGAGCAGCCACATTGTAGCCAATATTTTATAATGAAATACATCATCCAGATGTGTTTTTTGTTACGTAAATGTAGATTTAGTCACAATCCATGGGGGTGCAAGTGCACCTCCATGTATCCCCCTACACCCATGCATTATTGATTCAAGAGTTAAATAAATTAATGTTCAGGAAAATTGTGCACATCATCTTCTAAGTGTAAATCTAAAGGCATATCATTGGACTATTGTAAAGTGTAGTAACTTAACAAGTTGTGCTTCCACTGAAGTAAGTTGTAAAGATACGCTATTATTGTTACTAGAATAGGGCAATTTGTAGTTCATGTCCGACCATATAAGATTTACTATAGGCTTGAAATTCTTAGCACTATAAAGGGTGTCTAAAGCATGTTAGTCGCTACGATTTTTTTTTTCATTTGCACATAGCTATCGTTATTATGAATCCCACAAGAACGACATTCTGAATGTTGATTTAACAGAAGGCAAATATCCGCTGGTCGTCCACTGCTAAACTATACTGATGTATGCAATCGCGACACAAAGCTCTTCAAAATCGACACCAAAAACTGGTAAAAAGTGGTGCTGGATAGATTCACATGAAGAGCGAGCATTAAATGAAAGTCCTGGATTGCAGATGTCATTCATAATAGTAGTAGAAAGAAGTGTGAAAGTACAAAGGATTAGCCTCTTTAGTCACACAAGAAGTTGCAAAGGGAAAAATATTTAGTTCAGGTCTAATTAATTAATTTGCCAATTATCTTTCTATGTGATAAATTTTTTATTTTCTTTGAACAAAAGAGTTGCAGAGTTCCGGTCGGTGTTTGCTTCCGATAAAATAGCAGGTCTAACATGTACACCTGTTTACAATAGAAGAGATACAAGAAAGTTCTTCACATGCAATCGTCGAAGTCAAAAAGTTGATTTGGTTCAACGAGCACTGGCAGCTTGAATAGACCAAAAAATACGTGATGTAGCATCATAAATTATTTGCATTTTCTGGGTATTTAGAAATGAAACTACAGATATCTCAGGCATGTGGATTATATATTATTACATTTTGTACAAATCTGTTTTTTTGTTCCCTAAACTTCCCATTCCAGGATTAAGTTGACATTGTGCAAATTATTCAATAAATCAATAAAAATATTATTTAATCAATTAATGTAAAAAAATTCTAGAAAAAACGAAACCTAATTCTACAGTATTGAGATATATGGCATTTTGAGATTCTTCAGCTTAGATAATCTTAGTTTTTTAAGTTTTTAAACAAATATTTTGCTTTGTTTTTCTGTTTTTCTTTTTTGTTTGGGGGGGGGGGAGTGGGATCAGGTGGGTCAATGCTTTTGTGCTGCGTAACCAACCAGTTTATTTTTTCAACTGAGAAACCTGACCAACTCTGTGTCTAGTCTCTTGGTTTGTATAACCTTTAAATAAGAGAATTATAGATGTTAGGATAAAGATGATAGCAGAAATAAAGGTTTCTTTTGTGAAATTTGAAATAAGGCATTATGGAAGTATTGAAGTAGATTTCTACTGGGAATCCTTTTGTAGGGATAAAATATCAAACGAGGTGTATACTGTCTTGCTGCACGTATACACGGAGGCGCGGTGGCTGAGCGGTAAAGCGCTTGACCGGGGTCCGGGGTTCGAATCCTTGTGCAGACTGGGATTTTTAATTTCGGGATCTTCGGGCGCCTCTGAGTCCACCCAGCTCCAATGGGTACCTGACATTAGTTGGGGAAAAGTAAAGGCGGTTGGTCGTTGTGCTGGCCACATGACACCCTATTTAACCGTAGGCCCCAGAATCAGATGACTTTTAAATCATCTGCCCTATAGACCACAAGGTCTGAAAGGGGAACTTACTTATACTTACTTACACACATTAGCACAGCCTGAGGTAACCGTGTATAGGCCTACATGTTTACTGCCTTTACACGCAATAACCCGCCGTCGTTTCCTAATTCAATCTGAAAGGGTTACCTCAATTTGCCTCCCAGGGTGTGACCTAAAAAGTGTTCACAATGAACATTACCTAGTAGCGGGTATAGCTAAAAAGATCCAAATTGGACTTATAGCTAGATTTAGGTATTTACAAAGGGTATTTAGATCGACAGATCAGTGTTAAAGATGTGCTGGCACGTTCGTCCAGAGGTACATTGGTCCCTACTTTTACTGCCTAGGTTATTAGGTATAACTTCCAGGTATACAATTAACTAATGTATGTAAACAGGACTAAACAGAGTCGCAAGTAAACATATATACAAAGTTTATTTACATGAGTAAAATCTATATATATATTCCTCTAAGTCTGAGGTCAAACAACAACATGCAAGCAAGCAACAACAAGCAAGCAAATAGGGAAGATCCCATGGCGTACGCACCACGGTGTGAATGGACCCAATCCGCACTATTTCATTCACAAAATAGCATAGACATAAATAAATATAGACCGGAAAAAGGAAGTAACTTCCTGTAACTTGAAAACACATGTATATATATCTACTATTGAATTATGATTTCTAAATTATGAAAAAAAAAAAATTGCATGATCCTCAGTCTTAGAGATTAAACACAATTTAAAGACATAGATTCTAGACATAAAATGAAGTACAATGCACAAATATTTGTTTCATAAAACTCTCTCTTATGAATTTGTGTAGTGAATGGAAGGGAGGTTAAAAAAGTGGAAGCCGGAAGAGATTATAGGCCTATTGTGTCGTAAGACTCTTGAAACTAATCTAGATCGACATTTAATAATTTCCGGAGATTTCCAGGACTTTTTCGTAGGCCAATATTTAATAACATTTCATGAGATTTCCAGGGGCTTCTGGTAAATCAAGTCCAAGAGGCCACGGGAAATCTGTTATATGCTATAAAATGGTGTAATTTAATAATTTATACACCTAAAAATTAGCACGGGTCCATAGACATAAATAAATATAGACTGGAAAAAGGAATAGGTCCAATGAAAGTGCGGGACCCACTGCGGTCGCATATTTTGCAGTGCTTAAGGCCTGCCCTGGAAAATAGCGGCGTATGCTATGCCGCCGGTCATCAAGAGGCCGCGGGAAATCTGTTATATGTTATAAAATGGTTCAATTTAATAATTTATACACCTAAAATGTAGCACGGGTCCAAAGAAAGTGCGGGACCCACTGTGGTCGCATATGTTGCAGTGCCTAAGGCCTGCCCTGGAAAATAGCGGCGTATGCTATGCCGCAGGTCGACTAGTAATAAATAAATGGCCAACTCACGGGCCCTCCTCAACACGAGGAAATCAAAATAAAAAATATACACACAAGAAAAGTATGGTGCATCGCACTGGTCATATGTTACATGTTTACATCTATGCAAAGAAAAGGCCACTAACTCACAGGCCAACACAATAAAAAGTAAACAAAAATAGTATGGCACACAGCCCTAGTCAATGTAAATAGATGACCATTAACTCTCAGGTCTTACAAAAAAATTACACATGAAAAGTATGGCAAACTGCCCTTGTCATATGTTACATAATTGTCACATTCGGGATAACACACATTAGTGTACAATAAAAATGAAGGTCACAGGCCTCAGGTCAATACAATACATGACCACTTTTGGCCACTCTGGGGTTATACACTTCAGGCTGACACAGCCAGGTCACAGGCCTCAGGTCAACACATGACCACTTTTGGCTACTTTGGGTTATACAGGCTTCAGGCTAACACTAGCCACTTTTAGCCAAGAAAAAAAACAAACAGGTCATGATGCACTATAGGCTTCTGGGAAATCTATGAGCCTACAAGCTTCATAGACTCCCACCTATAGCCATCCGTTCGATAAAGCCTCTCTGATGATTCAATACAGGTTGAACCCCTCAGAGACAAGGCTATAAAATATGTAAAGTCCATCTGATGGTTCAATACAGGTTGAACCCCTCAGAGAAAGTTACTAAAAATGACAGTTCGGGAGTACCCCAGGATGCAGAACATCAGGGCAAAAAATATACTGCCTGGAAATCATTTGAGGCTATATCTAATAATTAATGCATTATAATAAATATAATAACAATAAAGACATACTTAGCTCAAAGATCCCCAGCGCAGGGCACACTTCTCCGAGTACCCCAAGACACACGACCAATAACAGAAAAAAATACATTCAAGACATAACACGGGTCAAGTGGTCAAGCTGGTGACTCAGGAGCAAGTGGCCACTAAACACGGTCTACAAGGCCTTATATTAATGTCGTAAGGGGAATCACTCCTAACTATACAATTACTCCAAAAAAGTTAACTCCCCATTATGTCACAAAGGGAAACGATATCCTCCCTTTCAGACCTCACACATGCATGTGTTATAGAAATTGAGTAAAACGATCATTTCTTATGTCTCTTTATAGAGACTAATACAAAAAATGCCAATTATTTCCAATGATTATTTAGAAGATGATACATCCGCGTTACGTAAGTAGACCATAAAAAAACAACCCATGTCTAGTCCAATGATTACGATGATAATCTTACGTTGGAAGGTAGTACGTTTTAACAACCAGTCGTAAACTTGTATATTAAATCAAATTAAATGCACATCTGGTCTGGTTTATTTTAATAAGACATTCAAGCAGTGCTAATCTTCTCACAGAGTGACCACAAATTAATGCATGTCAACTATTGTTACAGCCGGTTTATCTAAAATCTAAAGCATACTTTATGACAACAAAAACATGTCGATAGACGGCTTATGTGTAAATATTTATTCTAAATACTCTTTTTTTAGTAGCTCCGGAAAGAAGAAAAGCCACAATTTGTTTTGTGTAAAATGTCCGTCTGTCAAACTCAAAAAGTAGAACAGAATTTAAGAAATCATATTTCATCATGCGTTGTGGCTATCAAAGTTTCGTTGGACGACTTATTTTTATGTTAAAGTATTATTGAAGCTTTTTTTTCTAAAAAAAATACATCAATTCTAAATCAATATATGGTTGAGTACTGCAGCAACGCTATCTTAACAAGCGGGATAATTGTATTTTCAGTCTCCAATTGATATATTGGTATTTGTAAAATGTAAGAAGAATGTTCACAGCATAAATAAATATCTTATACGTTTGAGTATATAGGATACGAATTCACTTTGTATGTAAATGTCACACATCTTTTTTTAAAATGACTTTTAAGCAGCGACGTTCGTACAGTAACGTGACGGCCGCGGCTAGTGAAACTTCAAATAGTTCCCTTAAATGTTCGAAATAATTAGATTTCATACGTAATATTGCCCTTGTCAGTCTAAAAGTTTTTCACGTATTGTCTTTCCGTCACGTTTTGATGGCTAAAAAAAAAGCTGTTTAAAATCTGATTTCACCTTAAATTTTACGTCCAAAAAAATTCCCAAATAATTTTAGTATCTATAGTAGTTTGATCCAAAAGTTTTTGTGGATATCGCAAATAAATCAAATTAGTGTTTGATATTAATTACTATGTAAAAATTACATTTAATTTTAATTTGCTTGCATAAAATGACTAAATTTCAATATTAAAAAAGTGGTTCAGAATTTTAAAATATAACAAGATTACAAAGAGAGTTTGTGTGATACACAAACTCAGAGGCGGCCCCCGTCGGAGTCGGAGTGTTAGATGTGACAGGTTATGTCTGTGTTAGGTTATGTCTGTTTTAGATGTGACAGTTTATATCTGTGCTAGATGTGACAGTTTATATCTGTGTTGGATGTGACAGGTTATGTCTGTGTTAGGTTATGTCTGTGCTAGATGTGACAAATTATATCTGTGCTAGATGTGACAGGTTATGTCTGTGTTGGATTTGACAGGTTATGTCTTATCTTATCTTATATAGTAGACGTTATTTAAAAAAAAACAAGATTACAAGGAGGCGGCCCCCGTCGGAGTCGGATCCCTGTCAGATCCGCCTATTTGCAAGATGTTTCGGATGTTCCTTCAAAGTTGAAAATAATTAACTTCTCGCTAAATGACGGAGGATGGCGAGCAGGGTATAAACCTGACATATCTTGATGTTTCCGCACTAGACTGTAGTTCGGATTTATCGTTGGTCCCTGGCTCAATTACTGCATGCTCCCATCCCCTCCTGAGGAAGGTTTGAACTAGGAAGTAAACTATCTTTAACTCTGAGGAAACATTCGAAACATGTAAAACAAACAGACACATAACGCGGGCGCGTCGAGATAATCAGTTCCGCACGCTAACCGCACGACAAGGCATTGCTCTTAACTTAATAACAAACTGGTTACAAACTAATAGCCTGATATATACAATATGTCACACAAGCGATTTTAAATAATCTTTCAGCATTGATCTGTAGATATGTAGATCTACATAAACTAAACTTCTGATTTATCACTCTTAATATATATCTTATTAATTATTATTATTAATAATTTGGATGTAATTTAAATAAAATTTCCGTAAAAAAAAGCCCAGATAATCTATAGAATGAATGCAATATTAAATTTAAAAATTGAAGATTTGTTTTAGTTTATTATAACATTTCAATGTAGATCTAGACATAAACATCCGGAACAATCTATTATAGATACTTAAACTATCGCAATATTTCTGAAGAAACAGTAAAGGTTAAATCATATTTTCAAAAGCCTTTAGTGTTGTTTTTTTATCTAACCGTGACGGACAGACCAACCAGCAGACAAAACGCACAAAAATACCCTCCTATTATTCTAAGGGGGGGGGGGCACTAAACAATTTTTTTTTAAATCCGATTTTTAAAAAAGTTTAAGAAATTAGTCTAGAATCATGCCATGGCCGGGCTTTACGCTAGTACACGAAAGTCGCTGCTAAATGTTCATTTTAAAAAATGTGCGTGATATCCGTATATTGGGAGCATTTCTTATAGTAATATTTCCTCCCTTACCTTTACGTAATTGTTTTAGAATTAGTGTTTTGTTATTAAAAAATCGCTTGCATAATTAATTTTATAAATTAAACGGTTTGCTTTTAGAAAACTAAAAGTAGCCGTTGCACCTAAACTTTTCAAGCGCATTTAATGGTGAAAAAATATTTTTCGTATCTCTTCTAGTTTTGGCGCCCTGAGTGTGACAGACGGACAGACGGACATTTTGCACAAACCTAATAGCGGCTTTTCCCCTTACGGGGGCCGCTAAAAATGAAAAATGAAAATGTGTTACTTGTGGCTAAAACTAGCATTAACTAAATATCATTTGTTGACAGAGACGTGTCCATTACGACACCAGCTTCAATAGAAACTGGACAGACTACAAGTTCGGCTTCGGATCTGCTTGTACTCAAGACTACTGGCTGGGTAATGAGAGACTTTATCAGTTGACCTCTCAGGTAACACACTCTCGTTTTAACTCATTTCCACTGTTCGCTTGACTTTATCTGTTAAGGTAAAGCTACGGTCAGTTGGGAATGGGGGACGAGCTGGACACTGAAGTGGTGGTTGAAATAATTAACAGTTGTGTTCGTACTCGGCCTTTTGGTCTGTAGCTCTAAACAACTAGTACAACTAAACCTATGTAGGCTTGTTATATTTTGAACTAGACAGATATTACCCGCTGCCCGCGGGTCTTAATTTGCGTATTGCTGATGTAGTCAGTGATATTGTGCATTAGAAACAATTAAAGAAAATAATAATGTTTAAAGTAAAGCGAATGCGTGAATTCACGTTAAAAAAGAAATCATGAATGGAGCTATAAATAGAAACTTGACCTTAATTTACGCGATATTAGGTAATAGTTGCATTCATGTAAAAAATGCTTTAGAAAACAAAATTCAATGTTAATTGATTAAAATATGAAATGAATGGACTATAATTAGTATGTTTATGTGTTAAAGCTTAAAACTATCTTTGCGAAGAGAAGTTCTATCATCTTGGAGTTGATATACAGTTTTAGACCTAGACCTAGATTGACCTAGATCTAGATCTAGCTAGGAATAGAGAGATGTGTAACATTTCGGTAGCCTAATGTCTAATGAAAGTATGTTCAACAGGATATTTATATTCGCATATACAAAGAACGAATTTATGTAAAAATCCTTTTGAAACACAAATTCGAACCTTAATTTTGTTAAATAATAAAATCATTAGACTATATTTTATATTTTCATGCGTCAAAGTAAAAATCAATAAGTGCAAAGTGTATTTCTTAAAATTAGATCTAGATCTAAATCCTTTCGATCTTTTCTCATATCGACATTCTAAACAAAGCCTAGATCTATAGCTGTAATAGAATTGGTCAACTTTATTTTTTTTAGGGTCTTAAGTTTGTTTTAGGGCTACAATACATACATTTAGGTCTAAGTTAGTACCCAAGGAACATTTCTGCCAAGTTTTATCAGGATCGGTGTAACCGTTTTGATTGCTATACGGGGACATACATACATACATACATAAGATAAGATAAGATAATTTTATTGATCCAATCTAATGGAAATTCAGTTTGATTACAACTTGACAACGTCAGCGTAACTACTATACAAAAACAATGTTAATGAAAAATTCGAACAACATTCACATACAAACACACATGCACATTCACAACCAGCGCTTTATGAATTTGACTTCTATGTACTTCTCGATGACAGCTGATCTCGTAACACTCTGATCGAAAGTGGGACAAAGGAGTTTTTAAATCTTTCAGTTTTAGTCTTGATGGAAAGGAGACGACCACTTCGTTCAGATCTTATCTTATTATATTAGTCTGTTAGTATTCTTGGTCTGTGATTGCTTTAGTGAATTTCGTAGATAGTGAGTTAGTGTAATTTGTGGGTTAGTGAGTGTTGTTAGTCACATTACGACAGTTTAGTGCGGA
>JADKLZ010000003.1:24347071-24357254 GCA_021533235.1 Biomphalaria straminea
AAGGCAGTACAAGGCAGTACAAGGCAGTACAAGGCAGTACAAGGCAGCTTTGCTAGCTTCTTGCTATCTCGAGTCTATTTTCAGTGCTACACAGTAAACGAAATAAAACGCTATCATTCTGTACGGCGAAAAGAAATACTCCAACTTTAACTCTCTTTGAGAACTTGGGACTCCTCCATCAAGCTACAGATTGAGAAACTCAGTTCTATCAATATGTCTCAACATTTTACTCCACTCCCCAGCCGCGATGAAAGAAAGGGTCTTTTCGCGCCCAGTGAGTACTGCAAACCACAATGAGGGACGTGATACATGGAAGAGAATCGCTGAGTTCAGTCGAGACCAATTGTTAGAGAAGGCCTGACCACTGACCTGCAACGTCACAACCAGTGGGCAGTTTGGACCAGTAGCTCCTTGCCACGTCACGTCTAATGGCTATCAAATATAGTTTATTTGTGTATATAGTACTTTTGATAACGATATAATTTATGAATTTATTGGCTCTGTTATAGTGCTGTGGTTTGGTTTTGAAGGGAAAAAAAAACGCTCTAGAAAACTAATAATAATAGAAAAGCTGAAAAACGAGAAAAAGATTTTTATCTAAAGTGTTTAAAAAGATAGCTGAAGGATTTAAAAAGAAGACAAAATAAAGGAGGGACTGAAGGGGAGAGAGAGAAAGAGAGAGAGAGAGAGAGAGAGATTACCAAACTCTATCAGCAGTGCTCTCTCTCAGCATGACACCAATGCTATTGCTCAATATTTCTAGCCTAAAACGTGTCCTAACGTGTGAAAAGACGAGGGCGCCACACTCCCCCCTGCGGTGAAGCTTCCCTTTCGCCATAAGGACTTCCAGCCAAGCGAACAAGGGAGAGCTCAAAATTAATCACCTTCTCCATTGAACACTCCCCCGGCACAGAGCACGCGCATTTGAATATAAGAACATGATGGCATAGAGAAATGTAGGCTGGGATTGACCTCAATGAACTCTTCTTCTTAAGTCTTGAACTCTGAACCTATTTTAAAGATAGTTTTGTGCAGTTCTAGAAGTCTTCCTGTATGTACAACTTGGTCCCGTAGAGAGTTGATGCAGAAACAGGCGGAAGAGCTCAAATGCTGTTAAGTTGGGATACATATGAATATACATGTTTTTTACCCACCCACAATTTAACAGTGGATGTACATCACTAAGAAACAAATTACTAACTCTTCTACCACGCTTGGAAAACTCTAGTTTTAAGTTTATAATTTTTAAAAAGTTAAAAAATAAGAAAGACATTTAAATTTGACTACAGCACAGAGTCTAGATCTAGATCCAACGTAGGTTTGAACTATTGTGTTCTTGAAACAGGGTGAAAGGACTATCACGTAATACTAATTGCTAGTTACTTTACATTTAAATCTTTCCTGAAGTGGTCATTAGGCTAACACATAGTGTTATTGTTCGGATATGAATGTTTATAATAATGAATTAGGCGCGTAAAAATTAAGATTCATTTTGTTTTGTGTATTTCGGTATAGGTTTTACATAGCAACAATAACGTCCTAATAAAACAAGGACTTGAGTTATGATATGAAAAAAAACAACGGTTCATATATTAGCGCCTTTGAAGACAGTCAAGTTTTGTCAATCGAGAAGTTTTAGAAATTAGTTATTTCCTTAGCAGCTAAGACATAGACTGATTCCTTTCATTACCGAATCAAATTTTCGAATCGTCCACACTCTTGATTGTCTGATTTCATTGTCCGCCGGTGTTCAGTCGGTTAACTGGAATTAGTTGTTAACTCCAACAGAACAACCCCTCCTCAAGACACAGAATGTAGATTTGAGTGACAGGATTGTCGCAGCCTCTTAATTTGTCCAATTGAGTTTTGTTTTCAGCTGTGGTAATGCCAGTGACTCTAGCTCCAGCTGGAATAGCAGCCTAGCTCACATAAGTCTCACCAGCCATATGAGCAGACACAAAACCAAAGTGCAAACTCTCCGCCCCCTGGATGACAAAGTGGCCATCACCGAAAATAACGATGGACGAACTAAATACATATATGTATATTTATATAGTGCTTTTTTTGTTTTTTTGTACGCACCAGTACGGCGTACCGGCACCCTTTTCAATGTGTGGGAAAATTATTGCATTTCTTGTATTTTAACGTTTATTATTAATTTATCAGTAGTTAAAAGTTGTAAAGTGTTTGTAAAATGTTTTACATGTTTCGGATGTTCCTTCAGAGTTGAAGATAGTTACTTCCTAGTCCAAACCTCCCGCAGGATGACGTGGGATGGGAGCGGGCAGGGTTTGAACCGGGAAAATCGATAAATCCAAACGACAGTCCAGCGTGCAAACCGCTCGACCAGGCGATCCATCACTGAGTATCGGCACCTATTTCTTTACAAAAAAGCACTGTATAAACAGGGGCGTAGCTAGAAATTTTCCATCGTTTGGGGGCCCGGGGGGTTTGACCTCTTTGGGGCCCTGCATTTTGCATATTACATTTTTAATGTAAAAAAAATCATATGGAGGCCCCCTTCGAGTGGGGGCTCGGGGGGATTTTCAAATTCTCCCCCCTTCTCATCCCACCTTAGCTACTGTGTATAAATATATATATATTAAGTATTATCACCTCCTGCAAATAGATATATTCTCGTCAACACTCGCTATTTTGCAGACATGTTGAGCCAAAGTTGATGTTTGTGTTGTGTGCACGTCTTTCTTCTGTTCACATATGCTTCCATTGTGAACATGTTCTTTGTGCATTCATTTTCCTATGTGCACAAATGTTTCTGCTGTGCACTCGTATTTCTGTTGTACATATGTACTTCTTTTGTGCACTCGAGATTCTGATGTGCACACGTACTTTTGCTGTGCATAGACGTCTTCGTGTTGAGAATGTGTTGAGAGTGTGCAATCCTGTCAAAGTATTACGCAACCATACCATATGACTCAACCAATTGGTCTTTTACGGAGAATAATTACCTTCTTTAATCAGCGTCCAGGTGTTTTACCCATTACGTTACCTAGACACACAAACACACGACCATAAACACACACACACATTCTCTCCGACAAAGCGCCATATTGTTTTTTTTTCTTCTATTAAAACCCGAAAAAAAAAATATCAGGCATGTCGAGTATAAAGAATTAGACACGACCAGCAATCGGGCTTGGCCTAAGCTTGTAAATAACGTTTCCCAAGTAGTCCCGTCCCTCTGTTTGTATTGTTCCCGTCTCCATAATGATCCCTTACGTTGAACATTGCGCATTGATGCTAAGAAAAATTTTAAACACTCGAAATGGCAACGGCACCGTGAACAAAAGAAGGACGCCCATTGAAGAGTTGTGGCCCGCTTTTTTTTTTAATTTTATTTTTTATTTAAATAAAGGTAGGGAAAAAAATGGCGCGAATGATTTGAAGAGAGACTTGCACTCGGGTAAACGGTTCGTTTCCTTGGCAGACGGACTGGTTTCAAACTTAGAAGCTGGACAAAAATCAACTTACAAATTGTTTAGTTAATATTTGTTTAGAGCTAAGCTGAAATATAAAACGATTCTTATACAAAAGAAAAATATAATATGATACAATTTTCAAAACAACAACCTTCATGGAGGACCTCAAAACAGTGGACACCAGATGGGAGGAGGCTTCAGACATTGCCAATGACAGATCATTATGGAGACAGCTTGCCGCCCAATGCGCCGAACGGCGCAGGAGGACCTAAGTCTAAGTCTAAGTCTAAGTTCAAAACAACAACGTCATTTGTAATAAATAAAATACAAATTGTTCAAGTAATTTATAATATATAACTATATAATAAATAATAATATTACGATCCCGAAATACAAAATTCCAGTCTTTACCAGGATTCGACTCTGGCATCCTCGGTTTGGAAGCCTAGTGCTTTACCACTCAGCCACCGTGCCTACAATAAATAATAATAACATCCATCTTGGCAATAAATAATAACATCCATCTTGGCAGAGCTGAAGTGTGACGTGGCGAAGAGCAGTTGGTCTAAACTGCCCACGTGTTAATAAATAATAATAACGTCCATCTTGGCAGAGCTGAAGTGTGACGTGGCGAAGAGCAGTTGGTCTAAACTGCCCACGTGTTAATAAATAATAATAACATCCATCTTGGCAGAACTGAAGTGTGACGTGCGAAGAGCAGTTGGTCTAAACTGCCCACGTGTTGTGACGTCGTCAGGTCAGTGTTTAGGACTGCTATAAGGATTGCTCTCCTCTAAAGTCTCTCTGATGTTCTTATGTACATTTATAAATTATTCTCGCACTTATCTTTGTAAGAGCAGTTCTCTCACAATGAGGAATATGCAGACTTTTGGTCATTCAATGACTAGAGTCTTAAGTTTACGGGAATTATGTTGTTTTTTTGTTTCGCTACAACAGTGAGCGTCACGTGTTCTCCATGTCTCGGCTCCTTTCGAACACCTTGACCAGAGAGATGTTTTAAATTGAGTCCAAGAAAACCCCCAAACCTGTTGTAAATCAAGGACTTGAGTGCAGCAAGCACGAGCTCTTCCAATTATCCAACACACCCATAGCTGTTTTACTTAATTATTTCCGAAATGCGGACTACGCAAAGACCTTACACTCCGCATCAACAAAAAGTTCTTTTTTAATTTTATAGGCGATTCAAATGTTAGTCTGTAGCTGCACTCGGATATTTCAAATAGGCCGATTAAAACCTTCCCTCTTTCTCTTCCTATCTAATGATCACTCAATTTTTGGGATAAGGGTTGGCTTTCAGCAGAGATGAAGGGCGCGAGGACTTTATTGGATTTGTGTTTTGCGTTTTACAGTTCCTGTGCCATCCTTGAATAACCTCTGACGTCAGGGTTATTGTCCGAGCCAGGAGTACAGTGTCCAAACAGCAAGCCATTTAATGGCATAAGGCTGAAGCCCTTAAAACGCCATAGCCTGTAAGAGCAGTCGGACTTATGGCTGATAGCACGCCACCTAAAGGAAGCCGGGGTCACACTGGCACAAAGCCTGCCACAGAGCTGTAAAGACAGCATTGATGAAAATGGACGGGTCCCCCCTCCCCTCCTTTCGCCCTCTCCCCACTCATTTTTTTCCTATCCCCTATCCCCCCTCTATTCAACGCATGCAATGGGCCCGTGTCGGGGGGGGGGAGGCTTTTCAAATCCCATATCCCGAGTGTCTTTTATCGTGCGACCCGTGCTGAGGCCAACGCCTACGGCAGCCCCCATCGCTCCATGGCCCCCATTCATTAGGGCTATAGAATAAACCTTTATTGATACCGTCTTAAAATGGTGAAAACGTGCTACCGGTGTTGGAGTGAGATTTTCAACCCACCTTTCTTGCTTTAGGCTTGAGTTAGGATAACTATAAACATCAATAGTTTACCCAGCCTCAGACCCGAACTAACAATGTAGCCAAAGGGGAAGTAGCTACATGTGATGTGAGATTTGATAAAACAAACACGTATTTAATTGACATACAACAGGCTGGTGGCTACCTTAGTTTGTATATTCACAATCTAATCAAATAACAGACTGGTGGCTACCTTAGTTTGTATATTCACAATCTAATCAAATAACAGGCTGGTGGCTACCTTAGTTTGTATGTTCACAATCTAATCAAATAACAGGCTGGTGGCTACCTTAGTTTGTGTATTCACAATCTAATCAAATAACAGACTGGTGGCTACCTTTTTTTAGTTTGTATGTTCACAATCTAATCAAATAACAGACTGGTGGCTACCTTAGTTTGTATGTTCACAATCTAATCAAATAACAGACTGGTGGCTACCTTAGTTTGTATGTTCACAATCTAATCAAATAAAAACAAATCAACAAAGTTCAAGGCTTACAGATGAAATAATTTCGCCGATTATTGGTAGCCTTTTTGTTTGGGGGGGGGGAGGTGTGGTGGCCGAATGGTAAAGCGCTTGACTTCCCAACCGAAGGGTCTAGAGTCTAGAGTCTCGAGTTCGAACCGCGTTGATGATTGGGTTTTGGACTTGGGGGATTTTCAAGACACTCATCTGTTATGGGTTCTCTGACATTACTCTGTTATGAAGTGTGTGTATGTGTGTTTCTATGGTGACGGTGAGAAGAATCAAAGATTGGTTGTTGTCTATGTACTGTGAGTGATGCAAGATAAGCCTTATTGTTGTAAACGGTTTTGGATAGGCCAGACGACTCCAGAAGGCCAGAGTGAAAAGCCGTGTTTTTTTTTTTGGTAGTGATTTTGTTCAAAATGCCATTTTACATTATTACTAAGTCTACTACATTAATTTAATCTTATCTCAAGTTGAATCTGTCTATATTGTAATATAAGTTGTATTTAGTTATGTTCACATTAGAAGTTATTCAAGTTATTTCATGTTGTTTGCGGGTTAAATATAATATGCCTAAAGCAGTTTAGTTGTCTACAGATAATTTCATGCTATAAGTCAACGACTATTATCAGTATTGTAGTTGTGTCGTGTTACAATATATCATCCTGGACAACATTCGTATTTGCTACCTAATGTACAATTATTTCCTTAACCATATTGAATTCTCGACTCTAGAAATATTTAGCATAGAATGTACTATTTGACAATGTTATAGGAATGTCTGTAATTATAGTTGACCAGCTTCCATCATTTTACTATTTTAAATGAACTATTCTCTCTTTTTTCTTTTTCTTGTCATTATTTTTTTTTCTAACTTACAGCCTCGCACCTCCCCTCCCCCACTAAAAACAAAACAACAAAAGCAAAAGACAAACAAACAAACAAACAAAAAACAAAGATAGTATAGAACTATAGATCCCTTCTTCTTGTAGACTCGCTCTCCAGCACGTCTGCATGGGATCTGCTACACCCCTCCAAGGGTTCTTATCTCCCCGTAGACCCCGTGAATCACACGTATCGACCTGGCCTGTTCACTTATTAAGAAAACGGGGGGGGGGGGGACGTCTCTGACCCATAAAGTACGCTAGCCATCAAACTGTTCAAGAGATTGTTAATTTCAGTTTTGTCAATGCGCAGTCAGGCGCAGCAGGAAGAGGTAAGCTGGGAGAGAGAGAGAGAGAGAGAGAGAGAAAGAGAGAGAGAGAGAAAGAGAGAGAGAGAGAGAGAGAAAGAGAGAGGGAGGGTAGTCTGGGGAAAAAGGGAGCTACTGTTAGACATAGTGTCGTTTCAGATTGACACTGTGTACCATGTGACACAAATAACAAGGTACTTGTCCCCCACTTCCCATGTATTGATAGCAAAACTTATGAGTCTGGACGTCAAACCAGAACTATTTTTCATCGTCTTGTTTTATCATTTTTCATCGCAACACATTTCATTTTATTTATTACATGAAATCTTTTTTTTTTTCATATTTCATTACATTTTTTCCACATTTCATGATTTTTTTTTCATATTTCATCACATTTCAAAATATTTCATTATATTTAAACATAATTCACCACATTTCATCATTTATTCCTATTTCGTTTCATCTTGTTATTCTACAAACTGAAATTTTATTACAATTTTTATCGAACCACACACGTGACCTCACTAATCTCGTTCATCCATTACAATAAGACTATAATACTATTTTAAATAGCTCGGGTTAACTTCCCACTCTCTCTGCATGACAAATATTTGCATGGACATTAACTCACTAAACAGTTTTAGAACCTCTATAAACGTTCCCTTCTCTTGTTGTATGGTTCCCGCGCTTATAAGAACTCGGTTTTTGATAGGTTATAAGTCATACAGTACTCTCTATGCCATTTTACGACATTTTTGACATTAAAGTTTGTCTTTAATGCACACGAAGTCACCACAGACCTAGAGATACACATGGGTGAGAGCTTGCGCTTGAAAGAATTGCCAGTATAATCTTTTCTAAAATCGTAGTTCTTAAAATAAATAAACCAAGATCTAAGTTTCAAAACTAGGTTGTTTAAATGCCGATGTCGTTACATGGCAGACGATATACATCATTAGCTCTGTATACCCCGTTTAGAAGTGTATTCGTTACAAAGATAGTTTAGGCAATAAATAAAATTATAAATTGAATCATTCTTATATTATTATTATTTTTTAAACTAATTAAAATAAAATGAATATAATAAAGGTTAGAAAAATATGACATCCCCTTGATACCAGCTGGCAACTTGTACCTAAAAAAAAAGAGGACAAACTTCTAGACGTCACCTGCCAGGTTTTTCCCTCGCTGTCGCCATTTTCATGCATTGACAGGCGGGAAATTAATAAAGCTAAATTAGAGTGCCTCTAATCGACGCCATAAAAATTGAGCGGTTCCACACAAAAAGCGGTCCAAATTGTCTCAGTCTTTTGCGAGGCTACGCTCAGTTTGGGTTGTGCATGAGCAGCGCCAGAAGATTAAGTTGTTCAAGACGGCAGACGACCATTTAGTGGCCTCCCTTGTTTTGGTGACAGTGGAAGGCCGGTGGGCCATTTCATTGTCCGCAGCAGACGATCGATGTGTCCACCTGGCCAGTTTAATATCGGCTCGGGGTAGGGAATAGTCTTAACTGTTATTAATGAATCTAATTCTTGAAATATTATTAGAGTTATCGGCCATGATGCTGTATTATTAGAATCCTTAATGTTTAAACTCTATCTATCTATCTATCTATCTATCTATCTATCTATCTATCTATCTATCTATCTATCTATCTATCTATCTATCTATCTATCTATCTATCTATCAATCTATCTATCTATCTATTTATCTATCTATCTATCTATCTATCTATCTATCTATCTATCTATCTATCTATCTATGATTATCTATCTATGTCTGATTATCTATTCCCCTTACTACCCAGTAGCTATTAGCTTTTCATCAGATCTACACATCAGTTTCCTTGTACATTAAATGAAGCCATTAGCCAGTAAAAATTTCGTTTAAAACTTTATATTGAACATTAACATTGCTAATGTTGCTACTGTGTTTGGCCCGGCAGCTCTTTTTTTTTTTTTTAGTCCCGTGGGTCATCACCAGTTGTTTCTTTCTAACGATGATCAAGAAGTCACCATAAACCTCACTTGACCTTTCGAAACTATGTCACCCACATATGTCACTATGTCACGACGTTTGATCTAGTTTCTAGTATACACCATCTTGTCTCTTTTCTATTTTCTTGTTTCAAACTCTTCTGTAAGAGAGTTACAGAAACAAAAATTAGCAGACGTATACAAGAAGTGAGGATTGCGACTCAATCCTAAACCTGCTTACGTACTCACTACCAAAGTGGCTAGTACAAATTGGGCATTAGCTACTTGGCTCACGTCTGCTTGGTTTGCAACTGCTCTGTAGCTCTTCGCTATTTTCTTACCTCCTTTATTTTTTAACATCTAGCACGCCATCTCTCTATTGCCACCATTCTTTCTCTCTTCTCATCCTTCTCTCTCTCTGCTTTCCATCTTTCTCTTTTCCCGCCATTCTCTCATTCTCTTTCGCTCCTTTTTTTTCGGTGCTCTTTTCCTTGTTTCCGATGTATTGCAGTCATTGAAAAAAAAAATGTCTGCTGCTTTAGGAAGTTATCCAAGACAAGTCAATGTCAGATGTAAGCACATTGCAAAGTAAAATGTTCTGCCCAACTGTGACCTCAATATATAGGCATAGGCCCTATATATTAGAATTATATAATTAAAATACGAAAAATAAAATATGAATGTGTAGCTTATTATTTGAACATAAAGAAGTTTTTAATTTTTAAAAATGTTATTCCACAGACCTATCTATACCTAGACTGGAAAACGGAAACAAATGTTTATACGATCGTTATGTAAGAAACTCTTTTCAAGTAGTACAGGAAGTCGCCTTGAGTCTAGGAAAACCGCGCTTTTCTGTCTTAGAAAATTAACGATCTTTAGTTTAAAAAATTTACAAATAATGCAATTCCATTTTGCGGATTTTAAATAGAAGGGGCTATTAATCTGTGACGTTCTTCTCTCTCTGTCACACGCCGAGGATTATAAATAATAACTTGAGAACTCAATAAATGAAGAAAGAAATATTTCTATAGTATCTTGAACAAACTTTAATGACTTCTTCTATTTTCTTGAACAACAATTCTTCAATCTTTACTTCCACATAAAATAAAACTTCACTTATGTAAAACAACTTCTTAACATCAAACTTCTACTACTATTTCTTTATAAAGATTAAACAATGGACCATCGCTATATAAAA
>JADKLZ010000003.1:24365188-24395738 GCA_021533235.1 Biomphalaria straminea
CTTGGCATAGTATGCGACGCCGCTGACCCCAAAAAGTATCGATACTTGCCTCTCCTTTGGATACAGTAGCTACATGCAGAGGGGAGAACAGCTGTGTTGGCGACATCGTTCTAACCATAACTAATGCCCATGAGATGATTCATAAGGAGGCATACAATATAACATTATACATACAAAGTGTCTACAACAGGGGCTGTATAAACGTAGTATAACATTATACATACAAAGTGTCTACAACAGGGGCTGTATAAACGTAGTGTAACATTATACATACAAAGTGTCTACAACAGGGGCTGTATAAACGTAGTATAACATTATACATACAATGTGTCTACAACAGTGGGGCGTGAAATCTGGGAAAAATTGGCCCATAGAATAGATTTGTTTTGTTTTATTTGTATTTTCATTTCGCAATGTTTACTTTTTGAAGACCTCTGAGAGCTCAGTGGAACTGTCAAGCTTGCAGGGGACACAAGTTTTAAAATCACATTTTTTTTAGGAAGTTTCGTTTTTTTTTTAAATCATGGACAATAGAAATTCATGGTGATCTATTCAAGGATGAATTTCTAGAAAACTTTAGTTAAATCAAAAAGTCAGTATTTTCGAGAATCACCTTGCCACTCTCAAATGGAAGTCAGTATTTTTTAACTATCACCAGTCACTATCGTTAGGTATCTATTTTTGTTTTTCGCAGTTATGTCCATTTCCACCTTTTGGACACATACATAATCTCTGTTTGTGTGATATTCACATCGCCCGACCATCAATCACTGAGCCGGGATGCGCAATACTATAGATTTCTGTCCAGTTGGCTACTTTTTTTTTTTTTTTTTTTTTTGTTTTTTTAGATTTCAGAGGACCTTGTCATATCCTTGGTGGGCATGGCATTGCTATCGGATAAAAAAGAAGGGACAAAATACTAAACCCCGTCTTATATATAGTAAAATGTACATTTTATCAATTTAAATATGATTTTACATTTACATACACATACAGAGGAGTTTTTGCTCAGGTCTTTTTTTTTTTTTTTTCTTTTTTTTAAGGGTGATAAAAATTATTTATTTTATCTTTTTTTTTTTCTAGCTCCCTGACCACTAGGGTCAAATCAGCTTCTGACTTGACTGAACAGTCAGATCATAACTTTTTTCTTACAGTTAAGACAGTGCTGTGACAGGAATGACGTTAAAGTCAGATCAGTGACATGTCATGATCTTACACTCAAAATCAGTAGCCAGACATTAGTTTGAAATTATATCATAATCAAATAATTATAAATTAAGTCATCACATTATATTGTTACATCTCCAGTGGCGAACTGAATGTGTGTATGTGTGAGACCCACTGACACAAACAGACGAAGGCGGGTCACAGGTCAACGGCTGTCCCTAGTGTGACCTGTGCTGTGCGCAAGCGACCCAAAAAGCTTGGACTAGAGCGGTGTGTTGAATACAGATAGAGTCCTGCAGATAGCAAGCGTGCAGTTAGAACTGTGTGTGAATGAACAGTCTTCGAAAATGTAGCATGTACGCGTTTTATTGAGACTGTTGTTTTAGTTAAGTTCCATTGTGTTTAAGCATTTGTAGTTAGTGGAGCCAATTGTGTTTATTGGCTGTGTTGATGTGTTTGTTATTAAACCGCCACTGTTGTTAATGAAGCTCTTGTCGTTAAGTTCTTGAGTTAGATGTGTTGTTGTTGTGAGAAGCAGTGTTTACAGAAGGCCTGAGAAGTGAAGTTCGTTACAATATTGTACAAGAAATATTGACAAAGTAATATATACACACTCAATACAAAGAGCTGAAACATAGCTGTGATGTGGACAACAATTGAAACTAAACCAGTACCACTCCTATGTAAATAATGTAAATCTCTCTCTTATCAACCCAGAACCCCACATAAAACAAAACCCATTTGTTAACCCAGACCCAACACTAAACTAAACAAAAAGAAAATGAAAACAATATATATTTTGAAACAAAAATGGTGACAGCAGGAAATCAATATTAGAGGCTTAGCCTGTAAATACCCAATTACTACAGTAATGGAAATATCACTTTAAGGAAATGAGGAGAATGAATATTGAGAAAATAAAGCCTCAGATTGTGTGATTTATATTAGGTGTTAAAAACATTGCATATTTTGTTATCTCGTCAATGAGTATACAATGATTGTTACGAAGCTTGTATCCTCTCACTCTGTCAGTCTGGTAAAATGCTTGTACACGTTAAAATTGTTTTATCTCCCACACCCAGTCTCTGATCAAGTGGAAACTTTGAATAATTATTTATTGTACTTAATAAAACAGGAATTAATAATACAAAAATTATCAATTAGTCAACTAATTAATAGTAAATAATTATTTCGTTCCATATTGATTAAAGGAAGATGCTGAGCTTTTCCTCCCTAGATTAGCTTTGTGTTATCTGTGGAGATTTTTGTAATAGTTTCCTTGCTATATCTTGATGTTACTCTATGTTGCTGTCTAGTGCACTGCAGGGGTTCTCAAAACGTGAAGGTTTACATGTGGCTATTAATTCAATTCCGCCATCAGATACTTCGTCTTGTTGGGCTGCCAAAATAAAATTGTTGTACATAAATCATAAGTATCTGTAAAGTTAAATGTTGAATATTATCGAGAAAGTTCACAAAGTAAAAAAACAACAGTTTTCATTTTCACAAATAGTAAAGTATGTTCAATGGTAAGGTGATTTCCATGGGCTCATCTGATCGTGTGGTAAGCTCTACCGACTGTTTCATCTGATCGTGTGGTATGCACTACGGACTGTTTCATCTGATCGTATGGTATGCTCTAGGGCAGCGGTTCTCAGCCTTTTAAGCCTTTTTACATTCCCCAACTCTGACGCGACCCCCCCACACACACACATACAGCAATAGAATAATGGACAATAGCAATCCATATTTTCGATTGTCTTAGGCGACCCCTGGCAAATGGACAATCGACTCCCAATGGGGTCGTGATCCACAGGTTGAGAACCCCTGCTCTACCGATTGTTTCATCTAATCGTGTGGTATGCTCTACGGACTGTTTCATCTGAGCGTGTGGTATGCTCTCCGGACTCTTTCGTCTTGTTGTATTGTAACCGCTCCGGCCACAATAAATACTGGGTTATATTTGTCTATTAATAGTTATTCCCATTTAAATTAGGTCTTTAAAAAACAGTTTAAATTTAAAGAAAGACAAACATTTCTTCAGTATGTCGCTCAATATGTCGACTCCTAATGTTGATAAAGCCAGTCTAAAATTTCTTAAACATGTGCAACATGTTGATAGATCCAGTCCTTAAATCTCTTAAAAATGTGCAATTTAATGAACTTATCATTTTGATCAAACCATCTTCAAATCTGATCCGGAATGCGCTTAGAAATTCTTACCGACTCTTCTTCTCAAGCGGCTGTCATTAATAAAATAGCAGGCGCATAATTGTCAAGCCTCGGGTATCGGGGCCAGCGGCCTGCCATCGACCACCACCACCACGCCAGTCCCCACCTTCTCCCAATGCCTTACCTTGCACCCCATGCCTACCCACCCCCGCACATAATTCTCTTTGATGCGTGACCAACGAGCAAGTGGAGGGTGTTCTTTAAAGGAATCATTTGGAAGAAATGGAAGAAATAATGCCTCAAAGGTGAATTGATTTGTGCTCCCATCAAACCTCAGTAATTGAACGGCCCTTCCCTCCTCTTTCTCGATCCATTTCATTCCCCCCCCTTCCTCACCCCGTACACCCTGGTTCTTTGCATTAAAAACACGGCATGGGGAAAAAAAAATATCCAACTTCCAAGCGGCCCAAGTCAGGGCTTTGTAAGATTGTGACTTAAGGATTGAGCTACACTCGGAATGTGTTAAGAGGTATCAGAGTGTCAGTGTGTATCAGTGGCGTAGCTAGGGTGGGGGGAGGAGAGGGGAGAATTTGAAAAATACAGGGGCCCCAAAGAGGTCAATCCCCCCCCGGGGCCCCCAAACGATGGAAAATTTCTAGCTTCGCCCCTAGTGTGTCTATGTGTCACTGTGATGGTGATGACTGCACACGTAAACTATTTATTTCATTTTGCTTTCACAAGCAATGTTGACGTCAATCATGATCTGGTCATGAACCGTCTAATCTTAAACACGGTCTGAAAGGTTTATCTACTTGAAAGAACTTAAGACATAGTCTAATGAAAGGTTTTACGAAGGCCATTTCACACACTTTAGGACCAAGGGTTTAACCATGATGAATATTTGGACCAAGTTGTAGAGTGTGCCTAATGCATGACTAAACTGAACTTTGATATTGGAGACGTGAGTGTAACAATTGGAGAGTCCACGATGAGGACAGGAAGCTCCTCACTAGATGGTAACCAATTAGAACATGCAAAACAATAAAGATCTCAAACTTCAGCGGGTGGTCCCCAAAAAGAACCATCTTTACGATTAGCTGAATAAAACTCTTCTTGCAGAAATCAGAATTGAGAAAAAAAATATATTAAAAAAAAACAACAAACAACATTTAAAAAAAAACAAAGCTCATATTAGACGAACTTGTATCAATTAGTTTGGATCAGTCATGTAATACATTTGTAATAGATCTAGATTAACAATAAAAAAAAAACATTGTAAAAAAATAAATAAAAAAAAAAAAGGTAAAGACCTAAGTTCGAACTTGTGGGGTAAATCCTTCTCAGGCCAACACGGTAACCACTCTGCTAGCATAGAGCTAATGAACATGGAAGATTGTAGAGTTATCTAATGTTTCTATTTCATGTTCCTGTTAAGTAAGTCTTATACGAAAACCTACTAAAAAAAAAAAAAACTAAATCAACTTTAACCACTACTTCAGTTAAGTTCTATTTCTTTCCCTACCAAACAAAGTAATTTATTACAAATAGCTAATTAACTGGTTGTTTTCTTAAATTGATTCTTGTGTTGTTAGGTACAAGAAAAAAAATTTGAAAAATTTCAGATTGATCCAAGATTGTGTGTGGGAAAAATAACGTGTACAAACTTTTGGCCATACAGACACAGACAGATACATAGACAGATAGAGTAAATTGATATAAGTTTGAAAAAAAAATCATATCAGAGTTTCTGATTGGCACAGAAAACACTGGTGAGTAAGACCGCCAAAGCTTCGGACCTCAATAATTTATTTATTACTATTGAAGAATTAGCTCAAGTTGTTCAAAGATGTCTCATGTAGACCACACCACAAAATATATATTAAAGTCAATAAGAAATGGAAAAACTTAAGGAACTTTCCAATGTATACTCAAAAGCTATTGATAAATAGTCAATACTAGTACGAGAATCAGAAATTCAACCAATAAATAGCATATATATATACAGAATCCTGGCATGGACACTACACTGAGATGCACACAGCAATGAGATACAAATAATACTGATATGTACACAGCGCTATGATGCATTCCAGCACTGAGATGCACATAGAACTGATATACACACAGCAATAGGATCCACATAGCACTTAGACAAACAAAGCACTGCTATGCACATAACAATGATAGGCACACAACTCTTGATGCCCACTGCACTGCGATGCACATGGCACTGACATGTACTCAACACTAGGATGCACACAGTACTGAGGTGCACAGAATACTCTAAAACAGCGATGCCAACAAAAATCTGACAAAACAAAAACTGTGTCGGGAAAACACTGCAAGCTAGTTAGGCAGTAAAACATGGCTAGCTAGTTAGGCAATAAAACACTGCAAGCTAGTTAGGCAGTAAAACATGGCTAGCTAGTTAGGCAATAAAACACTGCAAGCTAGTTAGGCAGTAAAACATGGCTAGCTATCGAGGTTACTAATCGTCGGTCATTGGTTTGTAGTCATTGACCATCATTGTTTTGAACAGTGATTATACACAACAGTGTTTTATTTAACACAAATATTATTTGTGAGTCACGATATTCGTATGCATATATTATTTGTACAAGTGATTGATTTTTTTAAATGTGAATCTTATTCATCGCTGGAATATTTGTTTTGTCGAAGTGAGTTTGAAGATATTATATAACTGATTGAATAATTTTCGCAAGACATTGTACTAAACTCTAGTACATTATTATGATTCTATAGGGTTTGGGTTACCATCAAATCAAAGTAGATTATGCTATCGAATATTTAAAAGTTTGGATGAACAAATTGTAATAGAATTATTTGATGACACATGATTAAATGTCAGTTGAACTATTGGCATTTGACGATCAAAAGTAATGCACTATATATAGTTCATCTTCATTGACTGACTCTGCTGGCCTTCGTAATTCAACTTGGCAGTGTCACTCAATTTATCAAAATGAGCATCATCTTGAGAGGGCAGCAATATTTAAAAAATAATAATTAATGTATTAGTGCTAGTAACCAAATTTTACTTATAAATATAATTATTCAACAACGATTTCCAATCTGGCATTTCACAAATTATGTTCATGCCCATCCTGGCATATGGAAAATGAATGGACAACTTAAAGATGCTCATTTTCAATTCCTACTATCACGGCAGTATCAGCTAAAACTTTCTTTGTGTGTAAGGAAATGTGGAAACTGGTCAAAAGGTGGAAGATGGTCTAAAGTTGGAAGATGGTAAAAAGCATAAAATAAATCATTTCTTCAAGTTAAAATATCCCACTGACTCTTTGGTTCCCAGTCGATAGACGTCGTGCTAATAATACTGGCAAATTTTCTTGTTATACAAAGTTTCTATCAATTCACTGTTTATCTGTCTGTCTGTCTGTCTGGTCAAAAGTTTGCACACGTTATATCTCCCACACATAATCTCGGATTAAGTTAAAACTTTTACAAGTAAAATTGATAGCATATATTTAGAACAGACTTTCGTTATGTTGATGTCAATCTTGCAAAACACTAGATACTAGATACAAAACACACTGGATACTTTTAAATTCTAGTTAAGAAATCTTTGCGTTGCAGAGTACACATACTAGGAGCGAAGTTCATCCTCTTCAAGCTGACTTAAAGTAACCAACATTACTCTCAGTGAGACCTAGTGGGACAAGGGAAGATGTTTGAATACTCTGCACGATATTAAACCTCATTTATTGGTTTCGCCCCCTCATCATATGCATATATTAATGTCCTATCTATCTATCTTTCGGGCGCCAAAATTAAGCCATGGCGCACAATATGTATATCTAATAGATGTATATTCTCTAGACAGCCACTGATTCTGTTTGAACTGGTTTCCTCAGTTATTGCTTGCTCTAGGCAAGGAAAGATCATTTACCTTTGTGCTTCATCTCTCGTTCTCCACTTATCTCCCCTCATATTCGAAATGTTCAAATGCCTTCTTATCTCCCCGAAGCCATTTTAAAGAATTTTTTTTTTTTTTTACATTTTGGCTTGTATTAGAAATGTTTGAATTTAAAAACAAAATGAAACCTTACAAAGTCTGAACGAATTTATGAGACATGTGACTTCTTTTCCAGTTTGTGTGTGTGTGTGCATCAAGTTATTTAATTTTGCAGCTAAAAAAACACTTCTTCAATATAACAAATGCAAACACTCAAAATTCTATGAACGTAGCCAAAGGGGCTTCTCAGTTTAAACTCAAAATGCTATGAGCGTAACTAAGGGGGTTTTGAGTTTAAACCCCTCTTCAGCAGGGCTTAAAGCTAAAATAGATACATGTTCAATTTTTTTTTATATTATATTATATAAAAGAAAATTACTCAAAATTCTAAAATCGTAGCCAATGGGGGTTTTGGAGTTTAAGCCCCCTACAGAGGAGTTTGTAGCTAAAAAATACCTTTTCAATACGTATATAAAAAATCAAATTACACGCTCAAAATGCTATGAGCGTTGCCAAAGGGATTCTTTAAACCCCCTTCAGCGGTGTTTGAATCTAAAAAAAAATACTTCTTAAATATAAAAAAAAAATATTAAGCTAAATGCAGGGACCCCCTAAGAGGTCAAGCCCCACGGGCCCCCAAATGATGGCAAAGTCCTAGATACGCCACTGAAAATATTGTTCGACATTGCTCATCAGTGTGGGGTATTTTTCAGTGTCGACCTTTCACCTGTCTTGTTTGTTTACTTGAGTGTTACCTTCGTTATCTACACAAGACACAGCTCGGAGATGCATAGCAACATTTACCGAGTCCAATACTTTTTGCTTTTGATGCGTAACATTTATTGCGTTAGTCGACAGTTTCTTTGAATGATTTCTAATTTTCGAGTTCAAACTATAAAATTATTACATATTTATTGGATGATATAACATAATATGCGACGTCACTGACACCTGGAACAATTATAAGAAGTTGTTGCTTTACTTTGCCAATTTTTCAATTTTATAATTTACAACTCATATGGTAAATAATTTAAATATAAGACAATGGCACACGACAAAATGATCATTTCTAAATTATTGTTACCTCTTATGATGACAAGACTATGCCAAGGAACATTTTTTTGTCAAGTATGGCCAACATTATCTACTCTGTTTTAATTTTTTTAATGATGCCGATTTTCTGAGCTATGGAAAGAAGTTTTAAGGGGCCGACTAGAGCATCCTGTCAAAGGCTGGATATGGCCCTCTAGCCGGCTTAGGCAGCACTAACTTAAATGACAAAAGGTGGGGGGGGGGGGGGAAAATATTTAAAAAATCTTCTTTTGGTAGCTTTGCCTCCCCCCTCTCACCCCAACATCTGTGTGCTTGTCGTGGACCAAATTGTAGCTGAAACCATTGTAAGTCATTCAAGCTTAAGACGACACTATGTTGTATACCGACGTGCTGGTCATGGCTTGCTAGGTCTCTATAACATTACAGCAATCAACCAAACTGGTTTGATCGGAAACATCAAAGCTACTAAACATTGGAGATGAAAAACTATTACAATAAATAATAGCATGCTTGGTCACAGCTAATAAATTTTGACTTCTTGGTAGAGTTTAGGAAATGATTAATATTTGATCAAAAATAATTGCAGGTCCTATTTCAGTTGAGTTAGCGTGTTGTATTTTGTTAAGTTTTAAAAAGGAACGCAGCACTTGAGGCTTCTAAGTTCCCGAAGCATAAAAAATAGTACTTATTGGCAAGTCTCAACCAGATTACTTACTTACTTAGACTTAGGTCCTCCTGCGCCGTTCGGCGCATTAGGCGGCAAGCTGTCTCCACAAAGACCTGTCATTGGCAACATCTGAAGCCTCCTCCCACCTGGTGTCCACTGTTCTGAGTTCCTGTATGAAAATGTGGCGCTAAGTTATACGAGGACGTCCCTGTTTGCGCTTTCCTCGTATTTTCCTCCATGTCATCGCATCTCTTGGTATGCCTAGTTCATTTTGTCTGAGAACATATCCCGCAAACCTCATGCGACGCTCTGTCACAACCTCACTAAGTTTCCGACTCCCAGTTCGGGATAGGATTTTCTTGCTTGAGAATGACGAATGTGTTGACAATGTGTATTTTTGTCTCGAGTCCAATATATATATATATATATATATATATATATATATATATATTGTTCAAGCTTTAAGCGAAGCTGCCCCGAATCTTGGAAACTCAATAGAAAAGTAATGATCTTTAGTTTTCAAAGTTTACCAATAATGCATTATTGCAATATCATTTTAAGGATTTTTTTTTATTTCAATGGGCTATTAATCACAGAACTATATATTAACGCAAATATATAAACTAAAGCCATTTCTTTTTACTTTCCATTGAGATGTTTAGAAATTCCTAGATTGAAATTATTCACGTCTGTTGATTTCAATCATCTTATGTACATTTAAATAGATTGATTACCTAGATCTTTCATTAAATTACTCAAAACTTTTGAAAGAAGGTATTTCAAAACTCAATTCTTCTCTTTCTTATGCCAGAACCGTCGGATTCTCCCAACTTTTGTGTAAACTCAGTGGCGTAGCATCCATGGCGCGAAGGGGTTCAATAAACCCTGGCCCACGACCATTAGGGGCCCACGGCCTGGGCGTAGCAGCAATGGGTCGAAGGGTTAATTGCACTTGAACCCATGACTCTTGACCAGTTATGACACTAAAGGAAATAAAATGATGAGAAACGGATGAAGCTGATCACCCAATCCAACTAAGAAGCAAAAGAAGGTAGTGAATACTATGGATTCCCTATAATCAGACCAACCAGAAGAAAGAAAAGACTTTATAGGAAGTTGAGTTCTAATGTAGGACTGTCAATATAACTGCAATTCAAAAGTTTTGCGACAGAAGTGCTGGACAGATTTCATAA
This sequence comes from Biomphalaria straminea, assembly GCA_021533235.1. NCBI lineage: Eukaryota > Metazoa > Mollusca > Gastropoda > Planorbidae > Biomphalaria > Biomphalaria straminea. Next base: position 24,375,438 of record JADKLZ010000003.1, read on the forward strand.
GGGAATGAAGGAAAGATTACAAAGGCTGGAAAACAATGGATACCTTTGGGTTTCTTCTTGAACCAGGACACCTGTTGGATGATGACACGCTTATGACAAACTGTGTTACTTTTTCCTGTTTGTATGATGAAATAAATGGCAAATCGCTTGTTCAATGATGTAATTGATGTACGAGCAGTTTTCATCAACAAACCAGTAATACAATCCACAATAGACATACTGCGGAAACAGGCTTCATATGGTAATTACGTGTGCTCAAACCTTGCAACCTCCTCCGAATACCGCTAACTCAGGCCACTTCCATTGCGTCATTCTCAAAGCTCAAGTTCATCAAAAACTATCACAGGAGCACAATGACGCAAGAAAGGCTTATCTCATATATTTAGATAACACATTATGGAAATTTGTTATAAATATTTTGCCAAAATTTATTTTTTCATATTTGAATTGTTAAGTTATGTAACTTTGTTATACGAAGTACTATATTTACACACAAACAATGTTTAATAACTTTTATAAAGGAAAAATATATTTACTATGCATTATAAGTTGGACATAATTTAGGACAATTAATAATGTTATAAGTCACATTATTGATTTCTCACGTTAAACTACCACACTGTAGCGCAATTTTATGTAATCAGGATGTGGATAAGTTCACCTGTTTGTCTTGTGTGTTACTGTAAACGAAAGTATAATCTGAATAAAAAAAAAAAGAAAGAAACTGTTAATACAGCTGAAGCTGCATCCATGAAGATTCGCGAGATTCTGATTATACTATTAGATGAGAAAGGAAAAGACCGTGGTATACTTAAAGTTTTTATTTTATTTTTGTAAACAAAATAGTCAAAGCAGATTTATAGTTTAGGAAAACAATATAAGTTTTAAAATAAAAGCTGAACAACTACAAGACAATTTAAAAGGAAATAAAATGACTGTGATGCTGTAAATTTGAATATTTAAAAAAAAAATTAACATTCATTTATTCATTCATGTTAACATTTTTAACATATTACAATGAACAATGTTTTTGAACATGAACTATATACAACTTCTCAATAACCTTGATTGCTGAACAGTATTATAGGGTCTGGACGTGAATGCCTGATCTGTCAGCAGGTAAACACACCGACAAAGTCAATGAAAACTATGAACAATTTTGGGTCTTCGCTCTTTGTAATGAACATGAAAAACTGATCTTGTTATGACCGCTCGCTAATGCTCATATATCTGCGACGATGACTTTATAATTTATGAACTCCAGCAGATATATTACAATGAACAGTGTATTTGATCATGAACTATATACAAGCCCTCAATAACCTTGACTGCTTAACAGTATTATATGGTCTGGACGTGGATACGTTAACCAGTTTGTCTTTTGTGTTACTGTAAATGAAAGTATAATCCGAATAAACCATTTTAAAAAAGTTAACATTTGTGACGATGAATGTATTATTGTTGATCAGTGTACACAATCAAAAGAAGAGTCTGAGGTCTTAACTAAGTAAAAAAAGTAATTGAAACGTTTTATTCTCCTCACTTTGTTTTCTTGTCTTCTGTAGTGTGTACAAATGTTATCAGAATAATAAACAACAACGAGATTATATGTAAAGAAGTATAGTAATAACACTAAATAGTAAGAAATCAAATGAAACAGCCGAATAAGTTACATAGGTAGTTTACCGAACTATCATCTTCTTGTCTTATATAATACAGACTTTACTTCAAAAAAGAAGATGATTACATCCTACGCGTTATGTATTCAGTCATGCATATTAACCAATGACTTAAATTTTTCCAAATCAATGGTCTTCCTGGCTAGCCCAGGCAACCCATTCTCTTATGGCACTAGGGATTGTAGTTGTAGTTTTAGTTGTTTTACAATTCCTTACAGATTTTATGGACATAAAATATTGTCATTATGTTTGAGACTTTTATTCTCAGTTTTTTGAAGGACTAAGAGTTGTATGATGGCACCATTTTACTAGTCTCGTTTGACCCAGATGATATTGACATAGAATATTGTTCAGAGATGCATTCTTTAAAGAAGCCTTTCATAACAACATATCAAATTTGTCAGAGATTTTGTTAGTTTTTTCAATCCTAAATACCTACATATGATATTTTGATGTTGTTATCATAGACAACTATATTTTATCATAAAGTTTTCAACTTTTACAGCATGTATCTACTTTCTCATTTTCTCTGTATAATTTTTTTTTCAGTATAGCGCTCAATTTTGTAAATTTGGATTGATAAAAAATTATGAAAAATGTCTATGTTACAGAGTAGCCTGGCCTCACTTGATGTTCTTTTCATTGAGCGAGAACAGGCAAAAGTTTAGAAATAGATGCACTGGTTACTAACTTTGAAGGCCAGAAAAAAAAAATTACTGTAAAGTGATGGAACTAGAGTTAGATTATAGTTTGTATCAATATTTAAACATTTTCACCTAGAAGTGTTTAGTAGCATGTCAATGTGAAGAATGTAGAACTCATAAAACGTTTCTTTTATTCATTTCAAATATCTGTAAGTATTTTAATTCTGTTAAGAAATTGCACAAACATTGACTTTTAAGACATTATTACTTGGTGTCCTAACTGGATCTAATATGATGACATTATTACTAATTACTTATTTTTTAAAAAAAGTACACTACTTGCATTGGAATGTCTTTTGGTAAATGTACCGATGCATTTAGATTACTCAATTGTTTTGCCTAAATTTACATTCATCTTATTGGTGGGAGAAGGGCCCACCAACATGTTCTTGAACCCGTGCCCACGGATACATTGATACGCCACTGTACAGTAAACTGTGAAGTTGACGACAGGACAAGACGTCTTATTTAACACGAAAACGATCTTACGGCGATCGTGTCTATTAGAGACGTTCGTGTGCTATATATAGTTCGAACGTCCGTCGAATTATAGTAGATGACTAGAGTTACCTCCTTCTTTAGTAGACTTAATTTGACATGCATACTGTCCGTCTTCACCCTTTTTAATACAGACTTTTTTTCTATGAAAGCTTCTTACTATAATAAAAAGTGCACAGCACACATCCTACTTCAAAACTTTTTTGTCTTGTAGACCCCTGCTTAAGTTATATTGAATTTTTGAAAATTCATCAATTTCAAATTACACATTTTGTTTAAATAATTTCCAACCTGTGATATAAGGAGTGAAAAAAGTAATTTAAAACTAAATTTTAAATTCAATTCATTTTTTTTACAATACATTTATTAACAAAATTGAAATTTAAACCCATTATGTAAAGTTAATATGTATCGTTAACTATCACTTAATACATTGGAAACTTTTTGTTTTTAAAGGTTTGCAAGCTCGACATTCATTGCTACAGAGATTATTTTTCATCTAGAAATTTTTTTTTAGTAAAAGGTTTCACAAAAAGCTGTTTTTCGTGGATTTCTAGAGCCATAATAATTTGAATAAAAAAATACATCATTACCAGAAAAGATTGACTCGGCCAGCTGTATAGAGAAATATGTTGTTTGTCGAAATATGTCGTTTGCAAAGACTTACATCAGAAGAAAGAAATATTTAGCTTTATTCCAACAGAGCTCAAGATGTTGCTTCAAAAAAAGAGATTACGTCCTATGTAGTCTCTTTATTCAGTGAATTCTTCTACAATACCATTGCCGTAACAGAGTTCTCATGGATTGTTCTCAGAAAGCCACCACAAACAAAGGAGCTGGAATACTCATTGAATGGCCAAATGGAGAAAAAATAATTAAACAATTATATAGTTCGTCCATCGAGGTTCGATGATGACCACTTTGTCATCCAGTGGGCTGAGGGCTTTGCACTGGGGTTTTGTGCCTCCTCATGTGGCTGGTGAGACCTATGCGAGCCCGGAATGTTCGGCCGCACTCTGGGCAGGTAATTCCAGCTGGAGCTAGTGTCGTTTGCCTTGCTTTCCTTCTCTGGCGTTTTTCTTTCGCAAGCGTTGTTCTTTTTTCCTCAGCAACCTGTGCGCCGGATCTCACAGCGCGGCGCCATGATACTCTGTCATGTGCCTCTGTCTCCCAGGTGCCTGGGTCAATGTTGAACTCCTTTAGAGAAGCTTTGAGGGTGTCTTTGTAGCGCTTTTTTTTGACCACCTTGCGAGCGCTTGCCTTCTCTTAATTGGCCATACATGAGACGTTTTGGGATGCGGTGGTCCTCCATCCTGCACACGTGTCCTGCCCATCGCAGCTGGGACTGCATCAGGATTGTGTGGATGCTTTTCAAACCATTAATTAATTAAACAATTAAGATCATTATAACTAATGAGCTCTATGACAACCACAGAGAAGAAATAGAAGCATTGGAGCTAACGGCTATCAGGCTAGCAAATCAGCAAAGTTCACCAAACAGTTAAATTTTTTTCTTGACTAATATAAAAATAGTCCTTCAAAGCTTAACAAACTCTGATGCCTCCTAAATAAAACAACTCATGATGCCTGGACTGCCGTTCGGTGGTCACCTTGCCTACTCGCAAATTCAATCGGGAGGTTTGGGCCAGGGTGTAATTATCTACAGAATCTGAAGGAACACCCAAACGATTTTTTTACAAAACATATTGTGTGACCTTGTAAAGCTCAACAACAGCAAGAACACTGTTCTCCAATGTTTAAATAGAAGGAAATAGAAGGCTGACACACTTGCCAAATGTGACAAACAAATACACACTTGAACATCGCACTCTATCCGGAAGAAATGAAGAAACTAATAGTGAATTGTAAATACGAGACAGGGACAAGCTCTCATTCGATATACAAGAAAGGCCTATTATAAACTATCCCGATAGGACCACCTATAATTTTTCACATCAGAACTATACATCATAATGAGAAAATGTATGTTGCGGAAGCTCAAAATTGGGACCATTGAAATTTTCCCTTTTGGATTGTCCCCAGAGAATGCCGACCATGTCTTCCAAATTGCATTCTTCATCGAGATGCCCAAAACAAGACACCAGCCCCAAAACCCAAGCATGAAATTCTTTTAATGATATAAGTTTGTGTAAGAATTTTTACAATTTCTTCAACGGCTGGTAAAATCAATAATTTGCCTATCGTGTGAGGTTTTCGGTATTTTACTGTGATCAACTTCTCAATGTCAGGTCAAAGAGAGATTTTGTGGGTGTATTCTGAACTTTATCTTTGAATGTTTGAAAGTTTTGCAAACCTTTATCTTTTTATTAGGGTGGCATCATCTCAATTGATTCTCCAGCTTAATTGGTCTCATTGCATCATAAAAATGGCACATTAACACTCTCTTGTTTGACAAGGAAATAATGAAATACTCAAAGCTGTAAAGTCTACATTTCATTTTCTCTACACATTTCTGTATCCGTAGTAGGACCCAACCATGAAAGGTGCTCCATTTGTTGCTACTGATATAATAGTTACAGGGTTTGCTTTTTCTTCGAACGATTCCTTCAAATCAATTATATTATTATTGTCAATTATCAGTTTTCAAAAAAAGAAATTTTGTCGTGAATTTTTTAATCCATAAATAAACGAACATGTGCCAAAATGTGCTTCATTACAGGCACAACTTGATTCATATATAGACCTTTGAACTAATTGTTGCTTAGGAGAATTCTTAGCAAATATCAGATGCAGGTTTGTATAGAAAATAACTTTAAAAAATTCAGCAGCTGGCTAAATCATTCATTTTTTTTTCGCCAATTGTATGTCGTTTTCATAATTTTGCAAGATATTTTAAGACATAGCAAACCATTATTTCTTCTTTAAAATTTGAAAGCAAATATTTTGTCTATTGTGGATCTTTTCTCAAATTTATCATGGAGTGTTCAATAGTTTTTCAAATCTTATCAGGGTGGTTTTGTCTCCAACGATCCTCCAGCTTAGGTGGTTTCATGGTGTCATTACACAAAATTTTGTTAAATAAAAGACACATAGGCAATATAAGTTCCACGACAAAAAAAAAAGAAATTAACACAACCGTCTATTTTATATTTAGATTCAGCCATTATTATTATTATTATTATAGCTTTTATATAGCGCTACTTTCATGCTTATAGCATGCTCAGAGCGCTTTGGTCCAATCTCATTTGTGAACCGAGGGGGGGGGAAGGGGGTATCTAGGAGTTGGTTTCCAGTGCTGCCTTTGGGCGCTCAGTAAACACAACTCTGCCCGAGTCGAGTTTCGAACCTCGAGCCCCCTTCTAGGTAGCCAAGCAAGCCAAGCTCAAGCCGCACTTAGCCTCTCGACCACGCCATGTTAAATATTAGTTATCTCTAGACCAAATTAAGCTATTTAAATGAGGTATTAAAATTTAAAAGATGTTTTTCTTTTTAAATAATACAATAAAAATTTAATGGCCTAGCTATAATTAAGTATAAATAATGAATATTTGTATAATATAATAAAGGATTCCATTAATGTCAGATTTATATTAAACTCAATTCCTTCTTAAATGAGATCCACTCTCGTGGACCCCCATTTGCATGTCATAGACCCCGAATTCTTTTCTTTTCACTTTCGTGGACCCCTTGGAAGTCCTCATGGACCCCGGGGGTCCATATGGACCACTTTGGGAATCACTGCTGTAGACAATAAGATGATGCGTTTCTAAAGATCAGAATTCAGTAAAACGCTTGGTTGTGGGACTCCGACCCGGACCCCAAAGCTAAGGCAGCGACCGAGATTTGTTTGTTTGTAAAGGGGGGGGGGGTAACAATAGAAGTTGGAAACACTTTGCATAGCAAAAATAATAATAATAATAATAATATTAATAAATAAATAGAATAATAAAAAAAAATCAAGAAATATTTAAAACCGTTCTGCCAATTTTTAATTACAATAGTCGAAAATCAAATCCTAGGACTAGAACAACAGAACACATATATATTGTATTAATGAAAATAACCTTTTGTATTTGAAGTAGTAGCAAGTAGCAAGATAAAAAAAATATCTAAATAATAATCATACCAAAACAAAGCACGTACACAACAAAATGGTTTCCCGCCTCCCCCTTCACCAAAAAAAAAAAACAAAACAAAAAACGTTTCTACACGAGGATGTGCCAAAATGAATGGTATTTATTGATCCCAAATTTAGTAACTCATAATAATAATGAAATATCAGCAGTGGTTTTGTATTTCAATTCAGGATGTGTGATATAGATCCATGCTGAATTAACATTTCCAATATTTCATAAGGATATCCAAGCTTTACTTACTCCCCCCCTCCCATTTTAAACTTAAGATCCTTTGTGCGCTTGTGATCTTGTGTCTTAATGTTTGATCTCCTTAGGACTTAGGTACACCGATTTCTTTGGGCAGCCATTCTCTAGGGCGCCTCCCCCTTATTGACACTGAGCTAGGCCCCGCCTTTTGTATTGATCCTTTGAAGGGAGCAGGGTCACGTGAACAATGTCAGCGTCCAATCGCAAACCTTGTTTCCCCCCTTCCTGTGAGCGAAATTGGCGGCAGTGAGTTTTCAGTGAGCTCCCTTGTCTGTCGTAGTTTGTTATCAGGCTGGCTTGAAATCAAAGCAATTAATTATAATAATTATCGTTTCAGGAGTTCCGCCATTTTACTCGTACTGCGGAAACTTTTGGCCTAATTAAAATCTTAACAGTTATGTAATATTGTTTCAATGCACGCTCCCCAAGTCTGCTAAGAACTATCATTGGATCAAATAAAATAAACTCATTAAGCTAATTGTTTCTCAAACTAAGTCTGAAACGTAGACGTGGATATTGCCAAAAACGGCGATATTGATTGGCTCATTTTTAGGAAGCTCTACATCGAGGCTGAAAAACGCAATGGTTGTTATAAAATTCTGTGAAAAATTATGATCCTCGGTTTTAAGAATCGCACTACAACCATAGAAATTAATAAATATAGACTGGAAAAAGGAAGTAACTTCATGTAACATGAAAACATGTATATCTTTTGAATTCGGATTTCCGAATTATGAAAAAATTAAAAAATTGCACGATCTTCAGTCTTAGAGATTAAACAAAATTTATAGACATAAAATAAAGTACACAAATTCACAAATTTTCACTTCATAAAACTCTCTTATGGCCAGTCTATATTTATTTATGTCTATGACTACAACACAATGACTTATTCTCGGTGTAACGTCAAAAAGAAGGATTTTTTTTTTCAGTCATTCTATCATTTCTTTAGAAACATGCGGGCTGAGTGTGAAATTGCAAGGTTGAAATTTCTAGTTGTATCTAGATTCTATTTTAAATCATAAAACATAAAAGATCATTGTACTCTGCCCTGGATTTAGCGATTTAGCTATAGCCTTGTTTTTCGGATTGCCCTTCAGAATTGAATTCTAGCTCAAACCTCCCGCAGGACGGCGGCAGATATAGTTGGAAGTCGAGCCCAAGACCACTGAGATGACAGTACAGAGTGTCTATCATGAGACCAGGCAGCCATCATGTGTCCTAGCAGTCTCTTCAAGTTGTAATTCGTACCAAATTTCTTGAAGGTTATTCAAAAGGTTTTGATTTTATTGCTGGAAAAAAAATATTCGATAACGTTTACATTTAATTAGGTCAAACCCTGAACAGAGATGTTTGTAAAATGTTTTACATGTTTCAAATGCTCCCTCAGAACTATGCAAATTATGGAAAACACAAGGATGATGGGGGACGGAAGTGGGCAGGGTATGAATCCGTTACTATCGAGACGAGCACACGACCATCAGATTGTTGTTGTTTTCATTGATAAAATTTGACCCCTTTTTTTTTCCAGGTCGGAAATTGTCAGTTTGTAAATTCATATGTCCTTAATGGACCTCATTCACCAATCGTAAATAAACACATTTAGCCACGTCATAATATTGATAAAACAATGAAAAATGCGTACAACGTGACAACCACGATGGAAGAAATACTTTGTATAGAAGATATCAAGAATCACGTTGGCTAAATGTTGCTTGTTTACGATTGGTGAATGAGGTCCATTCGATGGTTGTAATAAAATAGTAACCTGGAATGTAGGTCACCCCGATTCCAAAGCATTGTTTTATCTCTTGTTTACATCCTCGTAAACACAGACACTGACATCTCCTCAACATAAACACTGACACAATGATACAGTACTACTTATTGATATCCTTTGATCCCATCCACTTTTTTAACCAATATGTCACTCCCCCCTCTTGCCTAAACAACTAGAGAACCCCTCTCCTCCCTCCAATCTATAATTCATTCCCTCTGTCTTTTAGGACGGACATCAGCTGCTACAATGCCATGTCAAACATATGTCATATTTTGTTGTCGCAAAAATGTCGAGGAGAGACCATAGCAGCGGTTTGAAAACACACACACACGAGTCTTTCTTATCTCGGCCGTCTCTCAATCCGCTCCGAGAGCTTGTATAGACCCAGTCATGGCTGGTTGATAACTGAAGTGTCCCGGGTGGAGGTCAGCGTTGTTATAGTGTTCAAAATAAAAAAAAAAAAGAAACTCAATTAATAAAAAGAACTTGCAGATACCAAGAATGTGTGTGTGTGTGTGTGTGTGTGTAATGCCCTGAACAGAACAGATGGAGTCTTAATTTTTTTTTACCTGAGAGTAATTACTGTGCTACACATTGTGTAGCGTGTCACTTTGACACATCATCCGTGTGTGCTGTGTATTAGGATGAAAAGAAAACAAATACTGAGCGAGGGGAAAATAGTGAAAGAAATATAGAAAGAGAACACTGAGAGTTTGATAGAAAGAAAAAAATAAGAGAGAAAGAAAAAAAAAGAAAAAATGTTTGAAAAAAGAACCCATTAAAACACAGAAAAAAAAAGAACAAAAAAAAATTAAAGAAAGATTGAAAAATAAAGACGAAAACAAAGAAAGAGAGAGAGAGAGAGAGAGAGAGAGAGAGAGAGAGAGAGAGAGAGAGAGAGAAGTGAAGAAAGAATAGAGAAAGAAAGTGAAAGGAAGAATGAAAAAAAAAAAGAATAGCTAAAAGAAGATTGAAAAAAAGAGGGAAAGACATTGTGAAAGTAAATTTGACATTCCTGAACAATTCACACAAAGTAAAGCAAAGGGAACAATCAACTGTTTAGTTTTGAAAGACAATGTCAAAGATCTATAGAGAGTTCATTTGTTTCTGCTGATCTCAGCGACCCCTGGTGTAGTTATTCATTCATGCGATCTTCCGATTTCCATTGTCTTGAGTTCATAGATATTGATAAGCACGACCTCTGACTCCAAGGGAGAGCACTCCAGTGGTCACACCGACGTGCTTGACCCTACTAATTCGTAATGGCTAGGGGGGATAGTGGAAATACAGGAAAAAAAAACGGGGGGGGGGGCTACAATTCGGAAACGGAAAACATAATATTAGCGTGGGGTCGGTCAGTGTAGTTGTGCATTCAATACTAGCATTAATTTATTTCCAGTAACATTCCTCTTTTCTTTTACACTTTCAATAGAACTAGGTATTATAATAAATGAAAAACTGTCATGGAATCCCCATATTGATAAAACTATCAAAAAATCAAACAAAGCATTAGGGTTTATTAATAGAAATTTCTATCAATCAAATAAGAAGATAGAACTAAAATGTTATTTAACCTTGGTTAGGCCAATAACAGAATATGCATCCTCTGTTTGGGACCCCTCAATTCAAGAAAACATTAAGAAACTGGAACAGACACAAAATCAAGCAGTGAGATTCATAAGAAACGAATGTTCACATTTGACTAGAGTAACACCTTTAGTAAAATCACTAAATTTAGAAAGCCTTCAGGATAGAAGACTCAAAAGTAAAGTAGCAATTATACATAAAGCACTGAACCATAATCTTCAAATTCAAAAACAAAATTTAACAAGAGTACAAAGAGAGTTTCAGAGGCGGCCCCCGCCGGAGTCGGATCCCTTTCAGATCCACCTATTCGCAAGATGTTTCGGATGTTCATTCTAAGTTGAAAATAATTAACTTCTCGCTGGACGACGGAGGATGGCGAGCAGGGTATAAACCTGCCTCTGTTTGCGCACTAGACTTTAGTTCGGATTTATCGTTGATCCTTGGCTCAATTCCTGTATGCTCCCATCATTAAACTATCGCAATATTTCTGAAAGAACAGTAAAGGTTAAATCATATTTTCAAAAGCCTTTAATGTTTTTTTTTTCTAACCGTGACGGACAGACCAACCAACAGACAAAACGCACAAAAATATGCTTCTTTCATTCTAATGGGGGCACTAAACAATTTTTTAGCGGCCCCCGTAAGGGAAAAAGCCGCTATTAGGTTTGTGCAAAATGTCCGTCTGTCCGTCTGTCCGTCTGTCACACTCAGGGCGCCAAAACTAGAAGAGATACGAAAAATATTTTTTCACCATTAAATGCGGCTTGAAAAGTTTAGGTGCAACGGCTACTTTTAGTTTTCTAAAAGCAAACCGTTTAATTTATAAAAATTATTATGCAAGCGATTTTTTAATAATAAAACACCAATTGTGAAGCAATTAGGTAAATGTAAGGGAGGAAATGTTACTAGAAAAAATGCTCTTGGTATGTAGATATCACGCACATTTTTTAAAATGACTTTCTGTCTGTCTGTCCGTCTGTCAGACTCAGAGCGCCAAAACTAGAAGAGATACGAAAAATATTATTTCACCATTAAATGCGGCTTGAAAAGTTTAGGTGCTACGGCTACTTTTAGTTTTCTGAAAGCAAACCGTTTAATTTATAAAATTAATTATGCAAGCGATTTTTTAATAACAAAACACCAATTCTCAAACAATTACGTAAATGTAGGCCTAAGGGAGGAAATGTTACTATAAGGAATGCTTCTGGCATGTAGATATCAAGCACATTTTTTAAATGAAATTTTAGCAGCGGCTTTCGTGTACTAGCGTAAAGCCCGGAAATGACATGATTCTAAACTAATTTCTTAAATTTTTAAAAAAATCGGATTTTTTAAAAAAAAAATTGTTTAGTGCCCCTATTTGAATGAAACTAGCATATTTTTGTGCGTTTTGTCTGTTGGTTGGTCTGTCCGTCACGGTTAGAAAAAAACACAAAAGGCTTTTGAAAATATGAATTAACCTTTACTGTTCTTTCAGAAATATTGCGATAGTTTAAGGATGGGAGCATACAGGAATTGAGCCAGGGACTTAAAAGGAACATCCGAAACATCTTGCGAATAGACGGATCTGACAGGGATCCGACTTCGACGGGGGCCGCCTCTGAGTTTGTGTATCACACAAACTCTCTTTGTAATCTTGTTTTTTTTTAAATCTGATTTTTTTTTAAATGTAAGAAATTAGTTTAGAATCATGTCATTTCCGGGCTTTACGCTAGTACACAAAAGCCGCTGCTAAAAGTTCATTTTAAAAAATGTGCGTGATATCTGTGTGTGGAGGGTATTTCTTATAGTAACATTTCCTCCCTTACATTTACGTAATTGTTTTAGAATTGGTGTTTTTTTATTAAAAAATCGCTTGCATAATTAATTTTATAAATTAAACGGTTTGCTTTTAGAAAACTAAAAGTAGCCTTTGCACCTAAACTTTTCAAGCCGCATTTAATGATGAAATAATACTTTTCGCATCTCTTCTAGTTTTGGCGCTCTGAGTCTGACAGACGGACAGACGGACAGACAGACAGAAATTCATTTTAAAAAATTGTGCGTGATATCTACATGCCAAGAGCATTTTTTCTAGTAACATTTCCTCCCTTACATTTACGTAATTGTTTTAGAATTGGTGTTTTGTTATTAAAAAATCGCTTGCATAATTAATTTTATAAATTAAACGGTTTGCTTTTAGAAAACTAAAAGTAGCCGTTGCACCTAAACTTTTCAAGCCGCATTTAATGGTGAAAAAATATTTTTCGTATCTCTTCTAGTTTTGGCGCCCTGAGTGTGACAGACGGACATTTTGCACAAACCTAATAGCGGCTTTTCCCCTTACAGGGGCCGCTAACAAAATACTCAGAAAGACACAAAGATAAAGGCTAAACTCTCGTCCCATATGCTAGGACAAATCTGTACAAATGCTCTTTCTTCCCTAGTGCCATTAGAGCATGGAATGGGTTGCCTGAGCTAGCCAGGAAAACCAGTGACATGGCAGAATTTAAGTCACTATTTTATATACATGACTGAATGCACGACGCGTAGGACGTAATCATCTTTTTTTTTTTTTTTTTTTTTGAGTAACGTTTATACTATATAAGATAAGAATCATAAGATTTACCCAAATTTTTTTTAATTGCATCATTCGCATCTTTCCGATATCCCACCTAGTTTTCTAGCAAGAACTCCAATCTTTTTTTTTTCAGCTCCAACGAAACAGTCCGCATATAGTCGCTTCTCAAATACACTGTTGGTCTGTAAATCCAGTATCTCAGTATTGGGTCTAATTGGAACAGCCCACTTTATATTTCCCCCCTCCCCCTCCTCACACTTACTTTTTGGCCCGTGGATTCTAGTTTCACTTTTCTCTCCCCCCCCCCCCTATTTCATGGTTATGGATATGTTTATTTGGCACAACGTTTAGAAGGCGCTCTATCGTCTGGATTGTATCGTGTCCCGCGGTATTCTTTTGGGAGGTTTGTAATAATCTTTAATTCTGACGGAACACATGTGAAACTATTTTAGGTCATGTCGTGCCCCTCATTTATGGACTATCTATTCCTCTACACAATCAAACATAAATGGCAACATTATAGTTATACAAATGAAAAGGTTCATCTAAATTTATAGTTCCTCATATTAACTGTGAGAATTTTGATTTTTAGTTTTAGATAATACTTGTCCATCTAGGTGTAATGTTATTGATTACAGACTTTCCTTCTTAACAGAAAATAGTCGTAAAAAAATAGTACTTCAGATGCTAAAGACTTCTAACAGATATTCAACGATCTAGGCTAGGCGTATTAACTTTATTTGGTTTTATAAATTGCTTTTGTTTATTTCGAGTTTGTCTGGATAATAGTCTAGATCTGCATGCTTAAAAAAAGAGGAAATGTGTGAATTAAAAATTAGGCCCATAAGTTGGAGGGAACAGGAAGTAGAATGTATTACCCATTATCTTATCTTATAATAATAAGGCTTGTCTTCGAGTACGAAGATTAGTGAGGAGTAAAATTTTTCCCGTGACTGCGCAGCCCAGCTGTGACCTACATATTTTGCCACATCCAGAGCAAACAAAACCATTGTCCGTAGGTGGTCGGTTTAGATTTTCTTTTCGTCGTCTGCGTTTGTCCTCATCAGCAGATTTCCTTTTGGTCTCAAATGTGTATCCCGCGGCCTTCGTGAGTGACCTCCAGCTGTCTCGTTCCGACGCCGCTTGCAGCCAGGTGCTTTCTCTTCTATGTCAGCCAAGGAAAGTTGACGCCTAAGCTAGTCTTTGAAGCGTTTCCGTCGGGCGCATCTGTTACGTCGACCACCTTTTAGCTCACCAAAAAAAAGACTGCCTTTGGCATACGTTCGTCTCCCTTACGGGATACGTGCCCTGCCCAGCGTAGCTGTCGTACCATAAGAAGTCCCTATATACTGTCCATATCGGCGTTGGCAAAGGACATCGCTGCTTGTAGTGCGGTCCTGCCATCGTATGTTCATGATGGAGCGCAAGCATCTTTGGTGAAAGCGCTCAAGAAGTCTTAGCTGCTTTTTATATAGTGTCCACGCAAGTGGAGACCCGGGGCAGAACTTTTGTGGAGATCCTTGCACTTTTCGAAAGCTATAATAAAAATGCTAATATCTAAAAGCTCGTCATAGTATAAAGCGTGTGCTTTTAAATTACATTTAAATTGTCCTCGTTTAAAATATAAAAATTTAAATATGCATATTTTAGTGAACAAATTAATGAAATTCATTTTTTTAGGGTTTACACAATATAATAAATCCAGAGCCAATATGACTTTTTAACTAAGACAGTGTTGCCAACTGTTATTTAAAGTATTGTCGGTAAAATTGTGAAAAAAAAAAAAGTTTCAATAAGAAGCAGTTTAGTTGCTGAACCTTCGATATATGTTTTTTTTTTAGTTGTGGGGTCCCTTTCTTGTGGATCTTCCTGAGCAGTAGCCCCACCTGCCCTCAACTATATTTATATATACTCTATATGATACTCAATATGTAAGTCTTGAAGAATAAAAAAAAAAGGTGATTCTAAGATAAAAAAAAATGTTAACCAATCTTTCATGATTGAAGAACCGAATCGTCAAGAACGAACTATTCCCATATGAGAATTGGCTTCAATCCTTTTTAATAACAATTTACCAAAACGTTTAACTGAAAAGATCTCTGAGAGATTACTGAACCGTTGCGTCGCTAATTATTGCTGAAAAATAAACAGAAAATGTCAGGATTTCTGGCGGCTTATCTCCCCCTGCTGACACACAACAAGCTGTGTCAAACAGTCGAAATAGCTTCCGTTGGTGTGACCATCCCCTCTCTCAGTCTCCTGAAATCTTTCAGTTCAACATCATTTTTTGATTTGAACGTTTTGAAATTCTTTCAAGGAGTTCATTTAGTAAGCGCAAACACACACACACACACACACAAAATGTTACGTAACAGATGATAGGATAGAAGACTTGCTGACATGAATAAAGATTTGTATGACTGCCATAAATTTGAAACTTGTAAAACAATGCACACTCATTCTTAACCGATATTTTATTCAATAAGTAAGACTGTTCATATGAGTAAATGGAGAGTAGAAGTCATAATTACAGTAACCTGCTATTTGTTTACGATAGAATTTTTTAATGCAATTTTTCAATACTAAAATTAGCAAAACAATTATTGTAAGGTTTTCAAATGCGTATTTTATCAATTCTTATCTTATACACTGCATACACTAAAAGTTTGCTTTTTATGGATTTGCCGCCATTTTATGAATATCTCCACCATGCCCAAAATGTAGGTCACAACTACATTATCACGTGCCTAAAAACAAAATTATTTCCTTCGCTTTAGACAGCTTATTGATCATTTCAAATGTTACAATAATCTGTCTAAATTGTTTTTAGGGGCTCCTTTTTAGGTCGCATATGTAAATGTTTCGAAGTTGAACCACCATGCCAAATAGATTAGTGAGACCAAGAAAATGAGCCAAAAATATTTATTAGCCAAACTTGGTTATTCTTTGGTTTTAAAGGATTCGCTTTTTTTTTTTAAACTTTTAAATTCAAAACAGTTTGTTCACAATGTCCGAAAATCATTGAATGTGTACCAGCGCTAAAATTGGTTCCACATTATGAACTGAGCTGAGGTCTGCACTAGATCTAGAAAGAGTTGGTGTCAAAACTAATTTCGTACAAATATCCCTCCTGAGATTTGGAACGTCTTGAAATTCGTTAAGTTGGCGGCAAGTTTCTAAATTCGAACCAATTAAAGACAGAGAACAAGATAAACACAGACACCAAGAACGATAACAACACGAGATTTGAACCGGAAGCAGCTGTACATTTCTACTTTTACTTTCTCTTCCTTAAATAGTGTGACTGGTTAGACTATTTATATCTACATCTAGTCAGTGTAGATAAGGTGAACTCATAATCCATAAAGTAATGTAGATTCTTTTAAAAACATTTCGACATTTATCTTATTTTACAAACAGTTCATCGAAATCAGCCAAGCGTGTTTTGAATGCACCGAGTTGAACTTTGGACTGTACCTAGATTCTAGATCAGAGGTAGCAAAACTAAGACCCGAGGGTCCATGCGGCTTGGTAGAGCCATTTATGCTGCACGTGGTCACATAGAGATCTCAGACGTAGCCACAGATTATTATAAGAACAAAAAAATAAATATTTCCTTTAAAAGCCATAATGAAATGAACATATATAATGTGACTAAAATATTTCGCGCTAAAACGTCCCGCGACAAAATAACTGCGCCAAAATGACCATCATTTAAAACGGCTGCACCAAAACGTCCTGCTTCGCCTAGATAATACTAAAGTTTCTTTTGGGTCAACAGATATTTCCGCTTTGAGGATCGGGAATTAAATTAAAATAAATTGAATAGGAACAGTCAAAAGGCAAATGTTTAATCAACCGCCTTCTTGGTGTGATTTTGATTGAATGTTGCACTTTGAGTCTTGTCCCCTGTATTGTTGTAACTGTTGTTAATGAAGTTGACGCTAGAAAGTTTTGGTGGTGGACCAGGTGGATGATTTTCTTTGATCAAGATGTTTACGTGTCTACAATAGACGCAATGGATTCTTTTTGCAAAAAGAATGCAAAGTGGAGCTTTCAACCCAAAATAATCAAATTCTGTAATTTAGTCCTGGAAACAATGAAAAGCAAATAAGGACATAGTGTTTTGACAATAATAATATGACCTAGATCTTTTAAATGTGGCCTAGATCTCTTTTTAGATTTTAGTGAGCGCTGTTTTAACTATTAAAAATAAAAACTCGGTAAATCTCGTTACGATCGGCAACACACTCACGCACAGGCGAACAAGTCTACGTTTGTGCACGCGACCATTGCTGGGGAATGCTCACGTGACCCAAATGATCCAATCTGGTGTGTAATGGCAAGGCCACTAATGGATGTGTCTCATCCATTATGTGGATTGTATAGATCTATGCGACGGTATCGATTGCCTTCATTGTTCCTCAACTAGCCAGCCAAGTCCCTTGTTGAACCACTGGGATGCTGTCCTTCATCAAATCTATGTGCGCAATTCAAACAATTTACTCTTTCTAGCTCATGCTGTTAACATACAGTGAGTGACAGAGATGTGTCTGTCTAAAGTCTAGACCTATTATATTGTCATATTACATTGCTGAAAGTGAAAGTAGGAGATAACGATCTTTTAAAATAGTTTTTTTTTTTTAGAGGCGTAATAATCTCCAGTAATGGGGATTTACAAGATGCCTTCTACACAAAGTCAAATTCTCTTTGTCTACAGCTTAAATTTTAGCGGCATATGAAAAAGAAAGCCGATATTAGCTTTGTGTGGTCTGTTCGTCCCGTTTAGATCTAAAAAAACTACAGAAGTTAATGAAAATCCTATATCATACTATTTTAGATCTTGCAAAGTTCTGGTAAAACGGGTACTTTTTTCTTTTCTGAAAACGAACATTAACATTTTTGCATTTAAATATGCGAGCACTTTTTTATTTTAAATACACACCATTAAACAGCCTTTCGCTGTTAATATATTAATAGTAAAAAGGAGATTTTTCTTTATATTGTCATCCCAAAGACTTCTTTTTCTAAAATAATTTACTAAAATATTTGTTATTACTAAATTGAGTGTTTTCTGTTATACAAGCTACTAACAAGTTAAAGAAAATGTTTTTTTTTTGTTGTTTTTTTTTGCTTTAACAGACATTGTCAACCGAAAGTATTTATATAAGTCAAGCGGCAAGCGTATTTTATATTATATATTACTAGTAGAGTGCCAATATTAATAAACAGTGCTCTGTAAACAATCAACCACAGGGAAAGATCTTCCTCGGTTCATTGAGACCTTAAATGAGAGAATGATCATTGATAACATCATCAGTTAGAGGATCATTCAAAAACATCCGTTTGGCCAGGCTCCCTTTGAACCATATCTTCAGGGGAAGGACTCAGGGGGAGGAGGTTTCGGGGCCAGAGTTTTGTTCTGGACTCTTGAAAGAATATGCTGCCTTGAAAGCAGGGCCGGTCCTAGCAATTGCGGGGCCCTATGCGAAACTGATTGCGCGGGGCCTACTTTGTGTGGGAATAAGGATAATAAGCAAAAAAATAAGACTTTATAAAAACAAAATTAGACTTTGAATTTTAATCATTCTTTACTAAGTTAAAAATTGCGATCTGTACTTTACGAACCTTGTAACCAATGACATATTTATATGACAGTGATATAAAAGTAAATAAAGTATTGGAACTTCCGATTAAGGTAAAAATTTGCCCGATTATTGCACTTTATTATATGAAAGCTGACAATGCCATTTTTCTTTTATCACGCGTAGGATTGGCGTTTTCCGCAATGAATGACACCCACAAATGACAATTTTGTCTATTTTTTCTGGGGATTTTAAAAAGTTTTCAGGAGATTTTAATAAATTGAGGAGATTTCCAGGAATTTTTCGAATATATTTAGCAATTTAAACTAACAACTTGGATTAGCACGGGGCCTATGAAAGCCGGGGCACTGCGACCGCATCGGCTGCAGTGGCCTAAGACCGGCCATGCTTGAAAGACACTGTAAGACACTGTCAGCATTCAATGGTGATTCTGCAAAAAGGGCATGTTTCGATAGTTCCTATTTTTCGCTTCAGGAAAATATGCTGTCTCATTCTGTTGTGACCGCTTTTAAGGCGAAAAATTATGCGTGGGTTTAAGTCGGGATAGTTTGTAATAGACATAGTTTTTATTACAAAGTTTATACCAACTCACTCTGTCTGGTAAAAAAGTTTGTACATGTCATTTCTTCCACACCCGATTTCTAAAATTGTGCACAATGACGGCTTGAGGAGGTCTGAGCCATTAGTTCGAATTCAGGTCGTTCGTCCCCTTTTTTTATAAAGGCTTTTGACAATTCACCCATATATCCATTTCTCCCCCCCCCCCTTCCCCATTTTCCCAACTGGTTCAGATAAGTAATACGATCATAACGTATTGATAAAGCTAAAAGCATGAAATCGCGCTCTAAGCAAAAACGATTGGTAATCACACAGATTTATTGTTGTTGGTCTAGATCTATTAACAATTTAATTACATGCTTGACCAAACTAATTGACACAATTAAGCTATTTATAATTATTTTTTTTTGTTTTTTTTTTTGGAAACAATGAATTCTGTATATCTTGCAACAAAGCTTACATCTATTCACTTTCTCTGTCTCGTACAAATCTTGTCTACGTTGTTTCTCTCAATTCTCATTCTCGGATCAAGCTGAAGGTAAGGACAATTACAATTCTGTACAATTTTACCTAACAATACACGAATCAATAAAAGAACCGCCGGATTGGTTAATTAATTAGTTGTAATTTATTTTGTTTATTTATACAGAAAAAATGTATAAATCTTGCAGTATTGAGACTTATGGCAGTAAGTATGTGGTTCTCTCCCTTATCTAAGTTTTTTTTTTTTTAAAGTTTTCACTCCTTTTTTTTGTCCCATGTTACAGATTGCAGATCTTGGCAAGCTTTAGCCGAACTTTGATAGTCAGAAAACTACAAGACTTGGTCGAAGAAAGAATTCACACAAGAAAGACAATGCCGACACGCAGAGACGAAGATCTTCAGAGGACATACTCGTGAGTACAGGCTGCGATTTTCTACGCTCAAATAGGTAAGTCAGGTGTAAGGGAGGGGACATAGCTCAAATAGGTAAGTCTGGTGTAAGG
>JADKLZ010000003.1:24410353-24447043 GCA_021533235.1 Biomphalaria straminea
CTTATTTAATTTTATTTTAATATCTTATTTAATTTTATTTTAATATCCTATATTGACAATATTAGAGAAATTGACATTTAAATATAATATTAAATCTTACTTAGTTTCAAATGGAAATTGTTGTCTATTAACCTTTCTCTCATATTTTTCCCCAGCAAGTCAGATATTAATACACAGGAAAATTTCAGCTTTGGAGCAAGTTTATTGAGATTATATTACTACTTAGGCTTACCTATAGAAGCATATGAGATGTATAAAGATCCTGTGAGTTTTTAAGTTCTATTAATTTAATAATCAATTGAGGAGCTTTAAAAAATGTTTTATCCGCAGCCTTGAAATAGGTGAAGACACTATAAGTTTTGTGTGTTCAGTCCATTTCATAATATTTTGTAGTTTGCGAAGTTTAGGCACAATAGATTCTTTGGTTTTTAAATTTAAAATGTTAGCTATTTTTTATAATGAAATCACCATTTTTGAAAACAATACATAAAAGACTTTGTAGTATTTACTATTAATAGTAGAAGAGTATATTATATTATTATATTTGTAGCCAAATACGTTCCCTTCACATTGGTTTAAAATTTTGCCATAAAAATGAAAGTAGTGTTAAAATGGGTATACCCATTCAGGCAACATACACATTTATATCCAATATAAAGTGCTGGTTAACCCGATATGTTAAAATGTTTTCTTCTTTAATAGAGATACAGTTAGGTACTTTTTGTTTATTTTTAGGGTCCTTTGGTTGTGGGAGGGACATTAAACATATAATGGGGTCTCTACCATGATCTAAGGATAATTATGTCAAGTTTTATTAAGATTGGTCAAACAGTTTTGATTTTTATTTGGGACATACATACATACATTTGCCTTACTTTCTGCTTGATACCATAGATTATATTATTAACAGAATAGTATTAACAGGAGAGGTAATATAAATAAAAATATTATTGTATTATTTTATATATAAAGATAAAATGATCATAAAAATCATGATATTTCAAATCGTATAACAAAGAATGTGAAGAGAAGAGGCTATAACTTACAGTAAACTTTTCATATTTTAGATTAGGATCAGATTATTTTGAATTTACTTTAATTTTTTTTTTTCTTACTCAATTGAAATTTTTTTTTTAAGAAGTACCGGTACTTAACAAATCTACTTCCAGGCATGCCATGAGTTTTTAAATGACAATACATGCCATAGAATATTGATGGACCTGCTTTACTGCCACAAATATTACAATGAAACCCTGGATGTTTTCAGGGGCTTAAAAAACTTCAACATTGACTGTGTGACACTGGCACTGGCATCATGCTATCACATTGTAGGTATAAATGTAGTTAAAATACCAGCTTGCAGTTGTAATTATGTAGGCTAGTTGACATTGACACCAATAAATCTGTATCTTTTTGAATGTGCGATTTATTATAAGATGTTTTTATAAAATGTTTATTTACTTTTAACCCATCAAGTTTTAGTTAGGGATTTTTACAGCACAACAATCTTATCTTCCTAACTATACAATACTTTGTTAGCATCGATTAATAATCACAAAAGTTAATTATAAAAATTATCTTCTTTTATTCACCACACACTCATACCATCCACATTCATACCACTCTGTGCACTGACCTTTTCAGTGAAATTACATCGTCTTTTTAATGGACTTGGGGATTTAACACTAAGTCTGCTTTGTTTCTACAACTTTTAATAACTTACAGTTATGTTGATGACATGTTTATTAGTATTAATGAATGGGGGATTTAGTATTAGGATTTGTTTACAAGTATTAGGAATTGAGGAGTTGGGTACTGCATGTTTTGTCAAAATATTTTGAATTTCCATTCTACAAAAAAATATATATAATCACTCACAAAATACAATACCAAAAATAAAAAGTTTATATCCCTTGGTTTTAGTAGAGTTTAATTTATCCTGTTTTCTCAAGAACACAGAAGAAAGTTTCTTGAAAGCCCATTCAATAGTAAAGAACAACAAAGATGAGCATGTATTCTCTCGGAGAGCTTTGCTCTTCTACAGCATGCTATGTATACATCAGGTAATTTTCTTTTATCAATAAAATAATGAATTAGGCTGATTAAAAAAAAATTGTATTGGTTTATAAGATGTTATTTTG
The DNA here is from genome assembly GCA_021533235.1 of Biomphalaria straminea. Classification (NCBI taxonomy): domain Eukaryota; kingdom Metazoa; phylum Mollusca; class Gastropoda; family Planorbidae; genus Biomphalaria; species Biomphalaria straminea. The sequence continues at coordinate 24,412,495 of JADKLZ010000003.1, forward strand.
CAGTCATGGGCATTAAATGTGATGTTTGTAAGCAATTTTCATAATAAAAAACTTTTATTTAATAATTATCAATTTCAATGTTTAATATTATGGTAAGACTATTAATTTTAATTCTTTTTTTTCTATTGTTATTTTAATTTGAAAAAAATCATTTCACAATAACTTTTGTTAATCTGCAAATTGATTTATGACGGAGGCTCAAATCACATTTGCCTTAAAATCAAAATTGTAAAGATTTAGTTTGTGAAATGATAGATTATTAGAACATTTTTTTCTTTTTAATTAACTAAATAGATGTATATAATTTGATTTTGCAGAACAAACCAGACCAGGCATTGGAAATCTTAACTCTTGTCAAGGAAAATAATTTATCCAAAAACATTAAGGTATATCTGTCTCTGAGTTCTCTTGGCACTGACAAATTACTAGGTACCAGTATTATAAATACTTTTGTATCAATAAATTAAAATGATCAAGTTAGAATTTTTGTTGGTTGAAAGTACCCTTTTACATTTGTCTGAATTAATATATTCACTTTGTTTATCAGGAGCCTTCCATAAAAAGTACTTTGGGTGAATGACTTGCAACTAAAGTTTACTTGAAAACTAATTTTTTAAAACATTAAACAAAGGCACTTTTTCTTTGATCAGTTTGAATTAACCAACAAAATAATGTGATGTTTTGAGATTCCCAGAATTTAATGTCTTAGATAAGGAAAAGCCACTGTTGTGTTTGTGCTGTCTCTCTGTCTCACTTATGTCAGTGTCAAAAAATAAAACTATTGAATGTAAATTCATCACAATTGGTCATGCTCCAGAGTGTTGTATTGGCATGTTTTGGTCTTCATGTTTACAATTCTGAATACATAGTGTAAAAGGTTAAAAAAAAAAAATTGTGTAAACACATAGGTATAAACTACTTTAAGAGGGCAGTCATTTCTTTCATGACCATCTAGAGTTTTCCCAGTGTGGCCAATGAGCTAGAAATTCTTTTCTCAATAATATGCATTACCTGTTAAATTTCTAGGAAAGTAGTTAGAGCCTATTTTGAGATCCATGTCCAGGTTCTTCAAAAATATGAATTGAATAAAGATTTTGTTTAAAAAAATGCTTTTAGATTCAGAAAAATCTAAACTCTTCTAAAACAAAGACATTCATTTAAAAATGAAGATAATTAGGTCATTATGACCCACATTTATCACAGAAAACGTCTACATCTCTATAGCATGCTATGTTTAACTTTTATTTTCTTTCTTATTCAAATACAATAGTTCAATAAAATTGCTATCATTGTGAGCCATATATAATTTGGATGTGTGTGTAGACACAGAAATACTGAACAGTTTCTCTATCTAATAATATCTACTATATAACTATATTTACAGCTCATGGCTTTGGCTAAATCTGGACAAGGAAGACAAATTATGGAAGTGTTAGAGACAATAAAAGATTTATCTGAAAATGTTGAAATGCCTTTGCTTTGTCGAATCTATAGTGATACAGTAAGTTAATCATTATACTATATTCTGATTTTTTTCTTAATGTTATTAATTCTAAAGTAAAAATAAAATAAAGTAGGCCTATAAATTTGGTAGGTCAGTAGAACATCAATAAATTTAAGGACCGGTTACTTTTGTGTTTGAATGACTAGTCTAAGAAATAATGGCAAATATTTATTTTTCTGAGCCTAGAAAGTTATTTTGTTCTTAAAAAGAACCAATAGTAGTTTCATAGCTTTTTCCATTTGAGCATTTTTGTAAATGTCCATGTGATGATCAGATTTTTTTTTTTAACTTTATGTCAGAAGTTACTCATGTATGTGTGTTTTTAAATTAAATAAGGTGTCAAACATGACAAGATGTAAAAATTGTTTTCTTCATTGATTATGTCATTTAACTCAATATTTAATATGTTTCTACCAAATTGAAATATACTGCTGAGGACAGGCATAAAGAGAGAACTTAAAGACCAACTGAAGAGGTTTTTTTCGAAATTGAGATAGCGATTGATTTAGATAGTTCATATCATCAGAGTTAGTTCCTAAAAATTTGAGATTTTAGAAAAGCGTATTTATATTAGAAAAAGTAATTTGAAAGTGTAAAAAATAACGAGATTTGAAAATCAGCTTTAATGGCCGAAACCGGAAGTGACGTGTTGTACTGGACTGAGGAAATGTAAATAAATAAAAATAGACATGGCTGGATACGTTATTGATAGCGATTCAGATGATATAGATCTAGATTTACTTATCAAACAATTTAAAATTATACTTATGATGGGATGCACCAAAATGCCCTGAAGATAACTTTTTCAAAGTATATTTTATTATAGGGCAGATTATTTAATTAATATAATTATAGATAGATTAAACTAGTCTAAGTCTAGTCAGTCTAGAATAGGACAATAGGTTACAATTTACAATACAATAATATACTAATATACTCAATAGGGTACTCTAGATTAGATTTTAGATCTACTTAAATTTAAATCTACTAGTGTATAAGCTATTAGTATTAAGTATTACTACAAATCATGTATTATAAAGTTATCTAGTGATAGAGTGACTAGATCTAGTAAGTTTTAGAAGGCCTAGCTAAGAGTAGCTAGAATAGAACTAGAGATAGATTAGATCCAGCCATTTATCATTTACTATGATTTACTTAGTTTTGGTATAATTATAATAATAGACATAAACTTATATTATTATATACTAATATAGATATAGTCACTAGATCTATAGTACTTAATAGTAGATCTTACACTTACATAGTCACTAGATTTGACTAGATCTATAGTAGTAGATCTTACACTTACACTCACTGTGACTGTGTAACACTAGTATATATAGTATTATATTAAAAACACTAATTATTATAATATCTAAATATCTATTAGTCAAGGACTAAACCTAAAGCCTTTAGATTAGAAGCTAAATCTATATATAGACATGGAATATATTTATAATAGATCTAATAAAGCCCTTTACTAACCCTTACTAATACTATACTTATTAGGCTTGATTTTAGTTAGTGTCTTTAGATCTAGACCTAGTGTAGAGTAGAGTAATTAATTATTATTACAAACAATAAGAGGTATATGTTTGTAAAAAAAAAAGTTTTGTAAAATGTTTTACATGTTTCATGTTCCTTCGAAGATAGTTACTTCCTAGTCCAAACCTCCCGCAGGGCGATGGGGCATGGGAGCGTGCAGGGTTAGAACCCAGGACCATCGATAAATCCAAATGACAGTCCAGCGCGCAAACTGCACTACAAGGCAGCCATAGATGTTAATGTTGGATTAGATAATCAGTATAACATATATAATATATATAACCACTAGTTCTATATATATGTATACATAATTAAGTATAAATGTTAATAATAAATTTTTAAAAATCTATTTTACAGAAAACATATATGACATGTGGCATACAGACAAGTTTACTAGATGGATCTTTCATCATTTGGGAAGAACAAGAAGAGTTAATATTCCCTGTTTCTATTGTGAAACAAATCACAGAAACATTCTACAATTTTTTTTTAATAATAAATACTAAAAAATGTAAATACAAAATCACATTTTAATAGAGTTCTTTATTATACACACAACATTATTTGTTTGTTATTTTAGTCCTTTTCACTTGCTTTGAATCAGGATTGAATGATTGAATATTACTATATCATAGCACAAAACTCTAGCAGGATGTTAGTTAATGGCAGCAGTCAATGTTTGAACCTGAGACGACAGAGAAGACAGTTCGGAGCGCGAACCACACAAATTTCTGGATTTCGAAACTTATTCAAATTTTGATCATTTCTATGTTATTGTAGATTTGAATGTCCATTGCAATGATGACTTAAATCAGGGCCGGTCCTAGCAGATGCGGGGCCCTATGCGAAACTGATTGCGCGGGGCCTAGTTTGTGTGGGAATAAGGATAATAAGTAAAAAATTAAGATTTTGTATAAGAAAAAAACAACAACTTTGAATTCTATTCATTTTTTACTAAGTTACAAATTGCGCCCTGTACTTTACAAACCTTGTAAACAATGGCATATTTATATGCCAGTGACTTTAAAAGTAAATAAAGTATTGGGACTTTCGATTGTGGTAAAAATTCGACCGATTATTACATTTTATTACATGAAACTTTTATCGCGCGTAGGATTGACGTTTTCCGCAATGAATAAATCACAAATGACAATTTTGTCTATTTTTCTGGAGATTTTAAAGAGTTTTCAGGAGATTTCAATAAATCCAGGAGATTTCCAGGAACTTTTCGTATATATTTTGCAATCTAATAATTACACCTTGAATTAGCGCGGGGCCTAAGAAGCGCGGGGCCCACTGCGACCGCATAGGCTGCAGTGGCCTAAGACCGGCCCTGACTTAAATTGATCTGTAAAGGGGTTAAATTAAAAAAAAAAGAGTTGGATCTCATTCTTCGAACGATGCTATTAATGAGAAATTGCATCTTCGAATACATATTAGAAGCCAAAAGAAAATCCACTGCCGAGGGCAGACGTAAACATTCAAAAGAAGATTTAAATTGACCACCAGCGGAAATTGGTTAATTCTTCACTGGACGTGGCAAAATATATAGTTTGCAGTTGGGCTGCGTAGCCACAGAAAATACTGCATTCCTCATTAATCTTTCGAGGCCAGCCTTAATTATGAAACACTTTAAATTATGAATATCTCTGCATTTTTTAATAAAATGTTTTTTAAAAATATAAATATATTCATTGACTAATGGCTATTAACTGGCAATAATTGGGTTACTAAAATTTAATAAAATAAGTTCCATAACTACATTAACATTAGCCTATGCATTACTTAATATTATATTGAAACTATAATTTATTTTTTACTTCCCATAGAAAAGAAAAAAACAACAACTCCTTTTCTAGTAGGATAATATCTTTTATTTATAGTGATAGTCTAAACACAATTTAAAACCTTGTTACAGTTACAGATTAACTTGATTCTAATGATTCTTTTCCAATCAAAATATAGACATCATTTTCACAAAAATTCTTCAATTTTGACATAGGCCTATAGATTTATAGAACTATTTAACTATATAGGCCCGAATATACCAATATATTTCTGAAAGAGTGTAACGAAATCCATATTTAGTAAAGTAAAATATAGTAATAACATTATAGAATTGGTAGCAGGTAGATCTATAGGTCTGATACTGATTTTTGCTTAGTTTTTTTTTGACATTTAGATCTAGTAGATCTAAATCAGCTAGACTACTTTTAAGTCTAGGTTAAGGTTAAAGCTATTTGCTACTCAATTTGCTAGTGACTAGTGTTGTACGGGGTTGTGACTCTAGAATAAAACTAAATATAATCGTGCACTACAATAACTACATTGAATGAGTTCAACATTGAAGTTAATATATTTTTTTCACCCATATCGGGCCTATTTAGGGACGACTATATAGCCTAGGTAAAAAATGTTAAACTTTATCTAGATCCAGGCCCAGCACCTCGATCGGATCAGTCTAGATTCTATAATAGATAGGTCTAATTTCTTATTATTTGCTAATAGGGGCCCTACTACTATAAGTAGATATAGACTTTGAGTAATCAAATTTAGATCTAAATTTAGGTCTAGTTTATAGATCTACATCATTAAAGATCTGAGAAAAGAAGATCTAGTTCTTGGTCAAAAGCAGTAGATATAGATTTAGAATAAGCCTGAAGCAGTAATAATAGTAACATGTAGATCTAGACTCTAAGCCATAAACTGCGTAACTTGACCAAAACGAAACGTGAACTGAGGCGCGCATACTGCGTGGGCTGAAACGCTGTTGTTCGCTTGACTAGATCAAGAAAAGCCGACAAACGGTAGATCTAACATGTAAAGCCATAAATTGCGTGATTTAACCTCATTTCCCCAACTCTAACATCCACTTTTTATACATTGGTGTGTTTTAGTCGCCTTTGTTTTCGAAACTGGCCTTCCTGTAAAAGGGAATCGGGAAACACGCTGTAAGCCATAAACTGTAATAATTTGACCTAATTTCCCTAAGACTACGTCATCGACCTTGGTTGTCTGGGAGAATCTGATCTCGAATGGCTTCGAGATTGTGAAATTGGATAGGCCCTAAAACGCACATTAAAATGCTTTTATCTAAATAATTACAAAGAATATATGTCTAATATTTCGTACGTATGTTTTTTTAAGCATTATGAAACTAAAAAAAAGTATTACACCGGATTCCGCGTCTGACCCCAAAACCTCTTCAGTTGGTCTTTAAATTGACTACTGGGAGACAAAGGTTGTTTTGCTGGTTGTTAATGTCTGTGCTAGATGTGACAGTTAATATCTGTGCTAGATGTGACAGTTTATATCTGTGTTAGATGTGACAGGTTATGTCTGTGTTAGATGTGACAGGTTATGTCTGTGTTAGGTTATGTCTGTGCTAGATGTGACAGTTTATATCTGTGCTAGATGTGACAGTTTATATCTGTGTTAGATTATGTCTGTGCTAGACTTACTTACTTAGACTTAGGTCCTCCCGCGCCGTTCGGCGCATTGGGCGGCAAGCTGTCTCCATAAAGATCTGTCATTGGCAATGTCTGAAGCCTCCTCCCATCTGATGTCCACTGTTCTGAGGTCCTCTATGAAGGTATGACGCCAAGTTATACGAGGACGTCCCTGTTTGCGTTTTCCTCGTATTGGTCTGTGCTAGATGTGACAGGTTATGTCTTATCTTATCTTATATAGTAGACGTTATTTCAAAAAAAAAGTCTTTGTTGGATGTGAGAAAATATGTAGGACTGCATTGCTTTACAAAACAATGCACTCTTTCAAAATCTTGAGATTCAAAGACAAGCCTTTTTAATATTATATATGTCATGTTTCTAGTCACTAATGTTTTATTATGACTATTTCCTTTGTCCTTTCAACAGATGACTGATGTTGAACAAGTATTAAAAGAAAAACTCAGACCCAAAGAATTTGCTAACTTTTGCTTTTTACAAGAAGATCTTTCTGACCGAGCAGTATTAAGTAGACAGACAGTCTCAAATCTATTGGAGAGAATTATTCCTGGCAACATTGAGTACTGGAGGAGGAGTGGCAAGCAAAAAGTCATTAGAGACTTTTCTTCTGTCACTGCTGAAGCAACTTGATACTATTAAAGAATTTAAACAATAATATCTTTGATGTTTACTTGATAGTGCATTACATTATGAATTCATTTTATGTTTAATGTAATTATTGTCACCTATCCCTTTATCTGTTGGGGCACCACACAAGATTTGAAAACCATTCTTCATTCCTGTGTCTTTTACCTTGAATAGGAACCTCTTTCTATGGTAGGCTTGTCCATTCTTTTATGTTGTCTTCCCATTGCTTTCTCTCTCTGCCTCTTCTTCTTCCTAGTTCTGTTCCCTGAAGGAAGATCTTTACAAGCCCAGAAGACCTTATAATGTGGCCAAAGAGTTTTATCTTCCGTTGTTTTTGTTTTTTTTACAATAGTTAGGTCATCGTGAGATCTAATCCATGGCTCTAATATCTTCATTTGTAATGTTGTCTTTGAAAGTGATACCTAGGTTCCTTTTGTAGCATCTAAATTCCATTACTAGAATCCTCCACTCTAATAGGTCTGCAGTCAGCATCCCAGATTCATTGGTGCCTCAATGTGGCCATGACCAGGGAGCGCATCAGTCTAACTTTGGGTGTCGAGGAATATGGCTTTGTCTTTCCATATTGTTTTTGAGTTTTGCCAGTGCTGCTATGGAAGGCAATTAGGGCCAGGATTTAGGATTTGGTTGCCTCATCTGAGATAATAGCTCCAAGGTATTTAAAACTACTTACGCCAGCTTTTCATCTCTAATACGGATGCCCCTTCTATAGCCCTTTTTGATATTGGTCATGATTTGAGTTTGTCCAGCATTCATTTGCTTACCATGCATAGCATCTTCCATTACCTTTCAAGGAATATATTGAAAAGAGTTGGTGAGAGTAGATAACCTAGTCTTACTCCAACTGTGGTTTTAACCAGTCCCCAATGTTATTGTTGAAGTACACCGCACTAGTGGCCTCCACGAAGAGGTTCCGAATTACTTTTATTTTGTTTTCATGTATGTTGTACTTTTCCCTTGTTGTCCAGTGTGCCCCAAGCCAAACTCTGTTGAAAAGCTTTCTTGAAATCAATAATGACATGGAAAAGATTTTCTTGGTGTGTAGACATTTCTCACAGAGTATTCTGAGGTTTAGAATTTGTTCTGCTGTGCTGTGACCTTGTTTTGAACTACAAGACTTTCTTAATAAAGCATGAAATCAAGAAAGTATGTAACAATAAGTTTGAAGATCAAATTATTAAAGTATAACTGTCTTGTGATCTGTCACCTATCTGCACTTTTCCATTTGAATTTATTTGTTTATTTTTAAGATCAATGGCTGGGAGGTAACTCAATATGTTTAATTAGCTTGAGAGTGGGAGTGTTATTGTTCTTGTTTAGTTTGGTCATTATTCTCATCTCTGCTTGTGGTCCCTTCTGGGGCATTGGCCACCAACCAGCTTCCTCCAGGCATCTCGGTTCTGGGGGAGTCTTTCCAACTGTCCCCACGTCTTGTCCATCTGGTTCCAAATCGCGGCGCCATGTATTCCCGGGCCGTCCCCTCTTCCTCTTTCCTTGGGGGTTCCAGGTTAGGGCTTGCCTTGTTATGTCTTGCGAAGAGTGTAACCTATCCATCTCCATCTCTTTGAAGGATATCTACTTCAATGGGCTGCTGCATTGTTCTTTGCATTTACTTTTACTTTCATTACTATTTTAATCATTTCATTCTCAATTTCCTGAATCGGTTAATGTTTAAAAAAACTGCAACTCAAATATAAAAAGGCAAAGACTGAGGACGTTCTAAAAGTGTACGTTTCGTGTAGGCTACGTAGTGAACATTGAGAGATTTGACAGAAAAGCAAAGCCTCACAAATTCAAAAAGAGATATCCCAAACTGCGAGGCCAAGGCTATGATAGTGATTTCAATATGACTGTATAGTAAAATGACTCTCGGGCATTGCTTCATCAAAAGCAGCCGCTCTAGCATTATGTTCACCGTGCTAGCCGCAACTTATAGGCTACTTGGTCTTAAACAATTCCGTCAGCTGTGTTCAAGAAGTTGCAGATTTCTTTCACTTTGCATAAAATATGCATGTTTTTACTCACAGCATATCAAGATGGGCGCTTCTTGAATCCAATAGGGAAAGCATAGTTTTTTTAGGAAACTCAAATAATTGTAGGCCTACAATGTGATCATCAATGAATAATGCTCTAGCAGTCTAGCTGCAATGAGATACAGATATTTTGATGTATCAAAGATGCTTAAACAAAATACTTTCTGTTCCTCAAAGGTAAAAGAATTACTGGGAGCTTCAGCACTTAGGGGAAAATTAGAAACTTTCAATATTATTGTTCTGTACAACATTTTGAACGCAATCAACGTTGTTTAGCAAATGTTGCAACGTGAGTATCACGATCTACGTAAAGCTGTAAATTAACTGGTGAAGATCTAGACTGAAGTAGGCTACAACATTGGTGAAATGACTTAATGAGAATGTGAATCTAAGGCTGCTTGAGTAGATCTTGGGGTGTTAATGATTCAGTTTTTTTTTTTTTTTTTTGTTTCACATGATTGAAGAAAGTTACAACCAATTTGATGAGGCTAGGCTACAACTGATTACTGTAAACTTGTAAAGACAAAATTTAAGATGCAGAGAAGAATTTCAAAATCAACGTATTTTACCAAACTATCGATGTCATTAATTCTCAATTACTTTGACAGATTTCATGGGCATAACATTGTCAATATTTGAAGTCGTTCATTTAAGTCGTTTCATTTTAAGTGCAAACAATGATGCCAAAATGTTTCTTTTCTCATCTGACACTTATGATATCGCAATAGAATATTATTAAAAGATGGAATAGCCTAGTTGAAAAAAAAAACTTCTACAAACACAAAAAGGTCTGTACCGTGTTCAGAATAGATTTTATTGTTTTATTTATCTTCGACAACTACATTTTATCGTTAAGCTTTCCATTGTCACAGCATGCATGTATTTTCTGGCTATATCACAGATTGTTCAGCTGAGCTGTTATTCTCTAAGTTGCGATTGATAAAAAATGATTTAAGAATTTCTATGACACGTAGCATGTTGGCTTCACTTTGTGTGTGTTTGTGTGTTGTTGTTTTTTTCTCTGAGCGAAAAACTATCGGGTTTTCATTAGCCTAAGTAAATCTATAGAATACAAAAAAATTCATATAAAATATTAGTTTGTTGCAACTCTTCAAGTCTGTTCATTATTCGATGGAGTCCTAACGGGAAAAAAAAAACACATTAAACTTAATGGCATTGTTAGTTATAAAAGGTACAATACTTTCACTGGAATGTCGTTTTCTAAATACATTCAGATTTTAGTTACACACTAAAAAAGTATTTTTGAGGGGGGGGGGCACCTAGATATTCTTGAACCTGGGCCCACAGCTAGGCTTATACTTAGAGGCCTATCTTTCAGTTGAGATTTTTACTTTCAGCCTCTTAGCTAGAACATTCTCAGTAATGACACAGCGATTTTCTAAAAAAATAAACATTCCCAGCATTTTTTTTTGACCATGATTAGGCATATAATATAGATCTAGATCTAATCTATGCCTAAAATACGTTTCGTCTTGACTAGAGTTGCAGAGTCAATGTGCAAATGCAAGCGCACGTCTTTGACTAGACTAGAAGTTCTTTTTACAAGGAGTTAGTAATGAACTTGACCCATAGATGACTTGACCTCATTTCGAGATCTAGAATCTAAATTCAGTTAGTCTTCAAGAGTAATAACACTTTCGATAAGGTGACTACTCTAGATCTAGATTCTCTATCATTATTTATGATAATTTATCGTATAGATTTAAAATTAAATAGATCTACAATTAAATCTACATCTATTATAATTATGATTATCAATTAGAGTCTAGATTCATTATCTATGATTATGACTCATAAAGACTAAGTCTCATACTCATAGTGAGTCATAGGCATAGGACAACATCTAGTACTGATCTAGACTATAATCTAGATCTAGATCTTTAATTCATAGATCATTAGAGTAGATTTATATTATCATTCATAATTCACGATTCAGATTTGCACTAGAATCTATATTATATCAGGACAATCAGTATATGAGTAAAAATTGTGACTAATTTTAGCAATAATATTAATTTATCACATCTTTTACCTTTTAAAATACATTAACATTATTATGAATATGATTACTCAAATACTTCAATATTGAATAGCAGCATATGAAAAAATAATATAATATATATATAATTTAATACATCTGATAAGCAACTAAGAATACTTGAATGCTTTCACCAAAGATGCTTGCACTCCATCATGTCATGGACATACGATGTCCTTTCGAACGCCAGTATAGTGCCAGTATGGACAGTATAGAGGGACTTCTTATGGTCTGACAGTTATGCTAGGTAGGGTATGTTTCCCGTATGGGTATGAACATATGCCAAAAGCAGTCTACTTTGGTGAACTAAAAGGCGATCAACATAACAGAGATGCCCCACGGAAATGCTTTATAAACCAGCTTAGGAGTCAACTTGCCTTAGGTGACATAGAAGATAGCACCTGGTTGCATGTGGCTTAAGAACAAGACAGCTAGAGGTCACTCACAAAATCTGCTGGATACACATTAGAGACCAAAAGAAAATCCACTGCCGAGGACAGATGCAGATGGCGAAAAGAAAATGTGGCTATGCTTGCCCTAAATGTGGCATATATGTAGGTCACAGCTGGGGCCTCATGACCATGGGAAATACTGCGTTCCTCATTAATCTTCGGACTTGAAGACAAGCCTTATTATTATTAATTATAAATTATATTTACATAGGACATCTGCCTTGAGCACAGCATCTTCATATCGGTCCTAGACTTGGGCGGAAATCATTCTCCCTTTCTCAACATTCTTCCTAGTCAAGTCTCTGATAGTGTGCACCTTCTGCTTGGATGATGGTGTGCATGGCAGGGTTATAATTAACACTTCAACCTTCACCTGAACTGTCAAACTATACTGCACTGTTTCTTTTCGTGATGAAAATTTTTAAGAAGGAGGCAGTGTTATAACCCTGCCATGCACAACACCATCCAACAAGGTAGGGCAGAAGGTGCACACTATCAGAGACTTGACTAGGAATGCTGTCGACATTAGACAAACGAGGCAACGATATTTATTTACATGAAGACATCACACATGCATAAAACAATGTCTGCCACTATTAGATACTAGTTTAAGAAGGATTGGCATTAGAAGAGAGAATGACTTCCACCAAGTCTAGAGCTGATGAGATGATGTGCTTAAGGCACATGTGTCTTGAAAGGGGAGTTGTGGGGAATTTATTTTGTTCAGATAATAATTTAACAGAGGTGTGTGTCCTTGAGAGATTGTAGGTTGATCTTAGCGCGAGCACGTTACCCTGCCTCAACGTGGCGCTCACGTGGAAACAGCTCACTAGAGGAAGTGGCTAGGCGAAAAGGTAACAAACACAGGACTCCCGTGGGAGTGCCCACGGGTGGACGAGAGTCCACCTCTTGCACGGCGCGGAGTAGCACGAAAGCTTCCACAGCACACTCACGAATCCATGCGCTGTTCCCCAAGGGACCTTCTCATCAATGGCGGATCCTGCACAGTTAGCTTGGTACAACGAAGGTAAATGGTGGAGGCCCCCAGTACCACCCAGTGGTATTGGAAACAGCAATACCCTATAGACATTGACTTGGGTCGCTCCCAGACACACCTGTGAGTTCCGCAGTTTTTTTTTTTTTTTACTGTTTGTTTTTGTTCTCGGACGGATTCAGACAGGTTTTTTTTTTCAAACTTAGAGCTCGAAGAGCCTTCAGCTCAGCTCTTAGACTATCCACACGGTTGATCTTTGCGGGGCAGGAAGTTATACTGTCCAGTTTGTTAGGCATAGTCATTTCTTTGTACATGACTCTGCCTGTGTTTCCTGGTGCCCATTGGTTGAGTGGAGACTATAAATGACTATAAAATATTTGAGTCTAGATAGATCTGTTTTGTTTGTAAAATGTATATGTAAACATTTTTCTAATGTTTCTACATCTCAGCACAAAAAAACAACTCCTGCACTGAATATAGGACCATGGGAAATAGTAGTAGGGAGGGTTTGAACCTGGGACCTTTGATACTACCAAATGACAGTTCAGAGCGCGTATCATATGACTAAGCAGCCATCTAGATTTAACTCTTGGAGACTAGGTTTAGAAGTTAATAATGTAATCTAGATCTATACTAAAAAAAAAGTAGCATAGTCTACGACTCTGTATACAAGATTAACAAATAAAATCAATCATATATGGGTATTCATAAAATCTAGATCTCGATTAGATATATATATTTAGATCTAGATTTTCGGCTTTCATTAATTATGATTATAAGCTCACGTGGCTTGACATTTATTTAGTAGACTAGATAGTAGATTCTTTGTAGACTGTTCTATACTAGTAGATTTAAGGTTTAAAATATTTTCCTTGATAATTTAGATACAAGATTGTAGATAGAACAGATCTAGAATGACATCTTGGTGCCGACTGGGCATTCGTCAACAGCTAAACATACTAAATATCAAGGTAATTTGTATCTCTTTTGTAGGCTTAAAGTTGTTTTTTTAGTTTAAAAAAATTTTTTTTTTAATAATGAAAATTTGATAAAATTATGAATTCATTGAAATTTGCTGATTATTGATTAATACCCTATTAAATCTTTTACCATAAGCTGCTTTAAACCTGCAACATTTATTTCAAGCAGAAAAAACAGAAAAATATAAAAATAGCATAAACTTGTTAGCACATGCATCTATTTCTTGGCTATGATGTGATATGTATAAAACATAATGGTGGTTTGGAGAACTTAATAGTGGTAGTCATCCCATTGGTCAAAGAAAATAGAAATTAAAAAATATCCAATGATTAGTATTTTAATATTTTAAAAATTCTTTTAGACTCAAGTTCCTGCAATTACTAGATTTGCATCTAAAGTTCCGATTGATGAAGAATGGAAAAAAGGAGCTGCAAAGGAACTGAAAGGACATGATGTTGAAAAAACACTTATCTGGAAGACAGCTGAGGTAAGGAAAATTAAATTTAAATATCAATGATTATTGAAATTCCTAGTTCTAATTTCTTTGTCCTTAATCTTCTCCAAAACCACCATAGGACATTCCCAAACCCAGCTGAGAAAGAGGGTTGGGCATTGAGCTAGCCACCCTTCACTGTAGAATAACTACTAGCTACAGAAACATCAAACAGCAAAATAACAGATCACAAACCTGGGAGAAGATGGACCTCCAGCTGGAAGGTTTATGACGCATGTCAGTAAAAGCATGAGTCATGTGGAGGCTGACAGGACCACAACTATCATTGGTACATGGAATGTTGGGACCTTGTATGAGACTGGAAAGACAGCGCAAGTGGCAGCTTGAGATGGATAGCTCACACCCTTTGCAAGCAGGCATCCAACAAAACAAGGCAAGCCTTAATCTGGAACCCCCAAGGAAAGAGGAAGAGGGGACAGCCCAGGAATACATAGTGCCGTGATTTGGAAGCAGGTGATTTGAAAGCAGATGAACACGACATAGGGGCAGTTGGAGAGACTCTTCCAGAACCACAATGCCTGGAGGAAGCTGGTTGGTGACCTATGCCCCAGTAGGGACCACAGGCAGAGATGATAGAGTTAATCTTCTCCACAAGTTATAAAGTTGGCTGTCTTACAAAAATAATTTGTATGTAGATTCAATTATAACCACTTAAATTTCTTCTAATAGTTGTATATGACTAAAATACTAGTAAGGGTTAAAGTTATTACTTGAACACTTAGATTACTTTTAGGAAGTTCAGGTTAAAAATAGGGTTATGTGTTTAAGAAGTGTTTACTAGCATTAGGAATTAAAGAATAGGTTTGTGCTAAGGATTAGGGATAGTATATATTTATTACATTTTAATCACTATTGATCTTTTTTATGGTAGAAAATAGTTGCAGTGTATTAATTCTCCAAGCTTGCCTTGACTTCCCTTTTCCAAACACTCTATCTTCATTCTCATCAAATTGGAAAGCTCAGAGAATCAGTTCTATATTTAAGATGACTCCAGTCACCAAATAAAGCAGCTCTTCATACAGTTAGTTGTGTAAAAGGAAATTCTAGGACCAATATCTTGATTGGGCCTCTTGATAAAGTATGCAGCTGGGAAGATTGTGATCAGCATTCTTTGCTTACATTCCATAGGCACACGTATTTCAGAAATTTTCATTTTTAAGATCATGTGCTACTCATTTGGCTGTGCACTGACCAGATTAGAAAATTATACTTAAATACCATTTTTGGTATTGAGCTTTGAAATGCTCTTCAGTTGCTAAAAGTAGGGAATCTTTTTTTTTTTTACAAATCTTATATCAGAATCAGCTCACTTTGTCTCTGTATTGTAAAAAGTTTGTACTCATTATTTCCCCTATATCCAATATCAGAATAAACAAATTTCGCACAATCATTTTTTTTAACCTGACAACGCAAGAATCAAATTAAAAAAAAATTAAACAATAAGTTTGGTAATTATTTATTTTGTTTGGTATCTTGAACAAGAGAAAGAAATCGAATGACAGATGTGGTGGTATAAGTTGAATTAGTCCCCTTGAGGACTCTTGAGTACTGAGTGAACTTTTTTTTTTAAGCATTTAAAAAATGATCATATTAACATTTACCATGATACACTCTTCTTCCCTACTCCTTTCACAACTGGTCCAGACAAGTGATAGGATATATAGATCTAGTGCAGTGAGGAAGCTAACCAAAAACAATTGGTAAAAATATTTCTAATCGCCAAAATTCATGTTGTCTAGTTAGCTTATACATATAACTATAACTGATCCAAACTAATTGATACAATTACACCTAATATGAGCTTTGTTTTTTTTTTAAAGTACTTTGTTTTCTTGTTCCAAATTATTGACTAAATGTTGGTGTTATCTTTCAAATACATTTATGTAAATTGGGTTCACATAATTAAATGTATTTGTAGGGTATAAATATCAAACCAGTCTACACCAAAGCTGACACTGTGAATGTTGCTCATGAAATCCCAGGAAAATTTCCCTACACACGAGGAGTGTATTCCACCATGTACACTCACAGACCCTGGACCATTAGGCAGGTAGGTCAACAGACTAACTAAAGCTTTCATTTTTGAGCCTGAATTACATAAAATAACTCATTCAAACATACATAGTGTGTTTCTTTATATTGTATGTACTATTTTAACAGAATTCATTATTGTTTTTTTTTTTTTGTGTTCACCAGTATGCAGGATTTAGTACTGTGGAGGAAAGTAACAAATTTTATCGAGACAATATTAAAGCTGGACAGCAAGGATTGAGTGTTGCCTTTGACTTGCCCACACATAGAGGGTCAGTTGTCTTACAGAATGAATGTGTAACTTAAATAAATAAAAAAAACTGTTTAGCAATAATATTTGTATGTTTGAAGCAAATCATAATGTTTGTAAAATTTTAAATCTATCTAAAAACAGATCGGATGGCGGTGACTGAGTGGTTATGCACTCGGCTTCCAAACCTGATGTTCTGGGTTCGAATCTTGGTGAAGACTGGAGTTTTGAATTTCTGTATTTTAGGGCGTCCCTTGAGTCCACCCAACTCAAATGGGTACCTGACTTTAGTTGGGGAAAGTAAAGGCAGTCTGTCATTTTTCTGGCCGCATGACACCCTGCTCGTTAACCGTTGGCCATAGAAACAGATGAACTTAACATCATTCACCCCATAGATCGCAAGGTCTGAAAGGAAAACTTTATTTTTTTTAAAAGAGATCATTTTTGAATGTATGGTGTAACCTTTGTTGTCACTCTAAAGTTTGAAGTAAAAAAAAAGTAAAGTTATCTGTTGGGACCTAATGATTTAAAGGGCAGATAGTGAAAATCTCATCTGTTTCTATTTGCATAGACCAAATTTAAGTAGCCAAATGAATTAGCACTAAGACTATATTTATTTTTAATCTCTAGGTATGATTCTGATAACCCACGTGTTGTGGGTGATGTTGGGATGGCAGGAGTTGCCATTGACTCAGTCGAGGATACCAAACTGTTATTTGATGGTATTCCTCTGAAAGATATCTCCACATCAATGACTATGAATGGTGCAGTACTTCCAATATTGGCCATGTATATTGTCACAGGAGAAGAACAGGTCTGTATGATGTCACAATGGGACAATTAGTCTCTTTCTAATAAATTATTTGTTAAATTTACTGTACTTATACAACAGGGGAAGTCAAATTTGCTACTCTTAGAGATTCAGTACAAGACTTACCACTAAATAATAAATTATCAATAATCATTATTATCCTGGAGGAAATTTGACACTAGTGTTTTACACATAACAAAATATTACAATGTAGCAAATAATTTATTCATGCAACCATCTCACTGGAACATTACAATTGGAGTCAAGTTGGCTTTCAGGCAATAATTTAATTACCAAAAGAACAAACAAGTTTTTCTGTCTGGTTTAGTGGCAGTGTCTTGTATTTCTCTTTAAAATGTTTGTCTCAGAGGTCAAAGTGGATTTTGCTTGAATGCAATGATCTTACTAGCAGCATTTAGAAGTTTATTTAATGCATATTAATGTTTTAATCTATAAGAATTTATGCTAATTGAATGTACTCGTTTATCATTCTTTATAAGTTAAATGACCTGACATGACAGTACAACAGATGTTTGATATTTATTTGACTTTTTCAAACATCTTTTATTTTATCTAGGGTGCCAAACAATCAGAGTTGGCAGGAACAATTCAAAATGATATTTTAAAGGAGTTCATGGTCAGAAACACTTACATCTATCCACCCGAACCCTCAATGAGAATCATTGGAGATATTTTTGAGTACACTTCCAAAGTAAGTGAAGAACAATGTCAAGATAACTTCCTAGTTTAGTTTGATACAAATGAAATTCACTCCTAGAAATATGTTGAACTACATTGATGACCCTTTCTCTGTGTTTCTGAACCAGTTCATGCCAAAGTTTAATTCTATCTCAATCTCTGGTTACCACATCCAAGAAGCTGGAGCTGATGCTATTTTAGAGTTAGCCTTTACATTGGCAGATGGCTTAGAATATGTGAGACAAG
Source organism: Biomphalaria straminea (assembly GCA_021533235.1). Lineage (NCBI taxonomy): Eukaryota > Metazoa > Mollusca > Gastropoda > Planorbidae > Biomphalaria > Biomphalaria straminea. Next base: position 24,430,726 of record JADKLZ010000003.1, read on the forward strand.
GTTTGTATTACATAAATAGTACTCATCATATTGTATTCACAAAGCGTTGATATCAAGAAATTATTACTTAATAGCCCAAAAAATTACTCTTTAACTGACTTTATTTCTGCACTTAAGTAAAACTAATAAAGATATAAAATCAGGATGATTGATGGGAATATTCCTAAAATTTCCCCAGTCATTTTTTCTTGAAAATCAGAATTTTTTTATAATGTGTTTTTGAGAGAGATGAAGCCATGCCAAGAAAGTACAATTTTAACTTGTTTAGACTGCCTTGACCATTTACAAGCTACAAGTGCAAAAAGAAGAAAAGCAGTCTTCAAGTACTCCCTTTAAATTTGCAAACTAAATGTCCTTGCATGCTTATTTTTATGTTTGAAGGATAGCATAAGTACTCTGATTTTCAACATTTTTTTTCCAATACTTAGTACAACTAAGTTCTATTACAATCTTCAATTTAAAATAATAAATAATTTAATATTTAGACCTAATTTAAAAATATTCAGTAACTCTTGCTTTGGGTTACATCAGCACACTTGTGCAGAAAATTTCCTAAAATTGTTGTAATGTCTATTCCCATATTTGCAGGAATTAGTATTGCCCCCCCCCCCCCCATCTACTTAGCTGCCTACCTATGAGCACACAATTAATCAACAGATAATTTGATTTTATTTGTATGCCTAGGTGTGAACAGAGGTTTGAATGTTGATGCATTTGCTCCAAGGCTCTCTTTCTTTTGGGGCGTAGGCATGAACTTTTACATGGTAAGTAGATACACTTAGCCAAAAATAGCAAGTGTTTTTTTTTCTCATGTAAATCTCGCTGTAGATCAGTCGAACTAAATTGACTTTTATTTTGTAGATACTGAAATTGTTATTAGTGTTGATATAAGTGCTGATGTTTGCATTGATGATGATTCTATTGTTGATGTTAGTTTTTTACTGATGATGCTAATGTAGATTTTAGTGTCGATTTATTGTTAATGTTAGTTTTTTTTACTGGTGATACTAATGTGGATTTTTAGTTTTGATCTCATTTTTAGAATTGATGTTAAAGTTAGTGTTGTTCCTTAACAAGTTGATGCCCCTTGTATCCTCAGGAAATAGCCAAGATGAGAGCTGGCAGAAAATTGTGGGCTACACTCATCAAAGAGAAATTCAATGCTAAAAATTCTAAATCTTTATTGCTCAGGGCTCACTCTCAGACTTCAGGGTGGTCACTGACAGAACAGGTCAATCTTTTTTTCTAGATAATTTTTTTTTCTTGTAAAACTGTGGGGAAGGGGGGAGATTAAATTTTGTTTTTTTTTAAATTTAAGATGCCCATTCATTAAGACATTCAATTTTCATTCATATCCTATGTATGTAACCCAAGACTTCTGTTTCAATCCAGTATTATAAAAATTTTTGGGAATTTTTTTTTAGCTTTTTATTGTTTTCTATCTTAATAGAGCTCTATCTCTTTCTGATCTAGTCATTAGCTAAGGATGGAAGTTTAAAAGTTTAGTTAATACTTTTTTTGACAGGCTCTAACCTATAGATTCAAAATAGAATTGCTTTTAATGAATGATTGATGCCAAAAAACCCCCTATAAAAATCTGTGATTATGTAAGTTTTTGATATTCATTACACGGTCTGAGTACTTTGCACTTGTGGGTAAAGACATTGAAGACATTTGAAAGACATTTCAGTTTCTGATTTTAAGAAAGCATATGCGTTTCAATGACCTCAATGGTAATAAAACAATAATAGAGCAGCAGATTGGAACTTTACACATTTTTAAAATAAACTTTTTAAAGATACTTTTTAAAGAGTCATTTCCTTAAGATTTTGCAAGCATCAGTAGCTAAAAAATAACAATTTTGCACAGAGGATTCTAGAATTTTTAAATAACATTGAGAAGTACTTGGAAGTTGTTTTCAACTTTCAAATAAGTGAAATTAAAATTGAATTATTTGAAATTTAAAAAAAAAAGCAGTCAAAGATGATGCATTTTTTTCTCCAAAACTGGCCTTTTTTTGTTACGCTCACTAAGCAGAGTATATCAGAGTTTGCCAGAGTTGCTATACAATTACATTGATCTTCAACATTCTATAAACTTAATATGATTAAAACCAATAAGTACATTCTAAGTTTCAAATGTGGGTTCAAACAATCACTTGACAAATGATGACACTCTGATCTCATTGAAATTTGATTAGTGACAGATTCTACAATGAAAATCTCAATTTAATGCTTTCTCTCATACAATGATTTAGTTTGAAATTCTTAATTATGAGCTTAAAAACCATGATAAATTTAAGAAAAACAATTTTGAGATTGGCCATAAGTCATGTTTTCAAGTGATGATATTAACAAAATGTTTGATTCAATTAATGCAAGAATCTGTTGGAATGTTTGTTTATAGCTCATTGATTCCTGTTATGATACAGATTTTGTTTCATTACATGAAATCAATTATATGTTTATGAAAAAAAAATGTTATCATGTAATAGACTGCCAAACCAAAAAATATATAGATATCTATGGTATTTTGAGAATACTCAAAAGAAATATTGATAGTGGTGGACACAGAACTCTGAGTGTTCTATAACAAGCTTCTTAAAGAGTTGAAAGATGCTCTATATCAAACAATTAAAAAAAAAAAAATAGGGGGCTTCAAAAAATGAAAGAAAAGTTTGAAAACACTGCTGTTGGCTTTTTTTAAAAACAGCACTAGTGAAAGTCAGATAAAACTATGTGATGACCTCATTGTATTGCTCTTAGGATCCCTACAACAATATTGTGAGGACAACCATTGAGGCCATGGCAGCTGTTTTTGGAGGTACTCAGTCACTACACACCAACTCTTTTGATGAGGCTCTAGCTTTACCCACTGTATTCAGCGCTCGTATTGCCAGAAACACTCAGATCATCCTTCAGGAGGAGTCAGGAATACCAAAGGTCAGTTTCAGTTATTGACTATTTTAAAAAATTACTTAAAAAAAAAATCTGAATCTATTTTTTCACTATGTAGTCTGGAAACAACAATATAATGTTATAATAAGTTTTGATTTTGTCCAATTTGAAAAGCTATTTAGAAACCACTAATTTATGGTAGAGTGCAAAACTAAATTAGTTGGTAGTCAAATTAGGATAATAATCATAAACTTGCTCATCTGTCATTTTTACCATATAAAAAGTTTTTATATCAACAACACTTACCAACCACTCTTCTCTTACTATTCAATCTTTAATTCTAAAAACAGAAATTACATATATTCTCTTTATGTGCAATTAAAATTTAATTTAGATTTATATTATTCCAATAAAAAAATCTCCCTCTTCTTCATGATTTTAAAACTTTTTACCATCACAAAGTAGAAATAAGACACTGATCACAAAAAGAAATTTTTATGCTTAAAATTTTTATAACTTTCTTAGCAATGTTTTTCTTAAATAGGTGTCCAAATGTGGTTTATTTTCTTGCCTATGATCTTACTTGCAGTAATTAGAATTTTATAAAGTTCATTTTTATAAAAACTCTTTTGATCCTTAGGCAATTAAATTGTTGAACAAACTCTAAAATACTGTAGTAAATGTCACATGTAATGTTGAAGAGAAACTGTGCTATGAACATATACCTTGTTTGCTATTTTACAAATTGTTTGCTCTAATTATGTAATGGACTATAGTAAAACAAAATTTCTTCACTGATAATAAAGATTATTATTATCAATCCATTAGCAAATAACTTTTCCTAAATAACTTTGAAAACTATGTTGTTGTTGAGAACAGGTAGCTGATCCATGGGGAGGCTCCTACATGATGGAAAGTTTGACCAATGAGATCTATGAAGGAGCTCTGACTGTCATCAATGAAGTAAGACATTCAATGCACTTTGAAATTTGGCTCAGTCATGTTCTATAATCAAATAAATTAAACTAGTCGACCGGCAGCATTGCATACGCCACTATTTTGCAGGGCAGGACTTAGGCACTGCAACAGATGCGACCACAGTGGGTCCCGCACTTTCTTTGGACCCGTGCTAATTTTTAAAAATTAAATATAGGGCTACGAAAAAGTCCTGGAAATCTTCGGAAATTATTAAATTCTTTTGTAAAGTAAAAGTAAAGTAAAAAATATATGCTATGCTATTTTGTGAATGAAAATAGTGTAGATTTGGATACATCATTTTCCATTCACACCATGCTGCGCCACGGGATCTTCCCATTTACTTGTTATAAGTAAAGCGAATGCGTGAATTCATGAATAAAAAACTCTATGAATGAAGCTAAAAATGGCTAATTGACCTTAATTTACGTGATATTAAGAATAGAGTTGCACTCACGTAACAATGCTTTAGAAAAACAAATTTGAATGTTAATTTGATTAAAATGTGAAATGAATGGACTATAATTACTATGTTCATGTGCTAAAGCATAAAACTATCTTTGTGAAGAGAAGTTCTATAATCTTAGAGTTGAATTCGAGTTCTAGATCTAGATCTAGGAATAGAGAGATGAGTTACCTTTCGTAATCATGTCTAATGAACGAATGTGCATAATTTGTGGTATTAATTAAAGTACTTTTAAAGTCAAACCTGAGAATAGATCTTCTATCTGTGTATTGTTGTTCTAGTTTCAATAGTCTTAATACACAATAATCTGGAAATACTTTTAATATTATGACAAATTGAGAAGAAGAGAATTTTATACACCACTTTCATTCACAAAATAGTGCGGATTTGGATACACCTTACATTCACACCATGCTGTGCTATGGGATCTTCCCTATTTACTTGTTGTGTGCTGTTGCTTACTTGCTGAATTTTTTAACTTTAGTTGACTTTGAGAATTATATATATAAATTTTTTTTTTTTTTTTCTCTATGGAAAAGAATTATTTCAAGTGCATTAATGTAGTTTGGAAAAAAAAAGTTATTAATACTTTCATATAAAAAATAATACCTAAGTATATTGAAATAAAGTATATAAAAAGTTATTTTATTAGGTCAACACCTCTGTTATTCTTAAGTGCTTTGGAGCTATGAAGAGAATCTTTTCCTTAAACATTTTTTAATGCACCTATTATAGGTGTTTTTGTGTTTTTATTCTGCTTTATGTTCCTCCTATTCTTAGAAAGAGTAAACTTGTTTTCTCCTCAGATAGAGCAGATGGGAGGAATGGCTAAAGCTGTTGCTTCTGGAATGCCAAAGTTGAAAATTGAAGAGTGTGCTGCAAGAAGACAGGCTAAAATTGATACTGGAGCTGGTAAGGATTTGAATTCAAATTATATAATATCTAGTGAGCACAGTGGCTGAGTTGTAAAACGCTTGGCTTCCAAACAGAGGGGTCCTGGGTTCGAATCCTGGTGGAGACTAGGGTTTTTAATTTACGGATCTTTAGGGCACCCAACCCTATTGGGTACCTGATGTTTATTGGGGAAGTGTAAAGGAGGTTGGTTGTTGTGCTGGCCACATGACGCTGTTGTTAAACATGGGCCACGGAAACAAATGACCTTTACATCGTCTGCTCCATAGATTTCAAGGTCTGAAAGGAAAACTATATAATATCTGACTTGTGAATGGATTAAAAGGTATACTGTTTTCGCTTCAAAGGACTTTCTTATAAACATTAAAAAATGTTCAATACAGTTCTTTACATAATAATAATGGTTTGTTCTCAAAAGCAAAAGTTATGTTTTTGTAGTAGCAAATTCATCTCGAACATGTTTACAATCCTAATGTCATTTTCTTAAAACATTTGAATCAATTTCTGACTTATACACAACTATTCAGTTTATGTAGTAGCGTCTTATCCCAATGTCCGGATCTACTAGCATCTTAATAACGTAGTCTATTTAGTAGCGTTACCTTACAATATGAAAAAAAATTGGGAAATATTTAATTTTTTTTATGTGATGTTATTCTCCTGTGTTAGTATCACAAGTCCAAATGTAAATAATGAGTATCTATCCTTGTGTTGTAGAGGTGATTGTGGGTGTGAACAAGTACAAGTTACCCACCCAAGAGAAATTGGATGTGCTCAGTATAGACAACTCAGTTGTTAGAGAAAAACAGTGTGCCCGACTGGCCAAGGTCAAGGCTAGCAGAGATTCTCAGAAGGTGCTGTTTCCTTAAATATATATAGTTTCCTTATAAATATAGTTCTTTAATTCAACATTTTAAAAAAATTCACGAGAATTGTGCTTTTAAAAAAAGTATCTTGCGAAAATAGACTTTTAATTCTTTAAAATAATGACTATATTATCTTTATCCATCCACCTTGAGATTAAGAAAAAATAAATTAAATTTTTAAGTCAGTTATTATTGAACTTTGATTTTAAAACTCCATCTAGGTGAAGGCAGCATTGGATGCCATAACAAAGTGCTGTGAGAGTCATCAGGGCAATTTGCTGGCTCTAAGTATTGATGCAGCAAGGTGTCGAGCCACAGTCGGTGAAATTTCTGATGCTATGGAAAAAGTAAATCCTTTTTCTTTTAATTCATAAAAATGTATTGAGTTTATCTTGAAATTTGAATGTGCGGTGATATTTGTTTTTATTGATGTTCTCCAGGTATTTGGCAGGCATGTAGCCAGTGGTCATATGGTGAGTGGAGCTTACAAGAGTGAGTTTTCTGAAACTCATGAGCTACAGGCAGTAGCTGATAGAGTAAAGGTGAGTGCTAGAGTGACACTTATGTATAAAGATCTACATTCATTTAGAGAAATGCTGTACTTCTGTTGTCTTTTGTTAGTAAAATAAAAGCTTTTAATTGAATGAAGTTCTATATACACTTTCAGAATTTTATTGATCTTGAAGGCCGTCGACCCCGTATTCTGGTTGCAAAAGTAGGACAAGATGGGCATGATAGAGGAGGCAAAGTGATAGCTACTGGATTTGCAGATTTAGGATTTGATGTGGACATTGGTCCTCTGTTTTCAGTAAGTATTAGTAGGCTATGAGGCGCTGGGGTCCTTTGGTTTGAATCTTTGTGAAGACTGGGATTTTTACTTTCGGGTGCCTCATAGTTCCTTCTGCTCTAATGTGTACCTGACATTAGTTGAGTAGAAGTAAAGGCAGTTGGTTGTTGTGCTGGCAACATGACACCCTCTATTAAATCTGTGCCATAGAAACAGATGACCTTTATGTAATCTGCCCCTTAGAACGCAAGGTCTGATAAGGGAATTCTATTAGTAGGCTATGTAAACTTATAATTTAAACATCTGTTTATTGTTAGTATACTGTGATTGAATCATGTTTTGAATTTCAAACAAGTATGGTGGCAAATTTGATATGAATCATTTGAGATGTGAATAACATCAACTACAAAAAAGGATGAATCAATGGGAAATGAGAAAATGGAGTGACGATAAAGGCTAGCTTCAGAATTGCTCATCATGAGTAGAGAAGTGATTTTCCCTCAGACTTATCTCTCCAAGCCTTTAGCTTTCTGAATCTATAACTCCCCTGCTCTGCAACTAAACCCAAACATGTCTGTATAGAGTTCAATAATTTGTAAGCCAGACAATTAGAGATGCTGAAACCCTAACAAAGCATTCTTAGTAAAGGTTTTTTTTTTTTTACATCTACATCTAGTTTTTTAATTTACTTGCTCCCAGTATAATCTCTTTTTGTTTACTTGCTCCCAGCATAAACTCTTTTTGTTTACTTGCTCCCAACATAAACTCTTTTTATACTTGCTCCCAAAATAAACTCTTTTTGTTTACTTGCTCCCAGCATAAACTCTTTATGTTTTGTGTGTCTTTAGACTCCTAAAGAAGCTGCTCAGCAAGCTATTGATGCTGATGTTCATGTGGTTGGAGTTAGTACCCTTGCTGCTGGCCACAAAACTTTAATTCCACAACTTATTGTAGAACTGAAACAAATGGGCAGGCCGTAAGTTTTCTTAGTGTTGATGTATGTTAGTACAATCTTACAGGTAGAAAGTTATTTTCACTTTGTAAACCATCACATTGCTGAGCAATAGAACTGCTAACTTGTGATATGTTACTTATAAATTTCCCTTTTTTTAAGAACAAAAACTTTTGAAATAAAAATTTTAATTTCTTGTAAGTACAACAAAAGCCTAATGTACTAACTCTTCTGTTGACCAGGGACATTGTGGTAGTTGCTGGAGGTGTTATTCCTCCCCAGGACTATGATGACCTCTTCAAGTCTGGATGCTCCGCAGTATTTGGACCAGGTTAGGTTTAGAACAATCATTTCTAGAAGCAGCATATTCATTTTTCAATTTGGAAGAACATCAAATTTTGTATTGAAACCCCCCCAAAAAAAATTAACTTATGAACTATAATGGTTGACTTTACTTTTTTGCAGGCACACGCATTCCTGATGCTGCATTGAAAGTATTGAATCTAATAGAGTCCAACTTGTCAACAAAAACCAAAAAGAAATCAGCTCAATAAAAATGGGACATGAGGATATTCTTGTTTATAAACAGATGTTTTTTTCAGGCTGAGTGTTTATAATAACAGTGTAAAAATGATTGACATTGTTCAGAAAACTTATTTTTCTATTAAGAAGCTGAAGTTTGTTGAAACTTTAAGGTTACGTTGTGTTGTTACATACTGATCTTGAAAAGTGTGATAATTATTAAAACAATTCACAAATTATTGATGAAATGTATCATCAGTGGAAATGTGCATGCATCAAAAGAGTGTATCCAAGACTAAGGATTCTCTGCAGTGATTCCATGTTGCCACTTAACAAGTCATGGATGTGATGAATAGTTCATTTTTTTCTGTTAAGTGCTGCTTTATGCATTTTGTTTGTAAATATATTATTTTTAAAAATGTTACAATAAAGGTATGAAAAATTTATAGATGGATTTGTTTAAACCTTAAGTAAAAAGTTCCTTACTAGTCATTTTAGTTTTTAGCCTATTCTTGATGAGACATTTCTTCAGAACATTATCCAGACAAAAAAAAATATCAACCATCTCTGTGTCCACCAACAATTGACAGCTACGGTCCACATGGCTACCTCACGAAAATGTACCACATAAACATAAAAGTAGGTGGCCAAATTGAAAATTTAAATGCTTTTTTGCTGAATGAAAGATATATGATGTGAAAAAATATTTTTAAGCGCAAGATGCACCCAAAAGCATACTTCCTGCTACAAACTGGAATTACATGGATAGGTGAAAATTAACATTATTTAGTTTCTGTATTTGACTTAAACTAAAAATCTTGCCTCTATAATTGTCCAATTTTTATCATTTACTAATCAGAAATATCATGGAAATACCATTGCTTCAATAACTGTTGGTGGACACAGAGATGGTTGATGTTTTTTTTTTTGTCTGGATAATGTTCTGAAGAAATGTCTCATCAAGAATTGGCTAAAAACTAAAATGACTAATAAGGAACTTTTTTAAAAATGAGTACTATCATCATCATCATATGTCCCTGTACTTTTGTCATGGGGATGTTGTGACAGTTAACATAACCAAATCCCTCCACTTTTCCTGATCATTATTTGTTTTTAACAGGAAGGATATCAAGATAAAGGCCAGTCCATTCTTTGACGTTGTGCAGCCAGCTTTTCTTTGGATGATACTTTCTTCATGTTCTATATTTTACCTTGATGGATAACTTTTGACAGTGAGTCATGTCTTACAATATGGCAATAAGTGTAAGGATGGCTGCCTGGTCATGCAGTTTGTGTGCTGGACTGTCATTTGGATTTACGGATGGTCCCAGGTTCAATCCCTGCCTGCACCCATCCTCCGTTGTTCTGCGTGAGGTTTGGACTAGGAAGTAAACAATCTTAAACTCAGAAGGAACATCCAAAACATGTCAAACAAACAATATGACTGAACCAACTTTGCTGATACTCAGCATTCAACTTTTTTAGGAGTATAGAAATATCTAGGGAAGAATACAGTTTTACTTTTACTTGGAAGCTTGTATTACTGTTCCAGATTTTCCACAAATTGCTCATGAAAGCAGATGCCAAGCTTAATTGGGCTTTTATCTCCTTATGTTTGACGTAGGTATTTAAATGAGTCAACTTCTAAAAAATGTTTGACCATTCACATGTATGCAATATCTTGTACTATCTCTACCACAAAATAGTATTTTGCTTTTTTCAGTAGTGATTTCCAAGCCAACTGTTGTAGCTGCACTGCTGCAGCATCCAGCTTTGAAGCAAGATCTTGCACCTGGTCTGAGTACTATAAATTAAATTAAAATTTTAGCAAAAAGCAAGTGTAAATTTGGTGTTCTAGAAGTACATCTTTCACAGATATATATATTATAGAGGGAGACATAAAGACACCACAGCTTATTAGGTTTCAGTATTGATCTTGTATGTGCTAAAATTAGCATGTCTTTTAATGAATTTAAATAAATATATCAGAATTCTTTCTCTCAGCTATAGGTTCAACATATACATCATATGATTTCTGAATTCTTTCTCTAAGGGGTGGCTAACTTTTGGATCCATGCAGCACTTCTGATTCAGATGCACCAATTACAATTTCATAAGTTTCAATCCAAAGTGTGTTAATTATTACATATTTGGTCATTAATACACATTTGTGTGTAGAAGAGGAGATTTTAAAAAAAAGCAAAAAAAAAAACAAACAAACTTAACTTCAATCTTTCTTAGTAATTTAAGAAAACTGTTAGCAGTTTTTAATTTAAACAAAAAAAAACATACAGGCAATAAATGAATATATATATATATATATATATATATATATATATAGATAGATAGATAGATATATATAGATAGATATATATAGATAGATAGATATAACTTGCTACAGACGTTGTTGTTTTTTGTTTTTTTTTGCAATTTGATTTTCTAAAATGTGTAATATTAAGAGTTAATTTCATTACCTCAGTTTGTTTTTGAACATTTTCATTCATGAAAATGGTTGCTCTCATTAGTATATGTCAGCATAACCTAACATATACAAGATAACATTTCTAGTAACTCTACCAGTCAAAATTGATTTCTTAGACATGACTTTGCTTCCTCAAATATGTCTGACCATCTTGTTTTTACTTAGATTGACTTAAGGCCAATGATTATCAACATTTTTATAATAAAAAAAAAAAGCTTAACCAAGGTTTATGAAAAGAAAGAGCATACATATTCAAAACAAAAAAATAATGCTAACAATTACATTAAACCATGTTCTTTGTTTTTTGGTCTGATTAGTTTTATAAACATTTCAGTCCAGTTGGGAGTCTTAATAGCTAGTAAATTAAATTCCTGTGAAACTTTTTTTTTCTATAATTGGTTATTACTTAATAAAAACAGTTATGCTTTTTCTTGATTCTTTTCTTGTGGTGAAATATGCCACTTTAATTGTGCAATGCATCAGTTTTGGCCACTTTAATTGTGCAATGCATCAGTTTTGGCCACCTCTAAATTGTGCAATGCATCAGTTTTGGCCACCTCTACTCTAAGTTATAGGATCAACATATATTTCATATGATTTCAGAATTCTGTTATAGGATTAACATATACTTTGTATATGATAATTGAAAAACTCTTTAAACCCAGCCTTGCTAGTGCATTAACAAAAATGTCATTTCTCAAAACTGACATTTCTGAAGAATATTATGCAACAATACAACTGTTACCATTTATAATCTTTATTCAAATAAAACATGCATTTAAAAAGGTGAAACAGCATTCACTTGCAGGAGTTCTATGACAACAAAATTGTAAAGAACAAATAAAAACAAATTGTTAAAATGTCCAAGTATTTAAAGCATACACAAATACAAGAAGCTTAAACTCTCTTGTAAAAACATAAATGTCTGTCTAGAGAGCTGATAAAAAAAAAAGTTCTAGAACACAAAGTAAATGGGGGGAGGGGAGAGGTGTAAATGTGAAAATAAAGAAAAGGTGTAATCCTGGTCTGAACTAATTAAATTTGTGACACAGTGGGTGTAGAAATTACTTTTTAAAAAGTCAATAAAAAACATTAAAAAGACACTTGGATTGAAAGATACAACTCAAAATAAAACAAAGCATTATTGTTCTGTGGAACATAGAGATCTACTTGTCAGCTGTTTAGGAGTCCACTTCAATCTAGTTCAAAGAAAGAAATGCTTTGATTTGCTTGTTTTTTTACCAGAAAGACCTGTAACAAAGCTTTTTCTCACTGTTTTTGAATATTTTTCATTTGCTTTTTAAACAAAACTCCCTGCAATTTGCAGTTTTAAAATAATTGCTCTGAGTTTTTTAAAATCTATTTCATCGAATGGTTGACTTATGGTTATGCTGCCCATCAATATGATAACATAGTAACTTATGTTTAGATATTTTCCCCACCCCCCTGCCCATCCCCTTCCCTATTGGAACAGATGTATTCTATTTACAATATTCTGGCTCTACAACAAAAACCATAAAAAGAACCTGTACAATCAAATGAAGGGGTAACTACTCTCATTGCAGGCTGTCTCACACATTTTGTTCTAAGGGGAAATAAATCCTTGCACACCCCACCAGGAGTAGAGAGGGAAAGAGAAAAGACTAAAAGGTCTTGATTCAGTGGTATAGAGAAATACATAACTTTCTTTTTCATTCATTCTTTGCATTGCTTCCAAGGGAAGATAATGACTTTAAAAGCTGTTTCTGAATGAATGTTTTGAGCTTTGCCCTCCTAAACAAGTTGGGGTGCATGTTATTAGATAATCATAACATTTACTCCAGGCAGTCATTTCAAAGTCCATAGACTTATCATGCTTATTACAGCAAGGCACAAAACTACTTTATAAAAATACACAACATTTGTCTATCAGACTTGACCAACAACATACATAAACAAATACAATCTTTATCTTTCTTTGTATGGTCACAATGTGAAGGCAATGCCTTTGTTTATTTGCAGCACAAATAAAATCTTTAGTCATGCACTAATAAGTATAGTTCTATGATACAAGTTGCCTACTTCTATTGTGACAACAAAAAATATGCTAATGGATCACAATTAGACTTGTCAATGCTGAATTCTGGGAAGACCACATTTTAAAAAAAAATAATTTTGCACTTCACAAAGTGTATAACCAATGGACAGCACTCCAGATACATCAGACCTAATTTGTTAAAAGTCTGAGTAGTAAATTTGTACCATGTAGCTGGTTTAATTGTAGCTGTATTATGAAGTTTGAAATGAAATTTAGACAGCCTGAAGACATAATCAGATTGTCAAGGGAAAAAACAAACATAAATACTTAGTTGTGAGTAACTAGTCAAGAAACTGGTTGTAAATACATAATACATATTTCAATAAATCTGATGAAAGAAAATTTCCAGTGATTTATTCACCAATTGTTTAAATGGAATGTGTCTTCACTTCAAATTGCTGCTGGGGTTGTTAAAAAAAAATCTTTTTCCCTTACAAGATATTTCAATATGAACTGGGGCACTTAGTGAATGGCATTTGTGAGTGTGGAAATAGTCAAGAAGAAACAATGATGTGGGTGTTGAAGTCACTCCTGTTAGCAGAGAGAGAATAGAATGTAATACTTAGAATAACATACAATGATGTGGGTGTTGAAGTCACTCCTGTTAGCAAAGAGAGAATAGAATGTAATACTTTGAATAACGTCCAACATGTGAGTCTGTGGTAGGATGAAATACTGTAATGCAGTGATGCCCAAACTACGGCCCGCGGGCCACATCCGGCCCGCAACGTTGTTCTATCCGGCCCACCGAAATGTCGGCACAAAGTGTAGAAAATCCATTGTCCAAAAAAAAAGTTTTAAAAATGTCTTTCCCCATTTTAGGGCAAATGGATTGGTACCGATGGTAAGCCAATATATTTGTTTTTTAAAGAAAGAGTGGCTCCCTTTAAAGAAAATAACATTAATCAGCTTTAGGAAATCAAGAACATAAATAAGGCTGCTTTCTTGGTTTGAGACGCAATAGTTAAATTACACCTATAGAGGATGATTGATGAGAACTCTTTCTCTCCGTAATTATTTAACACATTCTGATGGAATCAACGTTGGTATCGTATGTTAGGAGAGAAAGAGCTAATACTAATATGAGAAGAAAATGAGTTGGCTGTATGTCTATTTTGTGTTGCCGCTGACGAGTCTACCGAAATATCAAAATTTTGAGTGGTATCAAAAATGTTGGTATTTATTCGCGATAAAAACAACAGTTTTGAAATCAGAAAAGAAGTAGCTATTTGGAGCATGCATCAGGTCGCCAGTGACGAAACACTGACAAAAAAGTTTCAACCATCACAGAGAAACTTTTTCCTTTGACGAAATTAGTGGAAGTGACTACTGATGGTGCCATAACTATGGTAGACAGCAGCCGGATATTTAAAAATAGTTTAGGATAAACTTCTCATGAATTAATGTAAATACTAGATTCACGGGTTTCTAATGAAAATTGGTTTACTGTATAATTCCTTTTTTTTTCTTTTTTTCGTCATGTGGCCCGCGACTCGAGTGTCGAATATTAAAATGGCCTGCTGAGCATCACTGCTGTAATGTACTCAATAACATCACCAGATAACTCTTGGTGGGTAAAGTAGCACAGAATCAGGTGATATCAAAGTCTTAGGGATGAAAATTAAGAAATTATAATGTTACAAAATAAAGCTTCATAACAGAATTCCTGTGATTGTCGCATTGTAAAAATAAAATAATTGTGGTTTGAAAAAAAAAATACAAGCAAACTAAAATAATTATGCTTTATGCTCGGCCCACTACCCCCATTATCTCCCCTTCTTCTAGTGCTAATGGGAATGTTGCCACTTTGTCAGCACTGTCAACTTATTTGAAAACACATTAGCACCTCAGGTGGTGTGTGGGCACATTACAATACTCAATGTTAGCCTGACCTTTGGTAAATCAGCTCCAGTTAAAAAAGAAAAGCAAGAATGGTTTATGAACAAAAGAGTACACAGACTTTCCTTGGTGGAGCTGTGAATATAGACTGATAGACCAACAAGAAGGTCTATTATAAAACCATCTGTAAATCTTTCAGCATGTATGGATAAAGAAAGCTTCACTCAGTGACAATAAAGTCAACACTCAAAGACGTGCTGCAGGTCAAGAGTGCAGAAAATACAATTGTTTTATTGAAGCTAGAGAGTGTGTCAGAGTGATTGTGTGTCTCAGTGATCTTCATGACCCATTAAACTTTGTACTCTATACAAAAATAAATTAAAACAACTGAGTCTTCTATAGAAACATTTGCTATGAACAATATCTACATACAAATACTAGACTTATAATCATAGTGATTTTATATACATATAATAGTGTGCCTTTATTAATAAACTGGTTAAATAGGAGTGAACAAATTTTACAAAAGTATTATTTAGGAGTACAAGGTTCCAAAGTAAAAACTTGAAATGATCTTATTTCTTAGCGTGTGTAAATGAAAAACATCTTGGAATTCTGAGACAGAAGTCTACTCTTGAGATCTCAGATGTCCAAGAGGCTCCCTGACGTAAGGTCAAAACCAGAGTTTCAATAACATATGATAAAAGAAAAGCCTGTAACATTAGAGAATGGCTGACATCTTTACACCCAGTCCATGAATAACAATATCACATTCACTATACATTTTGATTATTGTACTAGTTCACATAATACGGTCTTCTATGCTTTGTACCCATTACAGTGAGGAATAGTCATTCCTCACATGAACCAAAGAAATGTTTAAAGCAAAAACGGTACACTTAAAATATAAAAAAAAACAACACAAGAAAACACAAAATCCTCTGTTGTAAAATAAAACAACATTACCTGATTCACACATGAAGCTAAAAATAAAATCTTAAATACTGGCAATAGTGTAAAGTAATAGTCCAAATCTTCTGTAGTTTCAGATCATTTTCCATTAAACACAAAAAGAATTTTCCCCTAATGTCAGATCCATGAACACACAACCTTTGTATAAATCAGAAAACCTAATCCAATTAATTTCTGAGTAATGTAATGATAGTTCATGTCATGTGCATTTGAATGCATCAACATGAAGTTTCTAAGTCTGTAAGTTTACACAGCAGAAAAGTTAAAAAGTAGAATCCCTCGTTGTCAATAAAAATATTAAATATTTCATATTTAAAAAACAAACAATAACATTTCAAAAGAGTCATTATTAACATGACATCTTCAAAACAACAATACAGTTTGGTATAGTCCCAGCACTGCAAGAATGCTGCTATATCAGAGCAAGTCAAAGAAGCTCTACTAGAAAGTTTCCTATTAAGTCATTTCAAATTGTTCAAGTAATTTTACTGTATTGTCCCTAAGGATTCTAGCAGATAGTCTTAACTCATAACTACAAGTCATGTCTCAAGGGTTACCCAATGAATAAAGT
>JADKLZ010000003.1:24448365-24463218 GCA_021533235.1 Biomphalaria straminea
TTACCTGTGCTTCCATTTCAGGCAGAATGTGCCACACATTGGAATCTGTGCCTTGCTGTTCTTTATCTTCATTGAAAACTTTAGCCACCAGTTCACTTGTACCATAGCACCCACCAGTGACTACAAAAAGATTGTCAAGTTTGGCCAAGTGTCGCCCAATAGACCTGAGAAATGTTGACAAAAAAGTTAGCAACTATATTACAAAATATGAAAAAAATAAATAAATAAAAAGAAACCTATAATAAATCAAAATCACTTTAAAACCTATTTAATATGTGATCTTACTTGCAAACATCTTCTGATCTTGTGCTCAGAATTTTGGAGGTGCCAGTAACATAGACACATTCCTTCACTTGAAGTGATTTTTTCACATAGTGTACCTGAGAAGAGAAAGAGCCAGGGTGTCTGATTGTCTTATTTTATTCAAACAGAAGAAAAAAACTTAACATTTTTTTCGTTGCTGATGTTTTATAAAATGAACATGTCACAGACTTACAGCTAGAGCAATGTTGGCTTCTTGGCTGTCTGTTTCAAGGCAGTTTTTAGCCGTCGGATCCAACCCTCTTTCAACCTGCATGAGAAGTGCTTGACGAAAACCTTCTTTGTTAGCGTCCTGCAAGTAAGAGTCTAACATTTAGTTTGCGACTTATGCACCATGTATTTAAACAAAATCTTGAAGTAATAACATAACATTATATTAAGACTACCATATTCTAATCAATTCTTAAAAGTTCTAATACAGGAGAAAAGCAAGAGAATAGATTAAAGTACTCACTATAAGTCTCTTTGTTCTGATCAACATTTTCAACCAACTTGGGAAACGAAACTCATCATATAAAACAGGCAATAAGAGTTTTCTATGTTCACAGTAGAATACCTGGGAGACAGCAGTACATTCAATGTGTCAATAAGATCAACTCATCCTTTTATTATTTGTTTGTTTTGTATGTTATGGATGTTCCAACAGAACATTACATCCTAGCCTGAGCAGGACAATGGAGTGGGGCAGGGTTCAAACTCAGGACCATCAAGCTAACAGTCCAGAGAGCATACCACACAACTAGGCAGTCATCAGCTATATTATGTATTAGAGTGTATGTCAGTATATCATTCAAAAGCCTTCATACAGCTTCAAATAGTGTTGGCAAAAAAACAAAAAGAAGCAAAATAATTGCCACCATGAATGTGTAAAGCTATTTTTTAGTAATATCAGTGTCTCATCAATGAAACAGGCACGTAAAATTTTAAAGGTGAGGCAAAAATGTGTGAGCAATAAGAAAGGAATGGTCTGAACCCAGTGTTAGCATAATAAATCATTGCATTAAAACATTGAATAAATAAATGTTACATCTTTTAGTTGTTTCCCAATAAATGTTTAATTTAAAAGTGTGAATGAAATAAAATGAATGTCTATAAAAGAGATGAGGGGGGGGGGAGGGTCCAGAAGCAGGTTAATTTGTAAATCAAAGTGAACACACAAAAACAACAACATATTTTAATTGTAGTTGTCAATCCATCTTTGAATATTGAGTTTAATGACATTATTAACTAAATTTTAAAAATTTAATTATTGCATTTAAGAGAAAACGTTTCATTTAATATTAGGGAGCTATTATAATGGCTACCATTTTCCAAAGTGACATCAGTAAAAATATCAACTGAAAACTTTTAAAAAAGAAAATAACATGATTCTTGTTGACATTTTTCTGTCAGAATGGTTGAAATTCTCCTGTTTTATTAATTAATATCAGGTGACCGAGCCTTGCTCGGTTAAATAATTTCTTAAGGAAGGTTATATACCCGAAGTCATTTTGGGAATGCTTTGTAATAAAGAAAATTAACGATCGGATAAAGACTACTAATCTGAACAGTTGCTTTAGTGTTATTTTAGTTCTAATTGTAATTGTAGGACCTACATGGCGATTAAATATCAAGTCTCTTAAGTGTAAACAAATCACAGCTCACGTCAGTCTTACAGTTTTACAATCAATTTTTTGCGTAAAACGATTGTAGGCCTACTAATATTGGCTTGGAAAAAAAAAGTCAGAAATTTAATTATGAAATTAGTGCATTCATTATGGCTTTAGTACGAACCATCAAGTGACTCAAATCTCTACGTTATTGGTTAAAACAGGCACTTTTTGACAAACTGAAATGACGCAACTTTCTTAATAGACTTAAATCATTTCATTAGTTTTCTAAAGAAACGTTTCCGTGGGGCACCTCTGTTACGCCAAGCAATATGTTCGTCCCCCATATGGGATATGTGCTCTGCTCAGCCAGACTGTCGGACTATAAGAAGTTCATACCGGGTTTTGCCATCCATTTATCCCAGTGGTGCTACTGGTGCTACAACCCATGGAAGGATATGGCTTGCTTTTACACATCCCTCCATTCAGATCTTTCCTGGGCCTTTCTTTGGTCACCACGCCCTAACCCCAAGTTTTTTTTTTACTGAGGTTTATAGTTAAATCAAAAGTGGCTGCAGGGTACGCAAACTCGTTGACCGCTAGCTAGATATCTTGTTCAGTGTGAGCAAGTAAGGCCTATATTTCTTTTCGCGTCTGCGTCTGTCCTCGGCAGCAAATTTTCTGTTTGGCTCAAATATGTATCCTTGGTCTTTGTATAGAGGGAATTCTTTAAGTCCGACAGTTACGCTTGACAAAGCAGTATCCTGTATGAGAGACGAATCTCAGACAAACGCATGACAAAGGAAGTTTTTTTTTTTCTTTTTTTTTGGTGAGCTAAAAAAGTGGTCGGCGTAACACCGAAATGCTTAAAAGACCAGCTTAGGCGCCAACTTGCCTTAGCTGACAATTGACATAGAAGAGAGCACCTGGTTACATGCGGCCTCAGAACGAGACAGCTGGAGATCACCAGCAAAATAAATAACAAAGTAAGCGGTATCTACACAGCTCTACGCAATTTAAAAGTAAACGCAATAACTAATCATATATTGGTACATTTAATTTCATTACTTTCCTTCCATAGCTCTATAAAAAATCAATCTACAATAAGATGGTGCGCAAATGTTTAGTTAGGTCCATTGATTCTTTAAAACTCATTCTTATTTGCATTGTACTACGTTAAGCCTAGTGACGTAAACAGTGTTTTTCCCGTTTACGTCATGGAAAATTTTCATTCATAAAACCTTCAAACCAAAATAAATTTTTCGATAATGAGACATTTTTCAAACCGATATAACGGTCAAACTCGAGTTTTCCCGATGTGGCCAATGAGTTCATATTTATTTTTCACTAATACGCACATACCTTGAAATTTTAAAGAAAATCGTTAGAGCCGTTTTCGAAATAAAATTTATATATATATATAAATAAATAAATATATATACAAGAATTACTCGCTTAAGAGTATAGGATTGGTGACAACATTTATGTGATAAAAATAAAAAAAAGTTTTCTGCAAGAAGGCATACTGAGCATGAATGATCTTACAACGATCACAGACGCATCTTGAATTTCCTCACATAATAGCATATAAATATCAGGCAACCTATTTATAATTTTTGACATTCATTCTTCTTACTATCAAAAATAAAAGGTGTAATGATATCCTGGAAAGAATTTCTGAACCTTCCAATAAAAAAATTTGTTCAGTCTCTGGATGAAGTGGGAGCTTGCTGCATCTTCAATATTATTCCAGGAAATAATTAAAAATTAATCTTAGAAATTCTATTTTCAAAAAAAAACAAAAAAAAAAACAAGTTTAATTAATATTCCTTAGATTGGGGGTTCTAAAAATTGTTTAAAAACTGATGCAAAATAAAACCTAAACATTGTGCTTTAATTATACAACTTAACATGTCTTTTCTTTTTCATTACTACATTAGCCTATTGTCAGGTTCTGAGCTGCGTAAGGAAGCCGCGATGTTTGAGAAACACTGGCCTTATAAAAGAAAGAAAAAACACTTCTAAAAGGTATTGTTAATGTCTTTCCTTTGTAGATAATATCTGATCTTACAAAAGTTAAAACTTAAATGACCATTCAAACAAGTTCCTACTAGTTCACCCCAAGAATTATGCAATAAACTTATAAAGATGAGGCAGGTCTGTACTAAAACATTCATTTCAAAATGTAATTTTAAATTTGTCTCTACCTGTTGAAGGCAAAGCTTAGACTGAGTAAAAGCTTTTGAAAGTATAATAATGACAAGTGCAGCCTTATCCACTGCTTCCTGGAACACCTGGACTTGTTTGGGTGTGATGTACAGGCCAGTATTCACAGCAATGTTTTTAGATGTCTCTTTCTTCAGTGCTATCAGATCAACTAAACACAAAAACAAGGGCACCAATGAATATTTTTTTTAAAAGTCCAACGTGATTACATAATCAAAAAATCTCATGGAAAGATCATGTCTTCAAATAGACCAAAGTGAACAGTGTCTATGGACTACTGAGGCTGTTAACACTATGTTGTCTTGGATATGCACCCTTTGGGAGAAGAAAGAATTCCAAAAACTAGCCTTATAAAGTAGGGGAGAGGATATTGCCCATGATTGGACAGCATAGAGATTGTGTGTCTGGGTACAACCTTCACAGAGAACAGCTGAAACAGTCTTTGACAGTAGAAAGAAGAAGTAGAAAGCTTGTTAAGATAGCCCTAAAACAGATTCTTTCTCAGGCATAAGCTGTAGCATAAGTTTCCCACTCCTAATTAGGCCAACCATGTCACAACAGATTCTGCACTGACCTAAGGAGAAGAAATTAATACCAGTTATTTATCTAGACACATCCATGGTTTTTCAATAAAATGAAGTCTATTTGTTGCTCTATGATTCAGTAATTACAACATAAATGGATAAGTGCTGTAGACCATGAGCCGAATCAGTGATTTAGAACTATTTTAAACATAAAGAAGATTATCTTCAATTCTGATGTATATTTTAAAAATGCAAAGTAGACAAGAAAAGACTACATTTTATAACACACTAAAACTTATAAACTCTGCAAGTATAAGATACCTCTAAATAATTAGAAGGTTAAGAAATTATCTAACACTGAAATAACTAGGTCTCAAGTAGATAAAAGACACTTTTAAAATTTGTTGAAAATGTAGATTTTATCATGCCACTGATCAACCCATTAAATCTCTAAATTAATTTAACAGATTTGTTTTGAATAGTTTTGGGGTGAATACTTAGACAAAGTAGAAAGACCAATGTTGTCATGCAGTTACAAAAAAATCCATTACTTGATATTTTAAGTGGTCAAATTTATTGGGTTTTACACAAATATTCAGTTCTAATTATCAAATAGCTGAAACTACACTAAAGCTTACCAACTTGACTTGACCTAATTTTATCAGCATCCCCCAAAGACAAAGGCTCTCCCTTGACAGCAGACACCCAGGAGTTGTGTCCTGCTTCTTCTAACCAGCCTCGTAATTCAAAAGCCTAGAAAATAGAGCAAACTAAGTGATTGACATTCTAGTTGCTTAATTATGTTCACTGATGTTTTATTGTAGAGATGTTTACAAATCAGTGCTAGGGTAAGAAAATTTGACATTGAAGTTCTTAAAGTTTCCTTGACAAATTTTTATTGTTATTAAAGAAAAAAAAAGCAAAACTTCAAAGCATTAGACTACTAAATTCCTCATTATTTCAGGCAGATGAATACTTCAATTCATAACAAATTGAAAGCATACTCTGAAATCAAATTTATTTTCAATATCAACGAAAAAAAATGTGAAAATTACATATTTATGTTCAATGTTTATTATTATTCACAAACTATTATTATTATTCTATTTTGTATTCCTATCTCAAAATCAATCCAAACATCAGCAGACTATTGATGAATTCATTTGTTAGAAAGACTCATTAAAATGAAATAGGTAAAACTGTGAACAAATTAAAACTTTTTAACTTAAAAGTTCAGATTTTTTTAAACCCTATTTTAGACAGTGTGACCTAAAATGGCAAACTATTGACTACTTACAAAGTTAGCTTGATCAGGATGAACACAAATGACAATTTTAGGTCCTGACATTTCCTCAGTATCATGAGAAGTAATCACCGGAGTAGCATTGGCAGGCAGGCGACCAGCAAAAGTTTTCAACAAGGTTTTCTAGAGGAAAACAAATTGAGATGGATTGAACCCAGTGTCATTTATATAGTGTCATTTATATAGTGTTAAAATATGGTCCTATTAACAAAAGAATATTAAAAGAAAGGGTTCCATTCTAAGTGCAGGATTAGACTTTAAGTCTGCCCTAATTTCATACTTTTCTTTAAAAATTTTAAAGGAAAAGCTACCATTCTAGTAAGTGCAGGCTTAGACATAGATGTCTGCCCTGATTTGATAGTTTTCAGTCGATGTTCAATCTCTTTGGCAACATACTCAATATACTGGTGATCCCAAAGGCGAATATCTCTTGCGTCTGCTCCTTTCCCACCTGCCAATTCTGAAATAGGGAAAAACATCGATTCATTACATACAAATGTAAATACTATAATATTTGTCAATTGCCTTTAAAATATATTTTATAGCCTATCTCCTATGTTTAGTTTTTTTACAAAAGGCCTTGCATTATCACACATTGGGTAGAGGTCTTCATTCAGTGTAAAAATTGACACATAAAGCATACCCCTATCTAGAGTCAAAAGTAAGAACGCAGTTCAGACTTAATTGAGACTTAAGCTAATCACTTTCAGTAAATAGAAAATATGACTAGCCATTCTGCTGATTGAATAGACCTTTAGATCTGTTATCAACATATATATACATATGAAACACAATCTTTTATGTTTCATTCTTTAGAATTATTTATGTGTCTTAATGGATCAAAATGTAACAACCAGCACAGTTTTGATTAAAAAGGTTCTTGAAGAATAACATTCAAGGTATAAAATGCAACTTTTTTTTTTTAGGTTCCCAATCTAAAATGGCTAAATGATAATGGACCAGTGGGAGATGGTTTTCCATGCTGCCTTTAGGCGCACAGTAAACACAACTCTGCTTGAGTCGAGTGTCAAACCTCAAGTTCCCTTCATAGGTAGCCAAGCCACGTTCAAGTGTACTTGGCCTCTTGACCAAGGTTCTCACTATTCAGGTCTTCAGCGATCTCGAAAAAAAAAATAATATGGTCAATTTGTTTTTTGCTTTGTTTATTTGGACTGTGTTTCTAATCTACATTGGTAAGTTATAACAAGTAAAAATTTCAATATTTTTTTCTGCCACCACAAGTGGGAGAATTAGTGATGAGTGTCAGGATTTTTGCAATTTCTTAATAATTATAGTTTGTTCTCAGATTCTCATTAGTCTTAGTTGAAATATTTGGATGAAATAGTAGCTTCAAGCTCTTGTACCTAAATGTATGAGATAAAATATCTCATTGTACAAAAGACACATTGTTTATCTTTTGCGGGGCAGTGGGTTCAATGGCTAAATTACCTCTTTCAATTTGCTCCTGAGTTTTCCACCTGATAAACTGTGTTGTTGCAAACTGGATAGCCAGACACCGAGGTGGCCACTCCTCAAGGAAACTGATGGGTAAAATAGGTTTACCCAAAACATCTGCCAGTTTGACCTTTTAGTGAGATACAAATGATGATAAAGTGAAAAGCTATTTAAAAAATGAATAACTCAAAAATGATTTCTAAAAGCTTGACTTTTAGTGTCAGAGCTAGGTCTTTTTTGTGTGCTCTCATGGGGGTTAAAACAAGTGTTACAAAGACAGCCATGAGAGCTTTCTCAAGGAGTGTGAACATAACATTTACAGCTGGGAAAGATAGCTCTCCATCACTCTTCATGACTTGAAGCTGTGACTTTAAAGACATGAGGCATGAAGAACAGTCAACAGCAAAGAAAGAAGATCTCAAAAAAAAAAAAAAAAGTTGAGGTAAGAAGCAGGCATATCTGCAGCAGACCAAACCTACCCATACCAAGTATTTAAAGCTAGGAATGGACTCAATACCAATCTTTCAGTTAATGGAAAATGAGAAATGTGCTCATCTTCAACTATGAAGTTGGATATATATATATCTATATATATATCTATATCTCTCTCTCTATATATATATATATTTATTTTTAAAGGGACCCTTTTATATTTTTTTTAATCAGAAAGTAATTTATTATAATTTTTAAGGTTTCCCAAATTTTAGACAATAATTAAATTGTAGACTGGTTTAAAAACAATGTATAAACAAATCAGATGTTTTAATATACCAACTTTGTAAGTTTCATGGGCAGTTAACACACACAAGAAATATAGTCTATGTTTTCTCTCTCTCTCTCTCTCTCTATACATATATATATATATAACTGTTTACTGTACTACTGATATAATAATATTTGTAAATTATACCTCTCTGTTGGTCCACTGCGTTTCTCCATAACGAGGTGTTACCAATGGAATAAATACTTCACAATTACTGACAGCATAGTTAAGAGAGTCTTGCCAGTCTATCCCTGACTTAATTTCATGAACATCCTGTAAACATAAACAATTTTCTTAATACTGAGTGTAAGGCTTCAATAAAATAATAAATATAACAACAAAAATAATTTTTGGGTTAAGAGAGAAAAAAAAAGATATGTTGAAATTTTAAATACTTTTTAAAAAATTATTTTCTCCCAAAATAACTGTACAAGAACTAATGATCTGACCAGGTAAACCGAGAAGCCAATTTCTGTTAACTTTCTTTTTAGATTGACAGCATGTTCTGCAGCTTCAGCCCTGACATAGCTGATCAACAACTGTTTGCTATCTTGATGTACTGGGGTCCTGACAGCAGTCTCGTCTGTTGACTTTCTGTCTATATCTTTGCTGGAGGTGAAAGATAATCTGAAATACAGAAAACAATAACTGGAGAATACTATTATCTGAATTCTACTTTACAGGTAGGATGTGTGGATGTGTGTCAAAATGCAAAGAATGATATAGTGTTGGTGTGTTTTTTGTGAATTGACTGATGTAATATATGTATTAGAACTAAGATGCTCTTTTTAGATGTATGGATTGCTATGTGAGGTGTATATAAGAGGGAGACAGCCAATGAAAGAGGGAGACAGCCAATGAAAGAAGGAGACAGCAGATGAATATCAAATGGTGAAAACCAGTAGATTTGAATAAATTGAGAAATAATTAAAAATGCTTTAAAATCTTGTGACTAAATTTTTATTTTGTAAACTACTACTGTTTTTTTTTTTTTAAAAATTGTTTATGAAAGAGGATTTCAAGTTTTTATTCAAATATGCGTGTCATGTTAATAAATTTGTCATAGGATTCTCAATCTGGGGTAACATCTCACAGACCTTAACAACCCTAGTCTTTTCTTACTTTAAATTTTCAAGGGTCATCCCTAATTAGAGCACCACAAACTTTTTAGGAAGCGGGTATTGTTAGATAACAAACAACTTAATACAGTACCCATACCTTAATGTCTTGGCTCTGGCTTGTTCTACTACTGATTCAAATGACTTGCGTTTCAGTTGAGCATGAGTGTCCCCAGAGTCCCAGGACACATGATCACTTACGAAAATTCTTATTTCATGTTTTCTAAGTATGTGGTGTACATTGAAGCGTGTTTCCATAGCAACTGGAATCAGTGAGCCATCAGGGTGAAGAAAATGAAACTTACTTGTGGAGGCGGCCACTTTTGAACACTGAAAAAATTATTTGAAAAAAATCAAAACATTGTCAAAAACAAATACTTTTTTTTTACAAAATAATTTCATGATAAAATAAATAAAAACTTTTTGATAAAAGATATTGACAGAATATCAAAATGATTGAATTAGTGGCTTGTAATCAATCGGTTATAAGAACATTGTTAATTAAATTCAAATTAAAAAAAAAAGAGTTTCCTACTAACACTGGATATAACAGTATCTCTAACATCAGCCAACGTAGAACAAAAGGTACTAAATATGTGTCCATAGATTTCTGTGTCATCATGATTTTTGACAAATAGTTTTGGTAAGTCTTAAAAAAAAAGAAATTTCAGCAAAATTTTAATATCATATAAGAAAAAAAAAAGATAATAAATACATTGTAATAGTGTACAAATGAACCAAATTTCAAAGATAATGATAACAAAATATGCTCTATATTTTACATACATGCAACTGATAGGATGTGTTCAAAACATTAACATTGTGCATAAAATCACATCTCTGCTAAATTAGAAAAGAATAAATCAAATAATGAAATTGACCAGTACTAACCATAACTGTTGCGTATTAATATGGTGTTATTGAAATCACAAATCTGGGAACATAGAATATCCTTTTCTTGAGCATATTGTATTTCATATCTGAGAAAAGAAAGAAATTACATAACCGAACAAATTGAAAAACACTGCTTTATTTCCTTTCAAAATATAAATCTTGTTAGTGTTTATTTAATTCTTACAACAATAAGATATTCTGCATTACTAAGAAAATATAAACCATGTTAATTTTGACAACAAAGCAAACAGCGTGTGTGTGTGTGTGAAAGGGATGTTTAAAACTATAAAACAGTTTACATTAAATAGACCAGATACATTCATACAAAAAAAGTGCTTGTATAGATAGATATATTTCATTTTACAGGATTCCTATACCCCAGAATAAAAAATTCAATATATAGTCATTTAATTATTTAATAATGGTTGATGACTCATTCAAGGCAAAGTTCCATTCACTTTCCAAAAAAAAAATATTTAGAACAATATAAAGTTTATAGTAAGTCCTTTTATTTCTTCTAGGTTTCAGCCAAAAACTTGTTAAATTTGTAACAAATTTACGTCCATTCCTCATGCCCAAGTTACTAAGTTTGATGAAACCTTCCAGAATCATATAGCACAATGTCAGATTACCTTTCATTCTAGTCCTCAGGTATGGTAACATGTACATCAATCCTTAGTATCATAGTACACATTGCAATATTTGTGTAAAAAACATGAAATCAAACATTGGCAAGCACTTATAATGCTCTTAACAAATACATAATCTCATGTAAGGCATGGTGACAGACATTAGCTTAGAAAATAGAACAAAACAATTTTTACAAGAATGTTATGTAGTTGTCAAGGGTAAAAATGATTGGAGGGTGATCTAATTCTTATATATTTAGGATTTTATTTTCTTCCTAAAAAAAGCATGGTAAATTTAAAAAAATAAATAAATTTTTTTTTTGGCACAAAAAGTTAAAAAGAGTAATTTGTTTTGTTTATTTCAGGTTAGATTTGATTTGGCTGCGATAAGTCATAAAAATAAAGACTAGGATTAGTTCTAATAAATAGAATAAAGAAAATAGTTCTTATGTTAGGGTCTTCTGAAGTTTCAGGTGAGCAAGAAAGAGACAGATTTCCTACACTGTTCATTAAATGTTTCTCAACTGACATTGCTCTTGCTGGTCTCTTGACATTGTTGGTCATGTTCAACTATTAATAGCTAGAAAAATGTTGAAAGCAGCTAGAAAAACTCTGCAGAAACTAACCTTGCTTTTGAATAAAATATAAATCTCTGAGGTACAACTTGACTTAGCTGATGTCTCAGCATGACCCGAAGTGTAGGCAATCGAAGATCCTGCCACTGCTGAACTGGAATGATGACAACGCCCAGACAGGTATCTTCCGATGCTGGCAGTCCATGATGAATGAGGCTAACATTCACCATTTCAACTTCTAAATGAAGGAAAATTGGGAAACTATTGACAGTAATTTCCAAATAAGACTCTAGAATTTAATGTAAATAATTTTTGTAAGAATCAGAATGAAAATCAAACAAAAAAATATAACATTGACATTAAGCAAATCTTAAATTGAATGGACTTAATTTTTTATTATTTCATGCAATTTAATAATAGGTTTTGCAATAATTTTTTTACAAATTAATGGCATTAAAAAAATAGATTTAGCTGAGCCTAGTTTCTATTGTAATGTACTCATGGTGATAAACCTAACCAGTTAGTTCCTAAAATCTAACAATTCTAAAAGTAAGCAAGTAAATTGATCAACACTAAAACAAGAGAGGTATTTATTGATAATACTTTTAGGAAAAGCTGACAACGTTTTAGAGATATTTTAAATATTAAGCCACACAGCATGAGACTTCATGAAGGTAAATTTAGAAGATTCAAACAAAACTAATATATTGTTATATATTTTTTAATTAATACATAATTTCCAAAAATATTTAAAAATATTTTTATTTAGATTTTTTTTTTGTTTACAAAGTTGTGTTTATCATTAAAAGAATAAACAGCTAAAAATTATGTTAAAAAAGTTAGGTATAATTTAAAAGGTTTTAAAAAATCATGTTTCCTTAATTATTATTAGTTAGTTATCATTCTTTTTTTTTTAATAATTAAATCTTAAATAATTTAGCAAAAAGATACAAGTGGACACCTCAAGATACAATTTCTTTTAACAGAAATCTTCAATGAAAAATATTTTCCTATTCTTCTATGTTGTTTTTTTTTTTTCTTAAGCATGCAAGTGTACATGGAGAAGAGAACAGATTTAAGAGTTAACAAGGTATTAAACATTCCAATCTGCGACATTCTGACACCTCACCCAATCCTGTGAAAATAAGCTTGAGAGAAAGTTGTTAATAGATCAATAGACCACTTAAAGAGTGTTGATGCAGTGAGAACTAAAGTTCATTTCATTTATATTATAGAGAAATATTGATTTCTTTATTATACTGTTAATTTAAATTTTCCATAGAAGAAAATATGCAGAATAACAAAAAAAATGTATATAGAGGTTTTTTTTAAATAATGTATGTGACCAGTTTTTTGAAACAATAAATAAACCAAGGATATTTTGATTATACAACAAAACCTAACAGTTTTGAGTAATCAATAAAGGAGAAATTTGGCCAAATTGCAACCAACAAAAAAAATCAATATTTCTCACACATAATGTGCTTTTTTTAAAGCTGCAAACACAATGAAACATTTTTCATTATATAGAAAGTATCAGATGACCACGACAAGTACAAGTCAGAGTTGGGCAACTAAAATATCAATTTGAGACATCGTTACACAGCTTTTTGCTTGGTAAATAATTATTATTATTTTTTTTTTACAAATAGTCTTCGTCAAGTTTAAATTTAATAAAATGATATCAACGCATTGAACAAAAAAAAAAAGATTATTTTGATATATATGTCTGTTATTAATTAAAAACTATTTATTAAATAATGAATTGATTAAAAATGAACTGAAACTTAAAAACAAAAAGTTTTTGATCCGTTTTGTTATAATACTTAGTATATTTTGAGAAAATTTTTTGCACCCATATAGATCTAGCTAAAAATGTATATATATCTTTTTTTGTTTTACCTGCATCTACTAGAACTATTTGACTCACTAAAACAGAAACAAAATTGCAAAGATAAGTTTGCCCAATTCTGCTTATTAACAAACTGAGATATCCATTTAAATAAAATATTAAATAAATTTAGAAGAATGAAATATCCTTTGACCACAGATATTATCATACAATATAAATAAATTAAAGTTTCAGAAATGCAATATTGGCAAATGCAGATGGTATATATACAGGCAATGGTGTAATTGTATTAGCTCATAAAAATGTAAGTATTCCATTAACTGGTGTAGAATCATATAACATAGAAGTTATTTGTATTATGAAAGCTTTAATAATTAAATCCATAACTTTCTCTTTTAATTGCTTAGTGCCAAAAGCTAAAATATTTTAGAAGAACAATCTATTCTATGACTAGGTCAATGTCAAGGACGTTTAGGCCATATACTGAAATGATACTAATTTTTTTTATGTACTTTCATTTATTTTGGATTTAATGCTAAGTATGTTTGCTAAATATGTATGGTTTGGTTTATACAATGTTTTTCAAAATGCTTGGCTGGGGGTAGGGGTGGGGGAATAACATGCTGACAAGGGAGCACAACCCATGAGAGACAACCGAGAGTGAAAAGGCATTCAATTTGGACTTCAATGGACAAAGTAACATTTGTATACTTGCAATGAATTAATAAATCTATATTTGAATATTAATCTTGAAAGTAAAAAGGACATTTTTTGGCTATTCGAAAATTCCTATGAAACAAAATTAATTAAGAGACATTGTTTCCTCTTTTAAGTAGAGCCTTTTTAACAAGAGAAGTTTGAAACAAGATTGAATCAAAATGATCATTCCTTTGTATACAATAGCCACACTGCTAGGTTTACTTGACAAAATGACAGAATCTAAGTGTAAAATCTCTTGTTACATATTTCTGCTTATTTCTGCATGACAACAAAAGGTCTTTAATAAGACCTTTAGCTTTAAACTCAAAGTTGATGAAACACAAACAGACCCGTTAGAAATGTACATTTCAAACAATGTATCTCCAATGATGCTGACATTTTAGCATCTACCAGGATGTCTCCTTTATTATTTGATTTTACTAGGCCTGTGTATTTTTTTTTTTCACTAGGATAAAAAGTATGCTCTACATGCCAGGATGCTGACAATGCAGGAAAATGCTTGTCACTAGGACTCCATTCCTGACCCAGCTAGGGGAGCTTACAACATAAACCTATCTGGGAAAACAAAAAGATGGGTGGGTGCGCATATTTTTTTTGTCATCTATAATGACTTAATGTGTTATAGTTAAAGGTTAAAGAAACACTGAATTAATAAGATCTGAATTGATTAGAATGAAAAAATATTGTTAATAGTCAATAAATCTAGATCTAGCTCTATAGAGAATAACACTTTAAATGAGAAAATTAAATATATATATAAATTATATAATATATATATATATTTCTAGAATTAAAAAGATGAAAAGTGAAATAGAATGTTTAAATTAAGAAGACTTTAATAACGTTTTAAATAAAAAAAACTAAAGTTTATCATTTGATTGGAT
>JADKLZ010000003.1:24474770-24484895 GCA_021533235.1 Biomphalaria straminea
TCTAGCCAAATTCAAATTCTTTAAACTCTAAAAAAAATTCGCATATAACGGTCAAACTATTGTTTTCCCAGTGTGGCCAGCGAGATAGAAATATCCTTCTGTCATAAATACTTGCGTCCATCTGTCATAACTACATGTGTCCATCTATCATAAATACATATGTCCATCTGTCATAAATATTTGCGTCCATCTGTCATAAATACTGTTGTCCCTCTGTCCAGAAACGTTTGGCCATCACTGTTTATGATCGTGCTCTGCAAGAAATTCTAAAGAAGGTGTCGCTGGGGCTTTGCCATTCTTCCTTATTTAAACAAAATTTAGTCTTGGTAGTTTTATCTTCTTCCTGCTCCTCCTTGACTATAAATATCTATAAGTTTTTCCTTTCAACTTTTATACTCCCAAACACACGATTATGGAAATTCCCAATATAAAAAAAAATCTTGATATAATTTTGACTATCGTCTCTTCAATGTCCATCTTGTTATCAAACAAATGCCAATGAAAGCTCTTGTTACAGTTACACAAGTATTTCCTCATGAGAACGTGAACTAGTTATTTGTCTCTGTGACTAGAAACTCAAGGACAGTGGTTCCAATCTTTTTCGGCCTTGGGGTCAAAGTCATTAAAGACTGGCATGTCATGTGTAGCATAACCTCAAACAATTGTCGAATCCAGTCGCATCAACTCCCAGAGGCTTCATTAGGACCTGTTTGGCATGTCATGTGTAGCATAACCTCAAACAATTGTCGAATCCAGTCGCATCAACTCCCAGAGGCTTCATTAGGACCTGTTTGGAGAGGCCGTGTAGCACTGCTTCAAAGGGAGGATTTGGCATGCAGGAAGTAGGCTGCTGGAAGCCTGCAGGAAGTAGGCTGCAGGAAGCCTGCAGGTAGAAAGCTGCAGGATTCAAAGGGAGGATTTGACATGCAGGAAGTAGGCTGGTGAAAGCCTGTAGGAAGTAGGCAGGAAGTGCAGGTAGTGGGCTGCAGGAAGCCTGCAGGTAGTAGGCTGCAGGAAGACTGCAGGAAGTAGACTGGTCATCACCCATGTAGGACACACAGGTCTAGTGACAAATTCTGACACGATTTAGCCTACGTGTTCGAAAGGTCTCTAGACAGCCATGTGTGAATCAAAGGACATCACTTTTGGACCTCACATTATCATGTCAACCCGTCTGAGTGTATGGACGATGGGGCAGCATTAATGACTTTCATTTTTAAATCGTGTATAGCGCAAAAATGTTCTTGGCGGCACCCAATCCATTCTAAAATTTATTTCTAAGGATACTGTTGTTTTAAATACAATGTCCTGTCACAGGTATGTGCGACTTATCAACGAGCTATTGGTCTAAACTGCCCACAGGTTATGACGTTGCAGGCTGAAGGTCAGTTTTGAAGCCCACCTCTTACGATTGGTCTCGGTTATATCACTCACACGAAGAGAGCTCCAAAGCAGAGGTTTTTTCTTTAAAAGGCCAATTAATTTGATTCACTTCATTTCGAAAAAAAATATTTTTTATTTAAATTTTAAAATGTCAATGCCTGTTTATGAATTCTTTTGTTTCTACCGTCAAGCAATTTGTTTTTCTCACAAAATTATAACAGCATCTTGAGAATGTTTTGGAACTTCTTTTTCGTTCCCGTTATTTTATAGCGAATCCTTCCGCCAATAAACCAACAACGCTACGAAGCCGCCGCTGGCAAAGTGTTAATATAAGTCCCCATTAAGCACTGGAGTTGTCTCTTCCCTCTAAAACTATTTCAAAAGGTTAGAACTAACAATGTTTAGTCAAACAAAAGCCTCGTTCTGACTGCTGACTTCGTGTTCCAACATGTTTCCCTTACAAGTTTCTCATGCTTTCGTGATCAGACATTGAATCTGTTTAGCGGGAAAGGGGGGTGAATTGGATGAAGAACCGTTGACAGATGGGGTCAAAAGTGCCCCGCATTCCCACACATCTCGCTAATTACTGCCTTCATTAAGGTGGGCTAAGCCATCGCGGTAGGCGTTCACATCGAACTCTTCAACTGATATTTGTCTCAGTGATGGGTGCGCGTTTCGTACCTACTTTTGACGTCTTGAATGGAAGCTACCTTTCTTTTTATTGAGATATCGTTTGGATCACAGAGTTATGGCCCTTTGCTTGACGTTGTGGGCGGGACTGCCTAAAAAAAAAAGCCATTAACGGTGTTGAGAGAACTAATAACCTAATTATACACTATTTTATTTTTATCTAGTCTACATTTATTTATATAGGAAGTGTGAATATATTATTTAGATATACTGCAATGCTCTCGGTGCAAAGAATTAGAACAATTGAAGTTTCAATGCTACTTAAGTCTAATGAAACAACAATGATAACAACTGACTTCCGGTGAGACTTTGAAATTGAAAGCCAAATGAAAGCAATTAACGTAATACAAATTTTAATGAAGAGCTCAGACGAATTCGTATATAATGTTGTCTACGTATGACGTATGTGAGATCCTGAAATATTCTGACATTTTTTTTTTGAGAATATATCCATTTTATGTTCATTGGGCGTCTTGAAACAAACGTTATCATTATATTTGACGTTAAAAAAACGTTACCGAAAAAAAAAACAACAACAGAAGAGAGAGAGAGAGATGCTATTAATTTTGTGCGGTCTATCTTTTCTTCCGTCAAAAAGGTCTCAAAAATGAAAAAAATACACTTTAGAAAATTTCCTCATATTTTGTAGCGTACTAGAAACAAATGCAAGAATTATTTTTGGTTTACTAAAAGCGAAAAAGTTTTTATTTTAAGAAACTTGTGCAAACAAAAATATTCAGACAAGTTCGTCGTTTTGAAAGCTATACTAACAGACTCAAATTTATTATTAATAATAGTTACAGCTGACTATCTCGCACATGTAATGCAGTTATCAAAATGTTATTTTAGAGCACGATTGCCTGCGATATTTCACAACACACAATGCTTGGCTTGTCTCTTGCCGGGATTATTGTATGATTCTAAACATGTAGACAAAGAGATTGACAACTTGCTGGCAACCCTGGTGCATGTAATTTTCTGCCTCATCAAGGCATCCATATTGAAAAGGATATAGGAGAATAATTAATAGGCTTGTCTTCGAATCCGAAGATCAGTGAGGAATACAGTGTTTCCCGTGGCTATGCAGTCCTAGCTGTGATCTACATATTTTGCCACATCCAGGACAAGCAAAACCATTGCCCGCAGGTGGTCGGTTTAGATTTTCTCTTGGTCTCAAATGTGTATCCCGCGGCCTTCGTGAGTGACCTCCAGCTGTCTCGTTCCGACGCCGCATGCAGCCAGGTGCTCTCTTCTATGTCAGCCAAGGAAAGTTGACGCCTAAGCTGGTCTTTGAAGCGTTTCCGTGGGGCGCCTCTGTTACGTCGACCACCTTTAAGCTCACCAAAAAAAAGACTGCCTTTGGCATACGTTCGTTTCCCATACGGGATACGTGCCCTGCCCAGCGTAGCTGTCGGACCATAAGAAGTTCCCCTATACTGTCCATACCGGCGTTCGCAAAGACATCGCTATTTGTAGTGCTGTCCTGCCATCGTATGTCCATAATGGAGCGCAAGCACCTTTGCTGAAATAGCTCAAGAAGTCTTAGCTGTTTTCTATATAGTGTCCATGTCTCAGAGCCATATAGAAGGGTTGAGAGAACCACCGCCTGGTAGACATTTATTTTTGTAGGTAGGCGGAGCGATGTGTTCTTCCAAACTCTCGCCTGAAGGCGTCCAAAAGCGCTACTGGCCCTGGCCAGACGGTTATCAACTTCCCTTGAAAGTGAGGCGTCATTTGACACTATGCTACCAAGATATGTGAAGTGGTCTACCACGTTAAGGTGCTGTCCGTTTACTGTGATCCTTGGGGCTGAGTATGTTTCATTGGGTGACTTCTGGAACATGACTTCTGTTTTCCCTAGGTTGATAGATAGACCGAAAGAGGCGGCAGCGTAGGTAAATTCGTTTACCGCGTTCTGGAGGTCATTTTCATTGTGAGCTAGCAGGGCGCAATCATCGGCATAGAGAGGCTCCGTTATGACAATTTCCTTTGTTTTTGTGTGAAATAGTAGACGTCGGAAATTAAACACGTTGCCGTCAGAACGGAACCGGATGTAGATGCCTTCATGCAAACGCTGCCTCATTTGACCCAGCATTACGCCAAAGAAGATAGCGAATAGAGTAGGGGCAAGTACACAGCCCTGCTTCACGCCATTTTCTATTGGGAAGTGATCAGAAAGAGCACCATTGTGTCTGATCTGGCCTCTTTTTCCAACGTGAAACTGCTTGAGAATGGATAGGAACGTAGGTGGGCACCCCAGCCTAGCCAAAATCCTCCACAAACCATTGCGACTGACCGTATCGAAAGCCTTGGCGAGGTCCACAAAGGCTGCGTACAGGTTTAGGTTCTGCTCTTTGCATTTTTCCTGTAACTGTCGCAGAACAAATATCATGTCAGTTGTACCTCTACCGGCTCTGAAACCACATTGGCTTTCAGATAAGACTTCATCAACTAAAGACTGGTTTAGTCGGTCGAGCAACACTCGAGCAAAGATCTTTCCTGCTACCGACAGAAGTGTAATGCCTCGATAGTTGGAGCAGTTAGACTTTTCATCCTTTTTGTATAGGGATATGATTACGGAGTCTTTAAGTTCAGGTGGGACCACAAACTTCTCCTAGCATAGAGGGAACAAGTCTTTTAGCCTCTCGGTTAGGGCGACACCACCCATTTTAAATATTTCCGCAGGAGGTCCATCTGAGCCAGGTGCCTTGTGTCTTTTGAGTTTAGATATTGCTGTCTCAATTTCTTCAGATGTCGGTGGGTCGTCGAGCTCCTCTCTTATGGTTTACTGAGGGACATTTGCCAGCGATTCCTCCGATACGTGACTTTTATCACCAAACAACATACTGTAGTGTTCTGTCCAGCGATTTAGTATGTCCGCCTTGTTGGTAAATAGTGTAGAACCATCGGATGATCTTAGCGGTGCTGTAGTCTGGTAGGTTGGGCCCCGGAGCAATTCCAGCTACTACTGCCTCAGCGTGGCGCTCCGGTGGAAACGTCCATATAGGGAAATGGATAGGCGAAATGTGGTAGCGACTATAGCCCTCGGCGGGCTTCCACAGACACGGTAGAGATACTGTTCATTGCACGTGGTAGGGATGCAACTAAAGGCTCGCCAAACCGTCCAAAACCCCCAGCGATTCGTTCCCTAACGGGGGCCATACGCTCTGTGATGCGCCCCTGCACGGGTTCGTTGGGACATTATAGGTATAAGAGGGGGCTGTAACAGTAACAATCCATTCACCTTAAGGTAGGAAAAGATATTTTTTCACCCAATTTTTTTTTTTTGTGAAGAGGGGGATTTTCTACTTTTTGTGCTGAAGTCTCGGTGGCCGGATGGAACAGCATCGTAGGCCGGATATGACCCGCGGGCCGTATTTTGGGCATCACTATTCTATAGCATTTGATTATTGATAGTGATTTGTTCTGAATTTTGAAAAATAAAAAAAAGTATTAACTCCAAATGATTATTTACAATCACTTTTTCAAGTGAATAAAGCTGAAAAATCACATTATCGATAATAAGTTGTTCCATCTTTGAATGATCTTTCTGGACTTCAGAAAGCATCCAAAAGAGTGTAACGGACCAGCTGAAGACCCTAGTAGTTACAGACTTCCAGTTCTGCAAACAGAAATTAGAGAAATGCCTTTATCGGGAAACTATTTTGAACAAGTTAACACTGATGTTAGAACAAAAAACTTTGGTCAATACAAAATCTGATCTATATCTCATTACTTTTTGTAGAATTATCCCGATAGAGGATGTAGTGGGTAGACTCGAATACCTTATTTGTCGAGCATTTATAGTGAGAAATGGTATTGTTCTCTATCAGTTCATCTCAATTATATTATGGCGACTTAGATATTATACTTTTTGTTGGTTTTATAACCAAGCTGTAAGCTTTGAATACATGTGTATGTATTTATGTATATATGTGTGTGTAGGTATGTATCTATATGTGTATGTATGTATGTATATGTGTGTGTGGAGAGAGAGAGAGAGAGAGAGAGAAAGAGAGTGAAAGAGAGAGAGAGAGAGAGAGAGAGAGAGAAATTCCTTTCCTTAATGCACCAACAAAAAACAACATTACAACTGTTTGACAAAACTGATTTACTGTCAAAACCGGAAAAAGCCTGATCGTGTTGACCTCTTTGCAAGTCTTGGCAGACGACCAGAGTGGGCAACTTGTTAAAATAACAGACAAATCAATCGTCTAGACCATCTATTAGACTTAAGAAAAACATCCGAGGCCACGTGGAAGAAGTGCCACGTGTACATGAGCCACAATCCCATGACTCATGGCACGATTGGGCTAGTCCTGCAGATGACAGCTGTCCGCTCCTTTGGCCGAACCACGAACGGACACGTGTTAAGTTATGAGCCTTTTTCGAAGCTGACTTCATGCAGTTATGTAGAGGCTCTGTGAATGTTGATAGGAGGCACTATTAGTGGGTGACTGGAAACAAAAGTTTTATCGCCGACGGTTCTCAAGCGAATAGCCACAAGACGTATTGCACACCTGTTTTATACTAAATTTCTTCTTAGAATTCTCGTTTTATATGTGATAGGTTGCAGAAATCCGCACATAATCTGTAACTAAACATATTCTAATTAAATTGTTGGTTTTAGAATGACTTTGGTTGGAACAGAAGTGAATGGAATTGTTATAGACTTGTAAAAGTTGGAGACGTTACCATCTCAAGCTGACATTCTACAAAATACTAACTAAAGGCTTCGTGACCATGTAATTTGTTGTTTTAAAACTGTTTTCACACTAGTTTTATTTTAGCCAATCAAAACATTTATTTTATATTTAACTGAAATCTACCAAAGACTTTTTAAAACATCCTAGCCCAAACATCACGCGGAAGATGGCGTCGGGCAGAGTTCGAATCCGGGACGACAATCCAGGGCGCATACCACACCATCTATCCATTTTTATTTGCAGATGATGCTCATTATGTCAGGTTGTTGTGTTGGCAATAATTCCATTAAGCCTCGTAGCCTTCTATAATAATAATAATAATGATAAAACTTTAACCTCATGATTTGAATTAGATATTAAATCATTGATATAAAGGAAACAAAACTGACGTTATGTCAGAGGTCATTGCAATTTTACTGGAAAACTGTTTTACTTCTTTATTTTTTTAAAATATAGATCTAGCATGCTTTGAAAGTGAAACTAAAATATGTCCTGCATGTATAACTGCAGACTAATCCTTTACAAGTTTCAACTGGCCCCATTGTAAGGTAGGGAGCATTGTTTGTCGCATTAAGGCAGGGCTAGTCCTCCAACTGCAGGAATGTAGACATAACAATATGAGGACTACTAACCTGTTTTTTATTCCCCTGCTCATTAAATAATGGGCATGTTATGTACGAAGCAAGAGAAAAAAATGGGGGGGGGGGGGTGTGGGGGGGGGGGGGTTTGTAGGGGAATAGGGTCCAACACATCGTTAGAACAACACTGTGTAATTGGTTAATCAACTTTTTGAGTTGGCACTATAAATAATCTTTTGCATAGAGGTGACAGGGCGCTGAGTGTCAGTGTGTGTTGACGCTCCTGTGCTAGGTCCTACTAGAGGGGAGACATCTCATTCTCTGAGCTCTTCTGTCACAGACCTTCAACACTCTCAGGAGTAGAGTACATAGTCACATTGCAGACGTGAGAACTTTGGATTCTATACGTTGGACTGTTAGAGAAACATTACGTACCGAGGATTCGTTTATAAATGAGGACGTAAAGTAGATCTACCATCTAAATCACGATTCGTTTATTCTATAGATCTACATAAATCTAGATGTTTAACTATAATTTAGCAGTTTGAATAGCTCTAGATTCTAGATTGGCGAAAATTGAACTTTGATCACTTTCAGAATTTTAAAGTGTAACACAAATTGCAAATCGTATTTTCTCCTTTCCAAGAATACACACCAATGTCTAAATAATGTGTTTTCAAGTTAGCAGTGGCTTATATTCAACTGAAGACTTTTGCTTTGTTTAATCCTTTAAGCGCACCGCAGACGTCACATCTGGTATGCCCAGCAGGACTGCATGTGTGGTGAGTCTTTTGTTTTCTTAACTAGTTTGTTCACAAGTGTCACATCATACTTTACATTCTAATGAGATCTAGATCTAAGTGGTGTACAATCCAAGTTTTGTTCTAACATTGTCTATACAAAGCCTAACACACTGTGTCTGTCTGGTAAAAAGTTGGTAAACGTTATTGTTCACACACCCATACTCAAACCAAGCTGAAATTGTGCACACTTTATTTCTTTTACATGACAAAAGAAGAATCAATAAAATAAATTGAACCAGTTAGTTAATTAACTATTGGTAATTAATCATTTTGTTTTGGAATCTCAAACCAAGGAAGGAAATTGAACTTGACTGATGTGGTGGTATAAGTTGAATTTTCCCCCTTTATACTTTGCTTTTAAGTTTAAAACTAACAATAGATAGCTAGAAAACCTTCTATTTTCATTAGCACTTTTCTAGTTCAGTAGTTAGTCACTAGAGTCGAAAGAGGTCATAACCATCGAGCTCGAATCCAAGTCTTCACCTATTGTTTTTCTTTATATATATCTATATAAATACATTTATAACGCGATCATTGTAATATTCACTCAGATTCCTTCTCTTTCTCCCTCCTCTCCCCCTTTCCAAATGGTTCAGAAAAGTGATAGGATAATAGCGTACATGTAGCCGTATCATAGAGTATTGTTAATGTATATCTATTACAAATTTAATTACATGACTGACCTAAACTAATTGAGACAACTACGCAATATATAAACTTTGTTTTTTTTTAAAGTTATTTTTTTAAATATTTTCTTGTTATGTTAATGTTGTCGATAGAATCTAAGTCCAAATGTACACCTAGACCGTTTAAGTTAAATAAGGCTTTTGTAACAGTGACATCTGCCCATGTGGAGTGTCACCAGATGATGCTGACCATATCCTTCAAAACTGCTGTCTTTACCAAGAGGCCCGTACAAGACACTGGCCCCAAAACACTCCAATAGAAAGAAAACTATATGGAGAGCTCCCTGATTTGGAAACCACTGCACTGTTCATCTTACATATTGGTCTAGTCAATGAACGCTGCAACATTTCATCTCATATATTGGTCTAGTCAATGAATGCTGCAACAGTTCATCACATATATTGGTCTAGTCAATGAACGCTGCAACAGTTCATCTCATATATTGATCTAGTCAATGAACGCTGCAACAGTTCATCTCATATATTGATCTAGTCAATAAAAGGCTCCAACAGTTCATCTCATACATTTGTCTAGTCATCTGAACGCTCCAACCTAAAAATAAGAACGTGGATAAAATGAATACAAGAATGTAGGCTATGAAGAAAACATAAAATGACTGATGCGAGAGATTATTTGATTGGTACAAATTTATGACAATTTAAATTTGATAAATGTGTATTGTAAATTATGTAAATTAAATGAATAATAAAACGAAAATACTCCTGTATGTATATATCTACTATACTTTTAAATGTTCTAATGATAGTCCTTTAGATCAAGACTTATAAGAAAGTAAAATAAAATGATCTTTAACATTTATTAACATTTATGATAGCCCCTTGCACTACACAAAACAGTAGGGCTTCTGTCCAGGGCTTTTGCAAGAGAGGATTTAAGCCTCTCAAGCTCTCACTCAAATGTAGTTTGATGAATGAATGAATGAATGAATGATAGTCGTTGCAGTAACAAATGCCCGAACACCAAACTGAAATGATCTTTAACACTTATTAATTACACTCCTCAATAATATAATGAAATTAAGACCTGGATAGATAAACAGGTTTAGAAGAAATGATATATTTGTTTATCATGGGGAATGTTTCGTTAGCTACACAATAATGATGCATTATAAGGGAGGTTATGAGATATTTGAAAATAAAATGTTTTAAGTCAGTGCTCTCCCTTGAAAAAAAACAACTTATAATAATAGTTATTATTATTAAAATAAAATTCTATCTATCTATCTATCTATCTATCTATCTATCTATCTATCTATCT
>JADKLZ010000003.1:24510397-24533777 GCA_021533235.1 Biomphalaria straminea
AAAGAAAATTTGTGAATTGCAATTGTGTGTACTTTATTTTATGTCTAAAAATTTTGTTTAATCTCTAAGACTGAAGATCATGCAATTTTTTAATTTTCCATAATTTGGAAATCCGAATTCAATAGATATACATGTTTTCAAGTTACATGAAGTCACTTCCTTTATCCAGTCTATATTTATGTCTATGTACACGACTTATTATACCTAGACGGGTCATACAAACTTTTTAACACTACAAAAAATGTCGTGATAATGTTTTAGAAAGTTGGATCAAGGCGGTGTTTTGTAAAGTAGTTAAAAGAAGAGAAGTCTTTTTTTTCAATCCTAACCTATGTAACATATAATTTAATTTTTAGATCTAGATCCATAGACATAAATAAATATAGACTGGAAACAGGAAGTAAATTTATGTAACTTGAAAAAATGTATATCCATTGTATTCGGATTTCCGAAATCTGTCAATTTGCACGATCTTTAGTCTTAAAGATTAAACAAAACTACACTTCCTCCTTATTTACACAGCATGGTGTGAAAGAAAAATGGTGTATCCAAATCCGCACTATTTTCATTCACAAAATGGCATAGATAGCATAAATAAATATACACTGGAAAAAAGAAATAAAGGATTCAGTCCTTAACTTTGAATTAGTGAAACTAGGGATTTTTTCAGCAGAATGTTCAAATAAGCTAAAATTAAAAAAAAAAACAGTTTCAGAACAAAAAATAAACATTATGATTAATTGACATTACAGTCACGCTAAGAGATAAAAAAAAACACAATAGTGAAAATATTGCAATACTTATATAGGTTATGGCTGAAATAGATATGAATACTTAACTTTTATACTGCTCATGCTGTATAGTACCATAGTACACTAATTTGCAAATCACAAATGTTCCCTTCATAAAAATATCTTATTGGCCAGTCTATACTTATTTATGTCTATGTCTAGATCTAGTAATTAAACAGGGGCGGACTGGAAAAAAACAAGACAAAAACCCATAGCACAAGACATTACCAAACGAAAATGGAGCTGGATAGGACACACCCTGCGAAAACCAGCTACCAATGTTGCAAAGCAGGCTTTTGACTGGAATTCACAAGGAAGGAGGAAAGTGGGCAGACCCAAGCAAACCTGGAAGAGGTCAGTCATCAGTGAAGCTGAGGGTACTGGAATGACATGGGAGCAGATGAAGAAAGCTGCTCAGAACCGAGTTCGGTGGAGAGGTGTGGTTGCGGCCATATGCTCCCCTGGGAGTACACAGAATTAAGGCAAGGACTGGCTATATGGGCATTCGGGCAAATGCCCGGTGGGCCGGTACCCAAATGGGTCTTTACTCTTTAGGGCCACCGAAGGGCCACTTTGATGCCTGTATGTATCACATTTTTAAAGGTTTTAAAATATTCTCTTATAAAACGGCCCTCTATGTGTCGTGTTTAAAAAATCTCTATACAGTGTAATCTAATTTTCTGAAATAATGTAATAGCCTACATCCGTAGACAGTGTTACTAGATCTAGTTAGGAGTCATCCTTTTAGGGGCTACACACTTAGCAATTAAAAGCAACATAAGGCCTATAATTCCCATCAAAAATATAGATCTTTCTGTATGCAGATGTACTCCCTACCGTTAGCGATGCCCAAACCAAACATAATGATTTTGAAGACAAGGATAATATGCAATTTATGGGCCTGATTGTGTAGAACTGCCATGGCCGATTTTGACACCCAGTCCGACCCTGTAATTAAACATAAAAATAGGTGTACTCTTATCTCATAATTATTATTATTAATTTATTAGATATTTAATTTAGAAAGATTTACGTAATCAATCTATTTAAATGTACATAGGATGTTTAAAATCAACACAAATTATT
Source organism: Biomphalaria straminea (assembly GCA_021533235.1). Classification (NCBI taxonomy): domain Eukaryota; kingdom Metazoa; phylum Mollusca; class Gastropoda; family Planorbidae; genus Biomphalaria; species Biomphalaria straminea. The sequence continues at coordinate 24,512,275 of JADKLZ010000003.1, forward strand.
TCGATCTTGGATTTTTTGAAACATTATGTATATGGAGAAAAACAGGAAATGGCTTTGTTTCATATATTTGTGTGAATATCTGAGAAATGATTTTGCATTATTTATAACTTTGAAGACTAAAGATCATTACTTTTCAAAGATGTATTGGGGCGACTCCCCTTAGCGCCCCAAAAAGATATTACGTACATAAAAATCTATATGTAGATACAACGTGAACCGATCAGTCGCGTTAAGGATTTATTTCCGGTTTCCACATATATGTCTATGGTTATAACATTGTACAGCGAGACCAGATTGCCCTTGTGTTGATTGAAAAGGGAAATATCGAGTTCATAAAAGAGAGAAAGAGAGAAAAAGAAAGAAATAAAAGAGAAAAGAGTTAATACAAAAAAATTAGAGAGAAAGACAGAGATTGAAAGAAGTTAAGCTTCTACAATTGCATCATTCCTAACTTCAAAATATCGAGAGATTAAGAAATATTGGTAAGGCTAATAGCGTTAATGACACCCAAGTTCTGGCTTCGATTCCCATACTAAACATATTTCGGCAAGGACCAATGAATTTATTGAAAATCCCCCCGGGCTATCACTTGAGATGGGCCCCCAATTAAGTGCTATTTTACATAAAAAATTATATGTTACAAAAAATGCAGGGGCTCCCTGAGAGGTCAAGCCCCCTTGGCCCCCAAACGATGGAAAATTCCTAGCTACGTCCCTGAATCTCAACGTGTCATTACAGCAGAAACAGGTTGACAATGTACTTAAATTCTCACTGAGCCGGCCGAAAGTAGCCTGCAGACCAGACCTTGGACTACGTTGATGACACCAAATTAGTGACTAGACTTGACTTACCTGTGGCATTTTACGTCTCGTGAGACGATCTTTTCCCTTTGCAACTTCTTGTGTGGCTAAAGAGGCCAATCCTTGATACACAGCTGCGGTTGCAGGTTGGGCATATAAAATCACCAGGCGGAGCTACATTTTCAGCCTTCTTTCTGCTTCTGTTGTGTATGGCATCTGCAATCCGAGACCCTTCTCTTATGCTCTCTTTCCATGTGGATCTATCCAGTGCCACCTCTTCCCAGCTGCTAGTGTCAATTTTAAATAGCTTCATGTCACGTTGGCACACGTCTGTATACCGTAAAAGTGGGCCACCAGCGGCTATCCTGCCTTCAATAAGATCGCCATACAGTATATCGTGTGGTAGCCTACCTACTGGTATTCTGCGAACGTGGCCGAGCCAGCCAAGGCGTCTGCTGCTGACAATAGAGCGGATGTCCTGGCACCCTGCTCTTTGTAGCACTTCCTCATTTGTTATCTTATCTTGCCACCTTGCATCGGAGGTGGAAGACATTCAGCTTTTTTTCCTGCCATGAGTAGGTTGACCATGTTTCGCTTCCGTATAGCAAAGTGCTCATCACGCAGGTCCGGTAGACTAAGGCTTTAGTATTGTTAGTCAGCAATATGCTGTCCCACACTCTTTTCTGCAACCTTGACATGGTGCCCATTGCTTTGGCTATCCTATTGTTGATGTCTTTATCCAGTAGAGCATCGTTGGATATGATGGAGCCAAGATAGCAAAAGTGATCAACAATTTCAAGTGGTTGACCATTAATGTTTACTTGAGGTGCAGCATTAGTGTTTTGGACCAGTATCTTAGTCTTGCTTTGACTAATATTTAAGCCGAACTTCTGGCAAGCAGCAGTCTGTCCAAAGGCTGTGTGAAGCGTCTAGTGTGGTAGCTTAATCTGCTGCCGCCGCTGGCTAGCTTCTGTGAAAGGGGAGCAATTCTGTAAGTCTCTCTTGCCAGTATATAGCCTCTCCACAGCAAGTCCTATGCAGTGCCTCCTCGTGGTGACAGATGGAAACTGAAGCTGTGAAGTCTCAGGCTAATCTGCAAGGGTCTCGGAGGAGGTTTGGCCCCAAGATGTGAGGCAGGCATGGCCCGTCGATGTGCGGACACGCCCTGCTGCCCACAAACCAAACTTGACTTACCAGGGCATCAAAAACGGACACGTTCCGCAGTCAACTAGAACAAAGGTTCTGTCAATCAAAATCACGTGACAAGCTGAATGAATGCTGACATAGTTGAAGGAAATATTGACCACATGTTAGGAGGGGGGGGGGCTAACCAATGTCCTGACATGTTCAATGGGTGCTGGGAGGGGGAGAGCTGAAATTAAGTCGCACACTGTCTTTATTGTCACGCTTGAGTGACTATATCCAATTGAGTAGATAGACTTTCAAATAATAGATACCTATACTCTGCACAACAACAGTTCAACTTGTTAATTCTGATTATACAGGTAGCAGCTACATTATACAATGAAAATCACACAGGAACTAGAGTGAAACGTTGATTTATTCTCGTTGATAAAGGCGTTTTTTTTTACCTCTGTCAGAACTTCATGGAACCTGTAACCAGCCTGGATGCTGATCTCAAAAGTGCAGGGCCGGTCCTAGCAATTGCGGGGCCCTATGCAAAATTGATTGCGCGGGGCCTAGTATGTCTGGGAATAAGGATAGGCTAGTAAGCAAAAATTAAGATTTTGTAAAAGGAAAAATATTGACTTTGAATTGTCTTTATTCTTTGCTAAGTTAAAAATTGCGATCTGTACTTTACAAACCTTTGTAACCAATGACATATTTAAATGCCAGGGACTATAAAAGTAAATAGTCTAATTTTCTTGAGATTTATAAGAGTTTTCAGGAGATTTTAAATAAATTCAGGAGATTTCCAGGAATTTTGTGTATATTTTTTGCAATTTAATAATTACATCTTGAATTAGCGCGGGGCCTTTGAAAGTGCGGGGCCCACTGCTACCGCATAGGTTGCAGTGGCCTAAGACCGGCCCTGCAAAAGTGGCTCTAATTTTCCTAGAAATGTAACAGTTGATGTATATCGCTTAGAAAAGAATTACTAGCTCATTGGTCACATGGAAAAAAAACAACAACTCTAGTTTGACCTTTATAATTTTTAAAAGAAAAAATAATAAATCTCTATCTGGCTAGAGTGTATGAAATGTCCTATTTGGGTAATGTTTGAACCTCACCCACCCCCGACTACACCGACTACTGTACATATAGTCCGCTCTAAGCTTGAATTCTAAAATCTCGTAGATTTCCTTTATTAATGGAAACTGAAGACTTGTATTGGGAAAGGGGCAAGGGGGGAACCTCAAAACCGTAGAGCAAAGGTTCTCAGCCTGTAGGTCGCGACCCCCTTGGCGGTCGAGTGACGCTTTGCCAGGGGTCGCCTAAGACCATCGAAAATATTGATTGTTATTGCCTACTCTTCTATTGTTGTATGTGTGTGTTTGGGGGAGGGATCGCGGCAGAGTGGGGGATTGTAAAAAGGGGGTCGCCGAGCTTAAAAGGTTGAGAACCGCTGCCGTAGAGGCTTCTATCATGAAATTAGGTCATTGAAGTTTCATTTTTTGTTTAAATTTTATTTAGAGCAATTTGTGAACTCAACCCCCGAGCTCCCGGCCAAGCTCATGGAAATAGTTGACTGTAGTTCTGCTTCAGTTTTTTTTTATTGTAAGAGTTCTAACCTCACCCCACCCCTTCCTTTTGGATACATTCTGGGCAATAAGGTTGAACGCCCTACACCCCCAAGACTACTCTCATGTAATATGGTGACTGTAGTTTTGCTTGACCTTAGGCATGAAGATGTTTTGTTTCTAGAATTCGAAATAATAATATGATGTCAAATACATTTTAACAGAAAAAGGAACAGAGTGTAAAATTAATGTTATTCGCATGAAAAGATACATCAACTCTTCTGAAACATTTTATTGTTTTAGCTGAGCCGAAGCCTGAGACTTGTACAATGAAAACTAAAAACATTGTTGAATAAACGAAACAAAAAAATATAGTATTCAAAATAATATAACTAGGCCAAAAACGAAATTTAAAGGCAAAAATGTTAAGAACTAATGTGTATGACCTCCCTTCTAGAATATTTCTTTAAAAAAATGGCATTTGACAGTCTTCTCAATGTCTAGTTGTAAATCTCTTAATCTAATTACCAGAGTTTTCCGGAATCCATAAATATCGCTTTATTCATTTAGCTAGATACTGATGTGGAAAATGAAATCAAAACAAAAGAAACACATCCTTGTCTATTCAAATAATTCAATAAGGACATCATCAAAATGAAGTGTCGGTCAGTTAGTGTAAGACTTAAGCAATTCTTTTCCTAAAGATAACCATCAATTTTCAAATTTCTAGGAAAATCATTAGAGCCGTTTTCGAGATCGGTGTTCAGGTTCCAGATGAATTTGCTTGCAAGCTGAATAGAGGAATTATATATATATATATATATATATATATATATATATATATGTAAAAAATATGTCAAAATATATAAACTGTTGTTGTGTATGTCATGGACTGGCTATATGGGCTTTCGGGCAAGCGCCGGGTGGGCCGGTACCCCATTGGGCCAATATGGCCACCGATAGGGCCGCATAAATGCCAGTAAATTTTTAAAAACATTTTATAATATTCTCTTTAAATGCAATACTTTGAGCATCGTGATTTAAAAAAAAATCTTTTACACCTTTAGGTCTAATACTAATCTAAAGCATTGTCGTAAATACCTTACATCCATATATGATGCTTCGAGTAGACGCCAATTCCTTATACACACTAAGCGACAATCAAGAAACTTAAGGCCTTTATTTCTTATAGAGATCGAAGATAGTGTGAATATATTTGGATGACTCTATAGCAGCGATGCCCAAAGTACGGCCCGCGGGCCACATCCGGCCCGCGACGTGGTTCCATCCGGCCCGCGGAGATGTCGGCACAAAATGAAAAAAAAATGTGTCTCCGCAAAAAAAAAAAGAACTTTCGAAAAAGTTTCTTTCATAACGTTAGGTTTCTCAATGTTATTTTTATTTTTTTAATGTATTCGTTGCAATAAAAACAATCAGCGTATTTATAGGAAGAGTGTTTCTATTAAAAAAAAAACATTCAATAACTTTAGAAAATCAAACATACCCGGTATAAAGAAGTCAGCAGTCTCGTTTTGAGACGTGATTGTTATATTGCACCTAGAGTAATGAGAATATTTACCGACAAAGACAAGAAAATGAGTCGAGTGTAAGACAAGCCACAGATTTTCTGATATTGCAAGTAGAAACCCGAAGCCATTTGTCGATGACGGATGTAGGAAAAGGTTCTTGCTAGTAATGATGGTAGAATCGGAAGAACGCTGTTGAAGCTGTCTCGTGACAAGAACAAGGTGATTTAAAGATATTGGTAAATATCTCCATCCGCTGAGAGGGTCTCTTGACATATCTGATACCTCTCAAAATATTGGTATTTAATTGCCTTACAAACAGCGATTTTAAGTTAGCAATTTTAAGTTAGAGAAGTTTTGAACTATCAGAAGCATACATGGGGCTACTACTGGCGAATTCCTGTCAAAAAAGTTTTAATCATCACAGAATATCTTCCTTTGAAGAAATTAGTAGGGGTGACACTGATGGTTCCAGAAGTTTGGTTGACAGCAAGAATTATTAGCAACGTTCAACCAAGTCTGTGTGGCTTCATTGAATTAGCCATCAACAAATTCTATGGAGCAAGGTGTTCAGTCTGGACCATGTGGTGATGGTCGTGTTTAGATTGAACAATGTTAGCTCTTTCAAAAAGTCATTGTGTCAAGTGCCCAAACAAAGCTAAAACTGGTACTGATTGACTTAAAAATTTAGACATACCCAGCTAGAAAAAAAATTCAAGTAATTCAGAAATTAATTTCTACTCCGTGTTACTTTCTGAAACTTTTTTCTAAATCTCCAAAAACAAGTGTTAAGGATGTTCACAGGGACCTCTTTGGGGGCCCCTTGCATTTTGACTTTCAATATATGACATGATATAATGTACGCAAAAAATATATATGACCAAGATCAAATTGATTCAGTATATCAGTAAATTTGACCAAAAAAATTAATCATTAAGACTCTCTTAATGAATAATACCGTTGTTTATTAGCAAAATAATGCACAAGTGATAAATCTCGATTCATATCGCTTCATGTGGTGCATTCTGTTCAGCAAGGACATCTATAAAATCATCTACATCAGGGGTGGGCAACCTTTTTCAACCGATGGCCGCATTTATACAATTTGGGGATTGGGCGGGCCGCATATATATCATATGAATGGCAAAGTGAATTTGGTGGTTCCGAAAAAAAATAGAAAAATACAAAATAAAGTGAAGAAGCTAAAATTATATAATTTATTAAAGACCTAGTGTACTTCGAACAATAACATTGAGTACAAGTTTCACTATTCCTTCTCTATAATTACTCAGTGCATGTTCCCAACAATTACGTACCTTGGCAGCTGCTTACATTACCTAAGCCTAAGGACAGTCCTGTGAATCTTTTTAACTCCTTTTTGTGTTTCCTCTTAACTCGCTCGAATTCAATGTAGCTTTGTGTAAAGTTTGCAGTTACTAAATTATGTTTGGGATATTTATTTTGTTTTTACTAAAAAGGTTTTTCTCAGTCAAAGCTTCATCAGTTGTTACCCTTGCCATCATTACAAGCCAACCCAACTCTTTCAACACATTTCTTCATAGCATTGAATAAATAAATACTGGCCTGGGCTTATATGTTTTACTGAATTTATGGAAATACTGCTTTTAAATATAATCTTCGTTTTCTTTAAACTTTTTAGAAGGAAGTTTAGAGACAATGTTTCTTTAGCCTCATTATTCTAAGTGATATCAAAAGTTTCATTTCTATAGATATTTAGATATATAGATATTTATTTATATAGATATTTACCATTATTTATTTGTAATGTACTTGCATTTTTAATATGTGTAATGTGTGGGCACACTTGATTTATTTAGGTTTTCGCGGGCCGCATAAAACACTTCGGCGGGCCGCATGTGGCCTGCGGGCCGTAATTTGCCCACCCCTGATCTACATCGATACTTTCTAGTATTTGTGACTTCACTGACATTAAAGCCATGATAAGCCTTTCTTGCGTCATTGTGCTCCTGGGATAGTTTTTTTTTAGAATGACGCAATGGTAGTGGCCTGATTTAGTGGTACGGTATTCAGAGGATGTTGCAAAGGTTTGAACCTTTTTGGTGATTGTATTACTAGTTTGTTGGCATTTAGTGGTACGGTATTCAGAGGATGTTGCAAAGGTTTGAACCTTTTTGGTGATTGTATTACTAGTTTGTTGGTGAAAAGTGCTCGTGCATCAGTGACATTATTGAAAAAGCGATTTGCCATTTATTTCACTAATAAAAAATATGCTATGATTGTGAAATTTCCTCTGACGAAAAGACGTACATTTGTTGTTGTTTTTATTCATTTTCCCAACTTTGCAATTCATTCTTTTATCACTCTATAACAACGATTTTTTTTATTTAGAAAAGCCTTTTTCCATTTGATTGCGGATAGATGAATAGAGGGGTAAAAACTCGAGTGTGAAGTTAATTCTGAAATTACAGAATTACAGAAGCCAAACCCGAATAATGGACAATTCTAGCATTGTTAAGAATAACTATTGGATCTGTTATACTCGTTGCTGTAAATTCTGCTTCAAGGTTAATTAGCGTAGCCTTAAAATACTCGCCATTTAAATCTATTATTAGTAAATGTAACAAGATACCTGGAATTCCCTGTATACAGGGGCGGACTTAGCAGCGCGACGGGCCCTGGACCCTAGTCTTGTGCGGGGCCCGGAGCCGTAAGGGTAGACTATATATAAACCGTACCACATCACGCTAACGGGCTATTCCGTCTTACGGCTGTCATTGGCCTCCAACAATAGCAATTCTGTATGTCCGCTTTTAACACTGTGGGCCTTATTTTTATTACAAAACAGAATATTACTTAGGTACTGTTTGCCTACTGTTGTATATACTTCGTTGTTATTGTTCTGCATAAAAGATTTTCTTTGAAGTTTAAAAAGTTTAAAAGAAAAATACTCCCATGGCCTCAAGATGTCTATGCACAGAAGCATATAAAACACTTAGGCGAAAATAATCAATACATAGAGGTTATGTTTGTATTCAAACATCGACGTCTAATTGGATTTTATTAGGAAAATGTGTAGTGATCAAGTTTGTTACAATAAAATCTCCGATCGCGGGGCCCCCACAGGCGCTACACTTGCCACCTTTAAGGCCTCTACTGCTGTATATCATACAGTTTTATTCGTGGCAACAAAGAGAGTAATATTCTTTGTTTTTGCTGCAAGAACATGTTTGATCTCTTTAATCGGCAACAAATCTATTAAAGATTTGTATTTCAAAATGTAAAACTGACTTTAAAAAAACAACAACTTTGATCTCTGTGGGAAAAAAAATATTTTAAAATGTCAACAAAGTCAACGTACTGATAGACCTAGATCTAGATTTAGTATTTGATATAAGTATAATCCATAAATGTTGAAAAAAAATACACCCGTTGACACTATTTGTCAATCAAATATATTAATTTATGTATTTTGAAACACCCATTTGGGGGCCCCCCCTAGGCGGGGGCCCGGGGGGATTTCAAAAACCCCCCCCCCCCCCCCCCCCCTACGCTACGCCACTGGATGTTCACCATAATTACAAGCACTGAAAACAAACTTTTTCAGCAAATTTTTCTCACGAACAAACATCTAGAATTCTAGATTCAGTGCTCCGACTTGGTGTCTCATATATGCAGCCGTATATGTAAAAGTTGATTTAACATAGTCGTCTCTTGAATTAATGTAAGTACTAGATTCAGGGCTTCTAATAATTTTTTTAACCTTTTTGGTGATGTGGCCCCCGACACGGGTGTCGGAAATTAGAATGTCCGCCGACCGAGTAAGGTTGAGCATCACTGCTCTATAGTATAGAGAAACCATCAACGTTCCACGTCATATAGATGACATGTCCGGTCACATACGGGAGCAGTATTTGACCTTGTGAGTAAGGTAAGATTCCCCTTTCGGACCTTGCGTTCTATAGAGCAGAGCATGTTGGGGTAATCTTCTTTGGCCAATGGTTGGCGAGTAGCGAAATGATCAACTACCTTTGGTTTCCCCGTAGGAGTTGAGTGGCTTCACGGATCCCAAAATTCAAGGAAAATTTTTTTATTTCAATGAATGATTACATTGGTTCGTGCGATAAGCTTTATTATTTATAAAATTTTTATTACATGTGTATGTTATGATGGTGTTATATTTTTTTCTAATTATATACATAAATTATTAAAATTAAGATTGGTTTTTATATACATGTACTACATTTCTAAAATCTAAATTTTATTACAATAAATACAAAAAATATTTTTTTTCTGTAATTTTTTTTTTAATTATTAATTCAAAAAGCATTTTAGTAATATTATGCCATTTGAACTATTCACTGTAAAAAAGGATTTATTATCAAATAAAATGCAAAATTTTCTTATTAAAAGAAACATCGAGTTCTCTATGTCGTTGTACTACGAAATTAAAAAAACCGAAAGGTCATTCGTTGAAAGGTAGATAACTGTTAAAAAGTATGTTATTTATTTTTAATTTATGAAAATATTACTAAATTTAGAATTTTTAGGGCGAAATATAGAGTCAGCATTAAACGTACACTTTCTTTTTCCTAATAATATTTCAAAACTTATATTTTAAAACTTATAAAATGTTTTCATTCATATAAAGTTCAACATTTTAAAGCAATATTTACAAAATAGTTAATTAGAAATAATAGATTTTTTCTTTCAGAACTTCATCTAGTTCAAAGTACGGATAAAGAACCTCAATTCGCATTAATATTGTTTGCCATGTGGCAGTTGTGCAGAGCATTAGCTCTTCATATAAAAGATACAGAGTTCGATATGCAGCATTTATTTTCTTACAAAAAGTTTTTTGCTACTTTTTTTTTATATTAAAAAATAACCAAAAATTGCAATCAGCATCGTCTCTTAAAGGTTAGCCGCCCGGGTGGCGTAACAAAATGTCTTCACTCTTCCCAATTAGAAGCTATCCTTAGCAGAAATTAAGACAAAGGCAAGTATATTGTTTGACGTCGATCATCTAGCGAGTTGTGTCAAACAATAGGACCGAACAAGCTTTGAATGCCTTGAATGTGAAAGTCAAGTACATGCCTATGTTAATGTATATGGTAGCAGAATTTTTTTTTTTAACAATAAGAGATTCACCATTCCAAGTGTTATAATAACTTTATTCATTTAGTAATAGTGCGTATTGGATAATTTGAAAATCATGGACTAAATTATTCATATTATAAAATACTTTCGATACATTATTAAACTTTACACAATGTTTATGAGGACAGATATGATTTGATGCCCATCATATGGCATACAATTTGTGGGCCACATGGTATAGAAATAGACGGTCCGATTTTAACACCCAGTCCGTCCTGTGTAAAAGAATTTTCTTATGTTAACACTACAGTCACACCGATAAAAGTTAAACAATAATGAATAATCAATAACCCACCGACATTCTTTCTTAGCATTGTGTTACGGAATGATATGCTCAACCACCTGGTGGATTAGACATCCCCTACATCCACCTTCGGTCGATTAACGTTACACATTTATCTATCCAGGGCGCCATTATCTGATGATATTTCTGACATACAGTTTCGTTGTATTTTTAGCCATTATCTCGGTGTCAATATTCAGAGATTTCCGTCGCCACACTGAGTGTAAGTTGTCCAATGTAACATCTTTCCTCATAGACACATCATTGTCCAATGTAACATCTTTCCTCATAAACATCATTGTCCAATGTAACATCTTTCCTCATAGACACATCATTTTATTTCTAAACCAGTAGCATACAATAATGTTAAAAAATTTGCCCAATTTGCTTTTGACTTCATTCCACTTTCTTGTTTTACTTCCCTTGATCTCTTTATACGTTATTGACTTGTAGCATGGCGGCATTTCTGTAGACTCTCTCTCTCTCTCTCTCTCTCTTTTTCTCTCTCTCTCCCTTTTCTATATCGGAGATTTTCCTACCTGACGTAAACCTAAAAAATAGCCAGCGTTTTGGTGTATCCGGCGTACAAAGGGAAGTGTTGATAAGCTAGGTGTTTTGAAAATTACATGACAATTGTTGAGCAAATTTTAACACTGAAGAATCACGTTTTTAAAACTCTTCTGTTAGTGAGGTTTATTTAGTTGGCAACTTTGAAGTTTAACGTCTTTGACAAGTCACACATTACGGACTTGGCAAATAGTTATTGGTGGGCATAGGTTGGTTGGACACGATTCTCGAAAACGGCTCTACCAATTTTTTTTACTTGTTTCCTAATCATACACCAAAACTTAAGTAACAAGAGTAAATTATGAGAACTCTATAGTTGGTTCAACAAATAAAGAATATGTCAATAATAACCTTACATTATTCCATTCCCAAATACCTCTTCTTTATCTTTTAACACCATTCCACATTCACACTTTGCTGTACACGTAACGATTCACATCCGTTACTCCTCTCTCACACTGAACCATTTCTTCAAAACAATCAGCTCGATGATGTTTTATGGATATCAACCATGTCATAACAAGACTGGTAACAACAGACGGTCAAACGTTACATCGGCGACACTTTGTCCTCGCAAAACTCTCTTTTGTATGGAGGGAGCTACCATTGTGCTTGTTGGTACTTTGAAATGTATTGCTTCGGATACTACGAAACTCGTGCGGAAGTTATAAATGAAATCTGCTTTGTTACTTGTATTCCTTACCAAGCACATGACCCATGGGTGATTATTTTGGGGACGCATCTGAGTTTGTGTAAAAACACAAACTCTCGTTATAATATTTTGTTGATTTGTTTGTTTTTTTTTGGACAAAGAGATCAATTTTTTTTTCCGATGTTCGTTTTGATCAACGTTGTGAAACACATTTTTTATTCTGGTCAAGCCATGACCGGAAGCGCGTGTCTCGGGCAGCGTGGTGACCATTTAATAGTGACAGCAACAAGATAAAGTCTTTAAAACCTTGAAGGCTATTGTGTACAAGGAACATTAGTCCCCGTGAGCTGTATAGATAGTACTTATCATTTAGTCTAGGTCCGGAGTTTGGAGGTTCGTGTTTTATTTATTAACAGTAGTCTGTACACCTCTACACGGACAGAACGAGAGAGGAATAACACCCGGGGGGGGGGGGGAGAGAGAGAGAAAGAGGGTGAGATAGAGAGGTAGAGAGAAAGGAAAAGAGAGAGAGGATGAGAGATAAGAAAGTAGCAAGAGAGAGGCATAATGATGTAGGAAGGGAAGAAGAGAGGGAGAGAGACAGCTAGAGAGATGGATATATATATATATATATATATATATATATATATATATATATATATAGAGAGAGAGAGAGAGAGAGAGAGAGAGAGATAGAGGGAGAAGGAAAGACAGAGAGGACGTGAGAGATTGAGAGGGGGAGATAGAAGGATAAGGAGGGAGAGAAGGGAAGAAACAAAAGTTCAAGAGACCGAGAGAGAGAGAGAGAGGATAGTGAAAGATGGAATGTGCTATAGGATGCCATGAGAACAACTGTTCTTGGACTGAATTATGCTCATTTTTGTTTTCCGAAAATATAAATGAACAAATTAAAAAAAAAAATTATATTGAGGCAAAATTTCTTTATCTTACAAAAAAGGATGCTATTTTCAGTATCCTCCTTAGCTCTTAGCAAAAAAAGAAACACAACACTGAAATGTATGCACCCAAACATCACACACAACAGCAAACACACACACACACACTGCAACATTTCATCACACACACACACACACACCCTTAACAAGTACCTAACAGTGCTGATGTCCACATTACAGTCTAGCCGACAGATAGAGATCTCTAGCCTGAAAGGGAGATAAATCAGAGAGCATCCAGCCAAATACAGTCATTGCTTCTCAGGGAATCACTTCGTCCATCTCCCCCACATTAATTCACTCCCTTTAGTAATAGGATGGGCTAAACTTCTGACTTCCCCTTGAAAGAAACACAATAGTATAAGGATAGCAGGATTATGTCGCTTGGCATCACGTGATAGTATTGTCCTTGGTTTAGAAATAATGTAGGTTAAAAGGAGAAAGCTAATATTTTTTTTACTCAAGTAAATTGTGAAGTGATTCAAGTAAATTGTGGAGTGACTCAAGTAAATTGTGAAGTGACTCAAGTAAATTGTGAAGTGACTCAAGTAAATTGTGAAGTGACTCAAGCAAAATTATGGAGTGACTCAAGTAAATTGTGAAGTGACTCAAGTAAAATTATGGAGTGACTCAAGTAAATTGTGAAGTGACTCAAGTAAATTGTGAAGTGACTCAAGTAAATTGTGAAGTGACTCAAGTAAATTGTGAAGTGACTCAAGTAAATTGTGAAGTGAATCAAGTAAATTGTGAAGTAACTCAAGTAAATTGTGAAGTGACTCAAGTAAAAATGTGCAGAATGTCACTGACAGGGCAAAAGGGAAAAGGCGAGAAATTCGCGCCTAAAAAAATAATCCTTGGACAAGATGGGCGCTTTAAAAGAAATAAAACTCTAAATCCAAAACTCCGTTACCCAGCGGCTAAAGCCAAACATGGGGAAAGTCTTTGGGAGCCAGTGACCCCTGGGCAGCTTGCAGGACACATTGCTACATTCAGGAGAACCTTGAAAGCTACTGATTCTAAAATTGTCTCGGCTATGATCCGTTCTGCGTAAAAAGCGGGGAACTCCTGAATGCACTTTTATTTCAACACTATGAGCAGGTCTTTCAACACTATGAGCAGGTCTTTCAACACTATGAGCAGGTCTTTCAACACTATGAGCAGGTCTTTCAACACTATGAGCAGGTCTTTCAACACTATGAGCAGGTCTTTCAACACTATGAGCAGGTCTTTCAACGATCTTTTGGAGCTGATTTCATCATCATCTTGTGTTTCTTGGGCTGCCTACAACTCGAGCAGACATATGTCTTCCCATTCTCAAAATATTGTCCAAGTTTTGTGATGTTCAGGCTACTTGATATGAAATCATTTCACACAGACGCAAGTGTCTAAAAGTGTCTCCAAAGTGTCTCTAAAGTGTCTCCAAAGTGTCTTCAAAGTGTCTCCAAAGTGTCTTCAAAGTGTCTCCAAAGTGTCTTCAAAGTGTCTTCAAAGTGTCTAAAAGTGTCTCCAATGTGTCTCCAAAGTGTCTTCAAAGTGTCTAAAAGTGTCTCCAAAGTGTCTCCAAAGTGTCTTCAAAGTGTAAAAGTGGCTTGTGGAAAAATAAAAAGTGAAGTAGAGAAGTCTTATTATATTGTTCTAATTTCAACACATTATTTTTTTATCAAAGAGGGAAAATCGATTATCAGCGTTGGAAGTTTAAATTAAGAATTAAAGCACCTAAATCACACTGCTGTATTTAACATACATACACATACAATCTCTTGCATATAAGCCTACTTATAGGATTACAAAGCTAATATCAACTCACTTTGGCTATTCTGTAAACATTCGGCACACGGCCACACTCGAATTAAGTTACAACATCACACAAGTGCTTATTGCACTTAACACAATATAAATCAATAGGTTTGATAAATTAATTACAGGTAATTAATTCTTTTGTTTAATATTAACAATGAAAATTAATCCTTCAGTATTAAGAGATATGGTAAAATATGTGAAGTTTTGTCCCCTTAGATAATTGCAAACATTTTGTCCTCTCACACCCATAAATATTTATTGTACTGCATTGTGCCTAGGAAAACTTCAAGCAGTTTAGAAAAAAAATCAATTAGTCAATTAATTATTGTTAAAACATATTTTTACTGAAAAAGGGAAATTAATTCTACATTATATATATATATATATATATATATATATATATATATATATATATATATATATATAAAATTGGAGTTCCTCTTCTTAGATAGGCTTTTGTTTTTTGCTTTTATATGTTTTATATTTTTGCTTCTCTAGGCTGCAAATGGTCCTTGACAAGCATTGTATTAGCAAATTGATTAATGATATGCTATTTATTTATTCAATGGGTCAACATCTGCGTCCAGTCTAGAATGCAAACTATTTTTATCTGTATCCCTATGTTATTTCAGTTTTTCACTCCCCCCCCCCTTTCCCATTTATACATTGCGGCAGATGCTCCTTTTGTAATTCCCTTTTTAGATTCTAAGCTTAGCGTGGCGTCCGCAAAATGCAGGTCATGCACTGAGCACAGAGATCACTCTCCTTGACATATGGTTTAGTAAGTTTTCCGGTGGTGTTACTATTGTGTACCTATGTAGTTTCTGTTGTATTCAATATTATTTTCATTATTTTGGTTATACTCAAAGAACATAAAATCGATTTTCGAAAGATTAATTGTCCCATTGAAGGGAGATAATTAAAGGAAATATGTTCCCCTTTTCAGTTACTGCCTCCTTGTTCTCATAACTTCTAGTTCTAAAGTGTTGGCCCTTTAAAATATCGCATCTTTATAAATACCTACAATAATGACATGTGGCTTCAGCTGGCGGACTAATCCATGTGAGGGGGTGGTTATAACATGGTACCACTGGGCGAAAGGCGTTCTTTAATATACATATATATATATATATATACATTTATTTTTGTAGGTAGGCGAAGCGATTTGTACTTCCAAACTCTCGCCTGTAGGCGTCCAAAGGCATTACTGGCCCTGGCCAGACGGTTATCAACTTCCCTTGATTTATAGAAAACAGCTAAGACTCCTTGAGCGCTTTCACCAAAGATGCTTGCGTTCCATCATGGACATACGATGGCAAGACCGAACTACAAACAGCGATGTCCTTGCGAACGCCGGTATGGACAGTATAGAGGGCCTTCTTATGATCCGACAGCTACGCTGGGCAGGGCACGTATCCCGTATGGGAGACGAACGTATGCCAAAGGCAGTCTTTTTTGATGAGCTAAAAGGTAGGCGACGTAACAGAGGCGCCCAACGGAAACTCTTCAAAGACCAGCTTAGGCGTCAACTTTCCTTGGCTGACATAGAAGAGAGCACCTGGCTGCATGCGGCGTCGGAACGAGACAGCTGGAGGTCCTTCACGAAGGCCGCGGGATACACATTTGAGACCAAAAGAAAATCTGCCGCCGAGGACAAACGCAGACGACGAAAAGAAAATCTAAACCGACCACCTACGGACAATGGTTTTGCTTGCCCTGGATGTGGCAAAATATGTAGGTCACAGCTGGGACTGCACAGCCACGGGAAACACTGTATTCCTCACTAATCTTCGGATTCGAAGACAAGCCGATTAATATTATTATGTATGTGGCTATGTATGTGGGTATGTATGTATGTATGAGTCGAATGGAAATCAAAACTGTTTAACCAATCTTGATAAAACTTGGCAGAAATGTTCCTTGGGTACTAACTTAGACCGTAGTGTATCCCTAAAACAAAATTAAGACCCTCAAAAAATAATAAAGTTAACCAAGTCTATTACAGCTATAGTATTTTATCATCATTAGTAAAATTGATATAGCTCATACAACGTATCAAGCATTAGTCAGACGGAACATCATTGAAAGATCAACTTACAATTCCAGAAAGGTAAAACCTCATTCTTGTTTATTTGTGTGCGCTGTCGCCTCATTATTGTGTTTCAGGTGTAGCCAACATTCCTGGCTCCAACTGAACTCGAGATAATCATCAATTGATTTAATTCAATGAAACTTCCCGTAAGCCTGTTTTGTATGTGATAAATAAGACAGATTTACGAGCCTGACTGAGAATGAATTACGTAACACCGTACCCCAGTTCTTGAGATTACTCACCGAAAAAAATGTTTTGAATATTCGCGTGATTATGTTGAAAGGTTTCACTCTGTACCTGAATGGCATGTGTGTAATAATAAAATAATTAGATATAAAAAAATTAATCTAATAATTAATTAAAATAAAAAATATAAAAGATATAATGAACGTAAAAAAAGAAGAAATAGAAACTAAATTAAATTAGCATTCTATTTCTGTAATTAAAAAAAAATAAAGTAGATTATTTATGTTGTTAATCTCAGTGTATTAAATATCCGTTGAGCTAAATTTTGAATTATTATTAAACTTATATATAGTTTCAAATGTCCTTATTCACTCTTCATAATCTCTCCTATTAGCCGTGACGAAAAAAACACGACATGTTGTAGCCACTTAACTTTGGTCTAAGTCTAGGATACCTAAGATATTTTCGTGATTGAAACCGCTGCGTCAAAATTTACCAACAAAGATTTTTAATTGCAATTTCGACCCAATATTTTTTTTTTGAAGCCGACATATTCCGTTTTAAGTACTTTACTTCTTATGCGTAATGTCCTCGTTTATAAATAATACTCGTATAGCTCAGTTGTTACAGTATGAAGCTTAATATCTGAGGTCGAAGGGCAGAGGTCCCTGATGGCACGTTACCTATTTTGTTAAATAGAGTTTGTTGCACGATTTATTTTGATAATTTGATGTACATACAAGTTTAAAAAGAATTTATAACCTCGATCCTGACAGAGTTAAGATGATTTCAACACCAGATTACAAATTCTAGGTTGGCAGGTATACCCAGTAGAGACCTACTTATAAGAATCTAATGAAACCGAAAGAGTAATGGAACACAGGGCCATTCTCCACGGCCTCTTGCTAGTTTTTTAACGGCTGCGTCGCCATGTTCTTTTTGGTCTTCATCTATGTCTTGTTCCTTAAGGGTTCCACTCTCAGGCCTGTCTAGCTCTGTTGTTGGTATCTTTTCTGAAGGTGTTGTAAGCCATCTCCACTTCCTCTCTACGATCTGCACCTCTATATTTCTCTGTCCACTTATCTCCCACAGTTTGGTGTTTTCTACTTCGTTGTACCAGTGTATTTTAAAGATATTTCTTAAACATCTGTTGATGAAGGTCTGTATCCTTTTGTTGTTGCTTCAGTGTTTCTCCATGTTTCAGAACCATACAGTAGGACCGCCTTGACATTGGAGTTGAAGATTCTTATTTTAGTCTTATTAGAGAAGTCTTATTACTTCAGCTATGAAACTAGATGAACGTATCAACAAGTAACTCTAAGTAAGATGCCGATGTACATCTACAGTGATATGCTAATACCGTTTTATTCAGCGATACATTGATGCAAACCTATAACTATGATACATCTTTGCAAACCTATTACTATTAGATGACTAAAAGATATTCTTCAATTGATTCTCTCATTCCATTCGCCATTTTTCGACCATATCCCAATAATTTTCTAAAAACTTTAGTCCATACAAGTTTTTTTATGTATCGTCACTTTGAGCACCCCAAATACAACTTGTATATGTACATAGAAAACAGCCTTCAGTGTATCACCTAAATCCCCGCATATTTGAAGTTGGTGTTAGGTTCACCTAAATCCCCACATATTTCAAGTTGGTGTTAGGTTCACCTAAATCCCCGCATATTTCAAGTTGGTGTTAGGTTCACCTATATCCCCGCATATTTCAAGTTGGTGTTAGGTTCACCTAAATCCCCGCATATTTCAAGTTGGTGTTAGGTTCACCTAAATCCCCGCATATTTCAAGTTGGTGTTAGGTTCACCTATATCCCCACATATTTCAAGTTGGTGTTAGGTTTTAATGCGTTTCGACTCAACGGGACACTGTGCACATCCTGTTTGAGTCGAGTGGAGTTTCGGAGTAATGCTCCTCCCAAAAAGCCATCTACGATTAGATATCTGACCAGAACCACTTTGTATCAACTTCTGTCCCATCTTTCTCTCTCTCCCTCTCCCTCTCTCCTTCTTACGTACACCTGAATGCATGAGGAGGTAGTGTGTACCATAAAAGTGAGCAGCGAAAATAAAGGGGGGGGGGACGCTGCCGAAGTACGCCCGGGCGAATCACTTGCTCATTAACCAACATTTGGGGGAACGAGATCTACTTGAAAAGGTTTTATTTCTATCCTGTGATACAGCAACACTCGTGAACA
Organism: Biomphalaria straminea; assembly: GCA_021533235.1. Taxonomy (NCBI): domain Eukaryota; kingdom Metazoa; phylum Mollusca; class Gastropoda; family Planorbidae; genus Biomphalaria; species Biomphalaria straminea. The sequence continues at coordinate 24,531,196 of JADKLZ010000003.1, forward strand.
TGGTTTGAAAAAAAAATGTTTAAAAGGTCAAGATGTTGTTTTTTTTTGACATAGAGCGAGGACCACGGGAGAAAATAAAATATTGTTTGGCTGTTGAGCCAATTTAAAAAAAAAAAATAAAAGCTCGGGATGAGAAAAGTGAGTCATGTGATAGTTGTGGTTACGAGGTGGGGAGAATTTTTTTTTTTTACAGATTAAAAAAATAAACGTTTTAATCTTCAAAGGCAGTGGTGGAGTCTCTAAATATGAATGTCTTATTTATCTTTATGTACTCCCAGTACGTCCGTAGCTTTCATGTTTTCCAAAATATTTCTTCACTGTTTGTTTATTAGACACCTTGGCTTTGGGTCTGGGTATTTTTGTTTCAGCTGGGTTATTTACATTTAGATCCAAGTTTTCATTTGTTTTTTTTAAGTTACTTCCGATTAGACGAATAATGAATACATGCTGCTCTTCTTAAAAAACATAAATAAAATAACAAAACGAATTATTTTTTAACGAAATAGTAAAGGGAGTTTGTGTTATAATCAAGTCCCTGCAGCTGAATTCGTAGTACGAAGCGTGGTCGAGAGGCTAAGAGGTGCTTGAACTTGGCTTGGCTCGGCTACCTAGAAGGGGGCTCGAGGTTCGAGGTTCGACACCCGACTCGGGCAGAGTTGTGTTCACCGAGCGCCTAAAGGCAGCACGGAAAACAAACTCCTAGATACCCCCTCCCCCCACTGGTCCACAAATGAGATTGGACCAAAGCGCTCTGAGCATGCTATAAGCATGAAAGTAGCGCTATATAAAAGCAATAAAGTACATTGTTATAGTGACGCTTTGGATCAAAGTGGCGGATCAACGCAAGATTCTTCTTAAATTTTGTTTCAGAAATGATTTTTTTTTCAACTATGTGCACACAATATGAGTACTTAGTTCAAACTAAAAAGCACTAAACAAAATGTGAAACAGTATTTCTCTGGAAAATTTTGATCAGCATCTTGTAAGACAGCGACCATCCCTCGAATCTGTCTGCTACGTGATAATTAGAAAGATTTATTGAACGTGTTGGTGATGTGGTGGAGTAAAAAAAACACAAATCTTCCAGACGACAGCTCATTCGAGAAAAAAAAACGAAACAAAATTAAAAAAAAAGATTTTAATTGGTCAGTTCTGTTGTCATTGGGTTTGGCAATTCTGAGAAATAAGGTGATTATGTCACTTAGAATTTATCTTTTCGTAGAGGTTCTAGAAAACACACACACACACACACACAAAAGGATTAGGGAGAGGGGGAGTTCGCATAAAGTCTTTCGTAAACATGTTTTTGACATGTTTGATTTCTGTATTCTGTAATTCAGTACATATTTTGAATGTTGCAGTCTAGCAGTTTACGGGTTAATGTGCTTGGTTAATTACAATTTATGTTCAGTGCTATTGCGGAGTTCTTTGATGAAAAGTCAATGACTCTTATATCTGGGATACTCGGCCAAAGCCTTCTGTAAAAAGTAGAACGAAGAAAGATGAATAATGCATCAAAAGTAAAGAAACAAATAAGATATTTAAAAAAAATATTCCTACTTTCAAATTCTCTAGTAAATTAGTAAACTCATCATTATTATTTAATTTCTTTTTTTTTTTTTTTGAAAAATGAAAAGAAAAAAAATGGCCAGTAAAGGAATAGAAAATCGAAACCACGAAATTCACAGTAATAACGAAACGCCATAGATCCTTGCACAAACAGGTATTCCCAGCATCTTTACAGCCCTCAGACAACGCCGCCTGCGCTGGCTTGGACATGTTCGCCGGATGGAGGACAATCGTATACCGAAAGTCATCCTCTACGGACAACTTGCGACTGGCTCAAGAAAAACTGGTCGCCCCCACCTCCGTTACATAGATGTTATAAAACGTGACCTAAAATCAGTGAACATCAATACTGACCAGTGGGAAGACATAGCTCTAGACCGCACCAGATGGAGAGAGACAGTGACCAAGAAAGCTATGGACAGCGAAAGAGCATGGGCCTCAGCTCTGGAAGAAAAGCGGACAACGCGGAAAATGGCCAGCTCCTCTACCACTGTAGCGAAGATCACCTTTACCTGCGATACTTGTGGACGGGAGTGTCTCTCCAAAATAGGGCTCCACAGTCACACGAGGAAGTGTGCGAGATGAACCATAGTCGTTCTACGACTGAAGGAGGCCAATGAATGAACGAAACGCTCTTTCAACTATGCTTGCCAACGTAACTGCGAAATTTTAGTTGAAATAAATATTTGTATTTTAATTCGATGTTTCGACCTTTTTTTGTCCACCTTCTTTCTTCCAACAATCTTCTACTCCTTGACCAGGAAGAGGTTGTATACGCATCATTTACGTATGTCAATTGTCACAAATTAATTCTTGCAGTCCAGCAAATGATTTCTACATAAGCCTGTTTCCACAAAATGTTCCTAAATGTCTATTTATTGATTCAACTCTTTACTGAATACTTTACTTCCCACAGAAGAGTGCTTACAAACAAAACCATTCACTGAGTGGCTAATAAGCTAGTATTTTTGTCCCCAAAGATGTACATAAACTGTTTAATTTCTAAAAAAAAA
>JADKLZ010000003.1:24566000-24580548 GCA_021533235.1 Biomphalaria straminea
TGCGGTCGTTATAAATGACTATATTTTGTTAAAAATGTGTTTGATTTATTTTAAAGCAATAGCTTAACAGACAAATAATTATAGATATGTTAAATCGACAGGATGGCGCGGGGAATCTGTTGTAAGTAATAAAATGGCTTAATTTAATAATTTTTACACTTTAAATTATAGCGGGTTCTATAAAATTGCGTGTCCTATGAAATGCGGGCCCCACTGCGGTCGCCAGCCCTGGTAAATAGCGGCATATGCTATGCCGCCGGTCAACTAGTAGTATATATTTTTTTTCATAGTCTTAAAAAAAGTAAAGCAAAGTTCCCCTTTCAGTTTTTTTTTGTGGTCTATATAGTATAGTAGTATCAAAGATAACAAGTTTCTTTAAAAAATTGTTAAAATTAAACATTTATGTACAATATCAGGTGTTAACGAAATTTTTTGGAAAAGAATAAAATAAATTAATGCATGACAATCAACCAAATTAACTAACAAACGACACAACAAAATTCAAAATAATAAACGAATAAATCACGATGGGTGAAAACATAACATTTAGGACAAAAACCTCTCAAAACTATAATAACAAACAGATAGTCTTGTCTGCCTATTTCTTGCTGCATCAACGACTTCTCAGATTGTGTATTTGTACTTTAGTTACTTCTATCTATAGTCTTTTGTCCCATTTCTTATCCTACTATCCACTTGTATTTGGTGCTTCCTGTGCTTGAAATTGGGTTTAATGTCGTGTGTAAAACCAACATGACTTAAGAGCTCTCGATGGCGTCAGCAAGATGTCACAGGGCTGTAAGGTTGATTTTTTTTTTTTAACCTAAAAACAAGGAACGTAACCCAATAACTTATTGATTGTGTAGTCCTTTCAAATATTAATTTATAAACAATGTCAGAATGGACATTTAAAAATAATATTGAAGGATTAAGGAATGGGAAGGAGTTAACAGATTTTAATTACCATCTATTTTATACAACATTAGATTTTGACGATGTGACAATGTCTTTTTTTTTTAAATCTAACCCAGTAAAGCAGTGATGCCCGACATTTAGTATTTAGTCTTCTGACCGATAACACCTTTATTTTCATAAAATTAAAATAGGAAACCTTTTTTCAATACAAATATACAATTATATAAACAAAACAAGGTTACAAAGACAGTTTGTGTACATGTATAAACTCAAAATCGGTCCCCGAAGTGATCCAATTAGGCAGGCTTCAATATTTTCAGAAAAAACATCCGAATGAAATTATATTAAAGACAAACAGGAATGAAGAAAAAAGGTTGTCAAATCGTATGCACTGACCCAGAGGACCGGTAAGTCACCGTGGGGGCTGAAGATAGTATTGTGTAATAATGCAGTTTATAACATTATTAATTATTTAAATTAAGTCCGACTTATAATGCATACTAAATATATTTTTTTCTCTTTAAAAATTAATAAACATTGTTTGTGTGTAAATATTGTACTTTGTATAACATAAGTTACATAACTTAACAACTAAAATATGAAACACAATTTTTTTACAATAAAATCCCCAATCATTAGCATATTGTGTTAAATATTTGGTAAATGATTGTCTCCCCTTATAGAAGCATAATTCATATTGTATTGGAAAACTTACTTATATTAATACATTTTATAACATTATTAACTGTTTTAAATTAGGTCTAATTTGTAATAGGGTGTTTCTCTAAAAAAAACAACTGCTTCTATAAATGATTTTTAAAAATTAGAATTTGAGCTTTTAGAAAAGAAAAAAAAAGCCGTTGCATTAGAACTTTGATCAAAATTATTGTGATGTCCGATTTTCATTTTCTCTTCTAATTCCCGAGATCTAAACGGGACGGACGGACAGACGGTCAGAAGGTCAGAGGGACAGACGAACAGACAGGACACACAAAACTAATAGCGTCTTTTTCACCTTGTGGGGACCGCTACAAATGACACACTCTAAGTGGGGCATTATAAAAGTATATATTGAATATTGAAACACATAATGTTTTTTTTTTAATATAATATTTTAAAAGTCTCTTTCTTACTGTCTGTCTCTCTGTCTGTCTGTCTCTCTGTTAAAATTGTAAAAAATATTACTACTTATTTACAAATCCCAAAGACCAAGATGCTGCTTTATTTTTAAAGTGTACTAGTTGATCTATCTTTTAAAAAGCCCTTGTTGATCTATGTTTAGAAAAGTTCTTGTAGATCTATCTTTAAAAAAGTCCATGTTGAATTATCTTTTAAAAAGCCCTTGTTGGTCTATCTTAAAAAAAAAACCTTGCTGATCTATCTTTTAAAAAGCCCTTGTTGATTTATCTTTTTAAAAAGCCCTTGTCAATCAATCTTTTAAAAAGCCCGTGCTAATCTATCACAACACCATCATCCTGTCTCGCAGTGTCACAATATTGTTATTTCTTCTCCATATCTGCAACATCTGACCTCCAATTGTTATTTCAATCTGTTATTTCTTCTTCCAGCTGTCAGTTAATTGCCTGACATGCCACAAGTCCAGTTAAATAAGTCACACATCGAACACACACAAAAAAGTGTTCCGTCTCCTAAGAGTTAAAGAATTTCCCAAGACAAAATGATAATGAACGTAAAAAAAAATCAATTTCCTTTTTTCCCCCTCCCATTTTCTCCATTCGCTGAAGCTTTTAGCAGGTTTGTAAAAAATCAAGTATCTGCCAATTATACCTGTCATGTCTCTATTGATTAACTCTGTTTAGACAAAAAACATAGAGTCTACTCAGGGCACAAAGAGAGATTAGTATTGGGATACTGATTCCAGCGACGTATCGGTTTCATCACTAGAGATTATATTAATTTGTTTCTATGTGTACAACTCATGATTTTATGTTTGTTTACATTAATCTTCTCAAACACGCACACACAATCATACTCTTGGAAAGTCGTGCTGTCTAGGTACACACAGACACACAGGGCACTGCAACTTATGCGGCCACTTTCACAGGCCCCGCGCTAACTTTAGTTGTAAATGATTAAATTAAACCATTATAACTTAAAATAGGGTTTTCGTGGCCTCATGATTTCCCAGGAGCTCTTGGAAATCTCCTGAACTTGCAAAGTATACGGTAACAAGTCATGAAAATCTCCTGATAAAATTATCATGAAAACTCATAAAAATGTCCTGAAACATAGAAAAAATTGTCTTTTTGGGGTGTCATTAAATATGGAAAATGTCAACCCTAATCGAGTTTAAAAAAACGACATTGTAAACTTTCATTTGATAAAAATAATAAGGCGAATTTAAACCAAAACTTCCTACAGGAAGTTCCAATACATACTCAAATACAATAAAGCTATCTCGATCTCTTTAAAAAATCAAAAGCGATATTTTGCTAGTCGATAGTAGATCTAAAAGGCAGATGTGAATGTTTATCGGCTTTTTGTTGGAAAACTACCTTCTATGGTAGCTGGCTCGTAATTTATTTTCACCGGGATTTCGCACTTAGTAAAGTTTGAATAAAATTCCATGACGAATTTATTTTTTAACAAAAATTCTTAATTTTCACTTTTTATCCTTATCCCTACCCAGACTAGGCAGGGTAGGCCCCACGCAATCCTTTTCGCATAGGGCCCCGCAATCAGTAGGGCCGGACCTGCAGACACACTCCTACACATACACCTACACTGGGAGAGTCTTGTCTACTTACTCACACAAACACTCTCTCCGACACTGGGAGAGTCTTGTCTACTTACACAGACACACACTCCAACACTGGGAGAGTCTTGTCTACAATGACACACACAGACACACACTCCGACACTGGGAGAGTCTTGTCTACTTACTCACACAGACACTTTCTCCGACACTGGGAGAGTCTTGTCTACTTACTCACACAGACACTTTCTCCGACACTGGGAGAGTCTTGTCTACTTACTCACAAAGACACTTTCTCCGACACTGGGAGAGTCTTGTCTACTTACTCACACAGACACTCTCTCCGACACTGGGAGAGTCTTGTCTACTTACACAGACACTGTCTCCGACACTGGGAGAGTCGTGTTGCCTACTTACACACAGACACACACTCCGAGAATGGGAGAGTTGTGTTGTCTACATGCTACTCCACAGCTGCTAATGTCTGTTTGCTCCCAGACTGACATACAAGCAATGAATAATTATTCGTCTTATCCCAGGCAAGTAATCTAGCCGGGGCCCGACATGAAAGCACCAATCGGTTTCATGTAAAATTGATCAGCACTGGAGCTCCGTCTTGACCAAAGGTCAAATTACACGGTGATTACCCAGCATACAATAGCCACGTACAGTACTGGGGAGTTCTTTCCCCTGTACGAGCTGTAAGAAACAGGAAGTGGATGTAAGAACCCGGAACTTATTGATCTTAATTTTGGAGAGAAAACAAATGAATTCATTGATTGAATTTATTGTTAAATTTATTTGTCATTCAATACGTTTTTACAATTCTTCTATTCAGCTTGCACATTCGTGGGTGCGCGGACACTATTATCAAAACACGGCTTTAACGATTTTCCTAGCAATTTAACAGTTCGTGTTTATCTTTGGGACAGAGTTATTAGCTCTTTGGCCATAGTAGGAAAACATTAGTATGCGTAATCATTTTTCCAAGTATGAAAAAAAAGTAAATTTTGCTAGGAGACTAGAAATTCTTTATTTCCGTATGTAGGTAGTAGGCTCTATTAAATCAAGAGTTTAAAAAATTTACAGGAATATTTTGCGTACCGTCTTCTAAGTATAGATCTATAGGCCTATCATTTTCAGCAGCTTTATCAGTGATGCCCAAAATACGGCCAGAGGGCCAGATGCGGCCCTCGACGTACTTCCATCCGGCCCGCCGAAACGTCAGCACAAAATATAGATATCCCCCTCCTACACCAAAAAAAAAATCAAAACGTATCTTTACTTACGTTAAGGCTTTTACTTTTTTTATAATCGATCTCTACCAATGCATTTAACATTTGTGCGTTCATGACTTTATAATCCACTAGGAAAAGTGAACGGATCTTGACTTTGGTGGAAAATAAAATGGCCCCGGCCAGGCCCGCAGATTAAATTTGGAGAGGTAACATCAAAAATTCGTTATCAAGAAAAACAGCATGTGTTATATTTTGTTATGTCATAGATGCTTGGAAGTTTCAAAAGACGAAGATGATCATATTATGAAATGAAAAAAAAAAGTTAATAATTTATTGTTTTGCTTGTCTAGATTTGAAACGGCCGCGGAACACATAAGGTGTGCGCACCACACGTGGAAAACACCATTGTTACCACACGTGGAAAACATTATTGCTACGACGCGTAGAAAATACCGTTATTATTTGTTTGGCTTCTAAATGCGATTTCGAACATATAAGTAGAGGATTTTCGCGATACTGATCTTTGTTTTTTTATATACATGTATTAAATATCCAGTTTATATTCTTTAAGTAACATAGTAGAAGTAAAGTAAAAGTAGCATAGTTAAAGTGAAGTAACAGTTAGATTTAACAAGGTATAGTAACATAGTTAAAGTAAAGTAAAAAAGTAAAAGTAACTGAGTACGGGAAAGCGCTATGGAGAAATATGTGGATGATATAAGGTAACCAATAGAGAAAAGTAAGGGAAAGAAAAAAGGAACACTAGAAAAGATGTTGTAATATATAGACAAATAAAGCAATGTCCATGACGCCACATTGAAAGACTACTTGCTAACTAATTGATACAATTATTTTTGTGCTACAGGAGACACAACTTAGAACTGGGATTTTAAACTACTAAAACAAGTGCAAAAACAAATGATCGTATGATTTTTGAAATATTTCGTTTTTTAACACTTTCCTGGACAGCGGATGTACAACAAATACAAAATGAAGGTTGCCATTTATAGTTTTTCCGCCACATCTAAAAAAATAAAATTAGCACTCGCCATTTGCTACAATGTAAATAAGTAAACTGAATGGATTTGTTAACCGACATTTTTCTTGTCTTTAACTCCACACAGCCAGTTCATTCATTTAAGTACTAAGTATTTTGTTTTTAAATTACGTCCTAGACTATTCCATGACTTTAAAGTGAAGTTAGATAAACATGTTGGAATTATGTTGTTGAATTGTTTGATAAAATAATGATCATAAACACCACAGAGGTCACAGCGAGAAATGCACCGGGTCTGATTCCTCTGCAGCACATGCTCATTAGACCAAAGCCGTCAATTCGTGAACATGTCCAATAAATGTCACCCGGCCTGGCATAAAGGGCTCAAGAGTAATGGACGATTGTTTCCAGATGTCGAAAGCTAGGCTTGCAAAGTTCCAGGCAGATAGTTTTACTGCTAGTGTCTGTAGACTAAACAATACTAAAATACCATTATTTGTTTTGAGTTCCATTTTATGTCTTGGGTTTCAATTGTAATATCGGCTTGGATCTAAAATACAAAATGTTATTATGTCAATATTATTCCACTGATTTTTTTTTTTTGCTAACATTACTTAGAAGATATAAAGATATAAAAGACTTTTGGTTATTTTTTAAATAGACACGTGACTACCTCATTAGCAAAGACTTATGGAAGTTGTAAATAGATGTCTAGACATATATTCTGAAGTGTTACTCTGAAAATGTCAGTGTTTATATGTTTAAGGAGAGAAATTGCTTTACTTTGAAATATTTTTATTAGTTGGTAAATTGGTTGAAGAGTTCCTTTTGGTTTGGTGTTATTTTAAGCTGAAGTAACACGTATTGTTTTAATTGGACAGCTTATTTAAGACTTGGTTACAAACAAGGAGCAAGGAGAAAGAGATGGAAGAAAATAAAATTAGAAATAGAGTATTGAGAGTGATTCGTGGAGAGAGAGAGAGAGAGAGAGAGAGAGAGAGAGAGAGAAGAAGAAGAAGAAGAAGAAGAAGAAGAAGAAGAAGCGAAAACAGTGAAACGTGAGTAAAAGAATAAAAGAAAAAGGTGAAATGAGTTTGTAATTAGAGAATTGATAGTTAAGAGAAAGAGAATGTAAGAAAAAGGGAGAAGGAAACAATAGAAGAGAACAGAAAAGGAAAGAGAACTGAGACTGATCAGAGAAAGGAATACAGGAATAGGAAAGTGTTCAAATTGTTGACATATGACATATGTAAAACAAAAAAAAAGAAGAAGAACAACAACTACAAAGAAATAATTTATTTTATTTATTTATTAATACAATATTGTCATTGCGTAAAATTGTTGGTCCTTCAAATTTAACGGAGACCACAGTTTACATGAAAGTCATTGTAGATTCAAATTATAATATTCTCCAAAGAGAAATAGAAACATATTGAATGTAAACCTTCTAATAATGAGGTCAAACAATTTACTTAAACCTTTAATAGCAGAATCAATATAAAAATCTTTTAAGAGTGAGCAGCATTAAGGACAGACATTTCTCTGAATCGACGCCATCATGGCGGAAATGCTCGGACTAAGTGGAAGAGCGGAAGTCGATTCACCCAATCAAAATAAAAAAAATTAAACATACGGGTGTCTCTGTTCTTGTCTTAGGTCCTAATGAAGTGAATTGAACCTAACATGTTCCTTTCTGCTAGGCTGTAAGTGGGAATGAATGGGCCTTTTAAGAAACTGCCGTGGGTTGTGCTTTCAGACGACAGCAACTGTAACTGTCTCACTCCCGAGGCTAAGAAGATTCAAAGGAGGACGGGGGAGGGAGATGTGAGGCTAGTTAAAATGTATTCATACGGAACAGATTACGACTTTGTCTCACCATCTGGCTCCGTTGGGTCTGCTTGTTCCAGGTGTCAGCACTCAAGATAAGAGTGTTATGTCAACACGGAAACCCACGAAATGATTCAGTGCTATCGAAAAGAATTTCCTTTATATTTTCAAGTGAATTCGATGTTTGATGGGATTACATTTTCCAAAGTTGTAGTAGCAAAATAAACGAGACTAGAACTAAAAGTAATTGCAATCTCTTGCAGAAGAAAGTTTATCGCCTTAGCTCCTTCCTGTATCTGTTTGCTATCAGACCAATGACATTTCCTGAAATCACTTTTGTAAAGCTTTTTTTTTTCATGGTATTAGAATGGTCACTACTCTATGGTCCCAATCTCATTTCTGAACCGGAATGAGGGGGGGTGTACGTGGACTATTTGGGAACTGGTTTCCGTACTTCCTTAAGGCGCTCAGCAAGTACATCTCACCTCGAGACGGGATTCGTACTCGAGCCCCCCCCCCCCCTTGGTAAGAGCCAAGATGTTTATGTAACTTTCCACACATTCCACTTTCCCATTGGATATGTGGGGCTTCAACACAACCTGAACCTTAAAAATATAGAGATCATTCGTGCTTAGTAGTACTTCATAGCCAACCAGAAGCAGCATTTTTGAGGGGGGAGAATTAAGCAATTTATAAATCATATTTATTTGTACTGTAGAGGTGTCGAATCTGAGGTTGTAGAATTTTTACTGATAGCGTGTTTCTGTAGTCGTGGTATTATTTTTGAGTTGGTAGCAATACACATAGATCAAGACAACAAAGTAAATCAACAGGTGCATATAGTGTTAAACGGTTAATCCATAGTCTCGTCTCAGTCACAGTAATAAATGATGTTACTTCTATGAAAGCCTAACCCTGAACTGTCAGTTTATCTATATCTAATCTACAGTCTCGCTTTGAATGAATGTCGTCATAATGTCGTCATAATTGTGCGTTCACTAGTAATACTCTAGTTTAAAATAAAATAAAATGTGTTATAACATACATTTTATAACATTATTAATTGTCTTAAATTAGGTCTACTTGGTATCTTATCTTATATAACACAGATGTTACTTCAAAATAGAAGATGATTACGTCCTACGCGTCATGCATTCAATCATGCATATTTACCAGTGACTTAAATTCTGCCAAGTCACTGGTTTTCCTGGCTAGCTCAGGCAAACCATTCCATGCTCTAATGGCACTAGGGAAGAAAGAGCATTTGTACAGATTTGTCCTAGCATATGGGACGAGAAATGTACCTTTATCTTTGTGTCTTTTTGAGTATTTTATTAAGTTTTGTTTTTGTATTTGGAGATTATGGTTCAGTGTTTTGTGTATAATTGCTACTTTACTCTTACGTCTTCTATCCTGAAGGCTTTCTAAATTTAGTGATTTTACTAAAGGTGTTACTCTAGTGAAATGTGAATATTCGTTTGTTATGAATCTCGCTGCTCTATTTTGTGTCTGTTCCAATTTCTTAATGTTTTCCTGAGTTGAGGGGTCCCAAACAGTGGATGCATATTCTATTATTGGCCTAACCAAGGTTAGATAGCATTTTAGTTTTATGTTCTTATTTGATTTATAGAAATTTCCTTTAATAAACCCTAATGCTTTGTTTGATTTTTTTATAGTTTCATCAATATGGGGATACCATGACAGTTTTTCATTTATATAACACCTAGGTATTTTGCGTTTTTAGTCTGTGTTACTGGTTTATCATGAATAAGAAAAGTGGAATTAATTTGTTTTAGTTTTTTGTTACTCTTAATAACTGACATTTTTCTGGGTGGAAAGACATGCTCCAATTTGATTCCCATTTCTGTAAGTCATTTAATTCTCTTTGTAAAATTTCTGTATCTTGTGTTGTTTTTATTGTCCTATATATTATGCAATCATCTGCAAATAATCTAACTTTTGTTCCTGAACTAATGCAATTTGGTAAATCGTTTATGTAAATTAGAAATAGTAGTGGACCTACTACACCTGAGTTTACTGTTATTGGTGTTGATTTAGAACCATCTATTATTACAGTTTGTTCTCTTCCTATCAGAAAATGTTTAATCCACTGATGCAATGGACCATCAATACCAAAATATTTTTTAAAATTTTTTAAGCAAACTATGGTGGTGAACTTTGTCAAAAGCTTTGGAAAAGTCTAGTATCTATTTGTTCACTATTATCTAAACCTTTTGAAAAGTTATCAATTAGTCCTATTAGCTGTGTTTCACATGATCTATGTTTCATAAAGCCATGTTGGTATGGAGTAAGGACATTATGTTTATCTAAGTTGTTTATGTTGTTGCTACAAATTATGTGTTTTAGGATTTTACATGTTATGCTGGTAAGTGATACTGGTCTGTAGTTTCCTGGGTCAGATTTTTCTCCTTTTTTAAATAGAGGTGTGACATTAGCTTCTTTCCAGTCCCTTGGTACTCTGCCCTGGTTAAGAGATGCCTGAAAAAGTATTTTGAACACAGGTGCTAGTTCTTTGCTTAGTTCTTTGAGTAATCTAGCTGGAATACCATCAGGTCCCGACGCTTTATTCGGCTTGATGGGTAATAGTTTTTGGACTCCATTTTCCTGTACTTCTATCTCTCCTATATTGTCTACTTGGTTTAGATTAATTGATATATCTTTGTCTCCTGGGGCTGAGAATGCTGATGCAAAGTATTTGTTTAGGATGTTAGCTTTAGTTTCATTATCGTTATGCGTTAAGTTTTCTTCTCCTCTTAATGGTGCTATGCCGGTTGTTTCCATTTTCTTAGACTTAATGTATGACCATAGGTTTTTGTTGTTATCTTTAGATATTACATTGTTTATGTACTCACTCTGCAGTAATAGGGTTTTTCTCTTTTAAAAACTGCTTGCATAAGTGATTTTTTAAAATTAGATTTTGGGCTTTTAGAAAAGAATAAAAGGAGCCGTTGCATCAGAACTTTGAATGATCGAAATTATTGTTATGTCCGATTTTAATTTTCTCTTCTAGTTTCTGAGATCTAAACGGGACGGACGGTCAGATGGACAGACAGGTCACACAAAACTAATAGCGTCTTTTCCCCTTTCGGGGGCCGCTAAAAAATTAATTCAGAGCGCCAACAATTTGAAACGGTACGGTTACTAGAGAACGTACTAGATAAGTGAATGATAGTCGTTCTGTATTGGAAAATAACTATTAAGAAGAAACACGTCAACACATAACGGGATAAGTTAATGTCTAATACTGCGCCAAAATTAGCCGAATAGACTAAGTAACAGATCTACTACATTTAGAATGTGAAGTTAATTGAGTTTAACTATTAACCTGACATTTTCCTCATTAGTGTGACCATTTTGAGCGTAGAAGAAACAGCCAAACATGAAATAGCTTCAATTATCACAGTCACTCAATTAAAATCTAGAGACCGGTGTGAATGGCTTTTATTTATTTAAAGAATTAATTGTCCACGTACAAAAATTAAGTGCACACTAATTACGCCTAAATTATTTCTTTTAGAGATGGACCATTAACCACTCCTGAACGCCTTAAGCTAAATATTTTACATAGCATTTTTTTTTTCAAATTGAATATCAATGATTCACGCATGATTTTGTTGCTGAAGTTAAAATAGAAAGGAATTCAATTAATTTAATGATGTGTCACTGAATTCTTTTCAAGAGCATGAAAAACGATGTCTTCTGAATTAACAAAGAAAACTTTTTTCTTTTTTTTTAGTTCAGTTTTTTTTCATATTAACGACTACATCAACATTGAGGATTAGGGCATAGAAAATATTCATGGGCAGGGCCTTAGTTAGGCCACTGCAACCTATGCGGCCGCAGTGGGCCCCGCACGTTCGTACGACCCGCCTTAACTCTTGGTGTAAATTATTAAATTAAACCATTATAAATTACAATTCACGAACAATTAGGCGATTCCTGCTATAAGGCGTGATCTGAGTAGGAAACAGAATTTGATGATATATTGTTTGACTTCGCTATACGCAAGACTCTCAATTTTAATTTGATCGGGATTTAGTACGTAGTAAAGAATGAATAAAATGAAAAGACGCAATCCGTTTCGTATAGGGCCCCGCAATTGTTAAGGCCGGCCCTGTTCATGGGCAATAATATTCGGTATGTAGGGACTAGTAATGACAAAATTCCTTACCCAGACTATCCTAGATGTCGCAATGAATTATGAAATTATCACAAGTATTTTTAGTATACTTTTTTATGCAAACCTTCGACTCCAAAAGCCACATTTCTTATAGCATTATCTTTTGACCCCCTGATTCCCTGCGAAAAAATGTCAGATCTCTTCAAGTTCTAAGCCAGTGTCTCGGGCATCGCGTCGGTAGATGTACTTGAGTGGTCACTTCTGAATGTTAAATGAAAGTGACCTCGGTCATTACGACTGGACTGTCTTGATTAGATTATACTCTCAGTGAAGCACTTAGTGTAATAGCATGAAAGAAACCAAGAAATGACCGATGCTGCGAAATTAACAAATAAAAAAATACGATTTAAACGTTCTAAAAGTGTGGCCTATACCCGTAATGACCACTGCTTTTTAAGTCATAAAACTGGCTTTTAAATCCTGACATTTTGTGTCCATTTCGATAAAAGATAAATCACCAGAGTGGTCTTGCTTGGTACATTTCAAGTTATATGTTTGAAAAAGCAACGAGAATCAAATCCACTTTTAGATCTTTGATATAATATGAGAGTATTAAAAGTCATGTTTTTAACTTTCATGAGGAATATAACAGTAATGTAACCACGTCATACTCAGGGGCAGCTCCTTAATGCACATGAACTGACTCTAGAAGTAATTAAGAAAATTTGTATCAATGGTTCAAACAAATTTTTTTTCTGTTGAACGAAATACTCAACATTTATTTTTTTCTATTGACTAGCTCACAATATTCTCGTCATGTTCTCTTATTTTCAAATGTGTATAAGGATGTAGATACGTTACAAAAATTGAACGTATATGATGTATTGAGTTTGGGCTCGGTAATGCATGTTCTTTTGTCTGTCTGATCGTCTGCTTATGTCGTAAAACGAAATTGAGCATTTTGTTTGACCATTTTCGAATTAATTCAAAACTTTGCACAATTATTGATCCTAACAAAATACGAATCAATTAGTTAATTAAATAATTGAATAATTTTATTTAAAATTAAAAAAAGATATAAAACTCGCAGCGTTGAGAGATATGGCTGTAAATGTGGCGCTATTCCCCTTAGATAAGCAATGTTTTTAAATAAGCAATATAAAAATATATTTTACTTGTTTTTCTTTTCTTTATTAGCTTAGAAAATTGAGCTCCTTAGTTCACCCTAATTCACTGACCACTAATGGATAGAAGGTGCCCCGTTTAAAAACCTCTTTTTGACATTTTGTAAATTTCACTCTTATAAATATGACTGACATGTAGTGTTGGACTGGGTGTCCCTATAGGTCCTGACATTTCATTGTTAACAAAGATGTGTTAGACTCAATTCAAGCTGTTTAACACTGTGGTCTGTAAAAGAATTTGTATATGCTTTAAAGGCTATTTTCAATCACGACGACTTTTCATAAGAGAATATTATAAAATCTATGAAATCTGTCATTCAAGGTGTCTTTGGTGTAATATCTACCTGGTAAGTCCTTCATCATTTATATTTGGGAACATACAAACGTGTAGTCCACTCGTGGGATGTGTGGCATAGCTCGCTTGGCTAACTAAATGGCTCGAGATCGACTCCTGATGCACATTTTTGTGAGCTGTTTTGTGTTTGTTTAATGAGCGCATAAAGACAGAATGAAAGCCTCACGGAAAATTCCCCACATCCCAAAAAAAGCGCAGTAACAAGATTAGAAGAGAAGCACACGCATGACATAAATTCGTAGAGGCATATGCCTGGTGGCATTACTTGTATATTATTTTAAATATAATAATAATAATAACAATAGAAAAGTGAATTATTTCTGAACACTTTTTATCTATAACATATTCCGTATTTTTTTTTGATCATATTGTGACACAGCAGACTGTGCTTTATTATCTATTTAACATTTAAAATTATGAAGATCTAAAATTAATAATTAATTAACACAATACTCTGGTTTAATTTTTTTTTTTTGGAAAAACTTGTATTATTAACAAAATTATGTCTCTTTGTAAAACCTATCAAAGAGAAATAACTCCCAAGCCAGAGTTCTCTCCATGTTACGCCCTTGCTCGCTTGGCCTACAGAATTTTGACAAGAAAACAAGAGGCTTTTGTAGGAGGTGAGTAACGGAGAGATTGGGGAGAGGCAAATGAAATATGGAATAAGAGAATGTGATTTCTCCAAGGCCGTCTTGGAGACATGTCATTCTTCATAGAAAGACCAGCAAGTGACCCATGGGATAGCTTCACACAGCAGAAAACAGCTGAGCAGCAATCTTCAAACTAGAGTACTTAACATAGTGTTCTAATTTAAACATTTGTTCTGGGTTTCTATCTATCTATCTATCTATCTATCTATCTATCTATCTATCTATCTAACTATCTATCTATCTATCTATCTATCTATCTATCTATCTATCTATCTATGTCTGTCTGGTCTGTCTATCTATCTATATGTCTGTCTCTCTGTCTATCTATCTATCTATCTATCTATCTATCTATCTATCTATCTATCTATCTATCTATCTATCTATCTAACTATCTATCTATCTATGTATGTCTGTCTCTCTATCTATCTATCTATCTATCTATCTTTCCATCTATCTATCTATCTATCTATCTATCTATCTATCTATCTATCTATCTATCTATCTATCTGTCCATCTATCTAT
>JADKLZ010000003.1:24631186-24644116 GCA_021533235.1 Biomphalaria straminea
TTACTACCCGGTAGCTGGCTTATAGCAGCTAAAACAATCAAATCAATGAAGGCGTATTAAATTAAATATTAATATTAAATCATTAAAGTATTTAAATAAACATTTCTGTCTCTTTCGCTGGTCTCCTTTCTCGTCATCTTTCACCCGTCTTTTATTAACTTCAGTTACGACAGACCACCTCATGATTTCATCAGAAACTCTTCAGCATACACAACCAAACAAATCCGATCTACTTTCCTCATAGTTACACCAGAAAAACACACACACAAACTCCATTACAGTGTTAGCGTGGTATGCGCTCTGGACTCTCGTCTTGAAAGTCTTGCACGCACCCATTCCCCGCCGTCCTTATATAGGTTAGTGCAATCTTGAAGCAGCACCGTCAACGTTTAAAACAAACAAAACAGGGGATAAAGAGAATACAATGTTAAGGTATCGTCACGCATTACATAAATCATGAGTTCGATTCGAAGAATTCAATTTGCCTGGTCTAAAAACACATTTTGGTGTCGGAATGAGTAAACATTGGTTTGTTTAAAAAAAAACCCGCGGGGTTTTTTTAGAGACCTACTAATTTTATTTAAAATTAAAACATTTGTTTCTTTTGTGGTTTTTTTCCCCCCTCCTTTCTTTCCTTTCTTTGGGGGGGGGAGGAGGGGGTGTAGTGATAAAAGCCATTATTTTACAATCCCAGAAACACCGGCGCTAAGTTTCATCTTTCAAGATCAGAATTCTCAGGCCTGACATTAAGACTTTCTTGCGTCTTTCAGAGTCTAGCTCACCGCACTGACTTTCTTGGATCTGACACTCACAGCGCTTCTTTAAGTCAAGTAGGAGTAATGAATGCGTCTAATGACCTCCTATTGTTTTTACAAATCCTACGCCATTACAGCGCCTCTGTCACCCCCAGGGGGGATGACTCTATTTTTATGGCGCTAAACAGAAACAAGCATTGTAAAAAAAAAAAATTCATGAACACACAATTTGGAATAGCAAGATGGCGGAGCAGATGGACGAAGCAGAAGGAGTCTGGACCAATGGGGGTGTGTTTAGTTTCATCTGACCACTGGGGACGGGATGACTTTTATTGGGGTCTCTTGAGGCTGTAGGTAATGGGGCGGGGCGAATGGTCAAGATAGTAATGCTGGAGTGAGCTAATTAAGGGCGACTGTAGCTGAGAGATTGCCAAAAGACTTAGAAATTTGAATGAGAAAAGAAGGCAACAGCTTTTTTTTTTTCTTTTTTGTATAACGAACTGTAAACAATGAATATTCAAACATACTTAAATAAGTTTGTATGTATTTCGCTAAAGACGTGTATGAATAAAATGTGAACAAGCAGCAAAGAAAAGCGTGGAAGGCTTTTTGTCTGTTTTTTTTATTTTTTGTAAAGTTTAGATTCAGAAATGAATATAGGCCTGTTCACATTCTTACCCATGTCTCGTTCAGAACGTCTGGGTGTGGCCTGGGTTCAAACACCATCGTGACGACAGTCTCACATACCACACGTCCGTCAACATACAACATGTTTTTACTAGTCAACAACAAAAAATGGAGAACGAAGAGCACCACAAAAAAAGTCCAGACTGTCACGAGAGTTTACAAAATACATAGACACTAGAATTATATTGAAGTTACAGAGAGTATACCAAATTTGTACACAGGCAAGTTACAGAGACGTTTTTTCTTGTAAACAAAACATGAATGTTACTGCTTCAAATTAAGTTCAATTGTATTTATGAAAAAAATAAACCTTATTTATAATTCTACTTCATTCACTTATTGATGTTTTAAAGTACGAAACTGTATTTTCAACTAACGTTTTTATTATACGTTTAACAATCTTTAAAAAGAAATAAGCTTGGTTCACTGACCGTCAAGTCGCTCTAGTACCAACCCCCTCATCGCTGGATAAAACAACAGCAAAATTTGCTTATGTAGATTAGTTTACCTTAGATCAGAAATTTAGTCTACTCAAGTGTACTGAAACCAAAACATTAACCACCCTTTCAGCGAAATGCTTTTGAATGTTTATAGTTATTTATTGTTAGTTTCAATTCTTAAAGCTAAGACTTATTTAGTTTACATAATTTATAAAGGGGACTAATTCAACTTATGCCACCACATCTGTTTAGTAAAAATTCTTTTCCCTTGTTCGGTACCAACATAAAAATTAATTAATAACAGTTTACTAATTTGTTAATTTTGTTGATTCTTGTTTTGTTGGGGTAAAAAAAAAAATAATTGTGCGAAATGACATGATCTGAGATTGGGTGTGGGAGAAATAACGTGTACAAAACTTTTACCAGACAGTCAGAGTTGATTTAAGTTTTGGAGAAAATAATGACAAACTTGTGTGTTTTCATATATAACGGTTTGTCAGAGATCACAGCTTAACCGAGATAAATTTTTATGTACTATGACTGTATGGTTTCGTGTTTGGACATAACCATAAACTCTTGTTCTTTAAGAATGCAATGTTTGAAATTCTAATATGAGGTAAAACAATATATAAAATGCTTATTTAAAAATACATTGAACTAATCAGTATAGAGTTGAGACTATACAGTGCACCCCATTCTTTCCTTAACTGTGGAGCATTGCGATCCTTTTAAACGTAGCTTTATTTTACATACGCTCCCTTATTATGAGCAAAAGGGAGTTTTAAACGCCAGGACAATGAATTTCAGAGGCTCAGTATGCAGGAAAACGCTTAGCAGAGAACCCCGCTGGAGATGTTTGGATCATTTCCTTTGCTTGCTAGCTGTGTATTGTTGTGAACAAATGTGGTGTATTTTATGAAATAAAAATGTAGGTATCATTTTTTAAAAAACTTAACTGTTTGCTTTCGTAAAAAAAAAAAAGGTTGCCGCAGCACTTAAAATTTAATAAGCCACAAAATATGTCGAAATAGGATTTTCTACAGCTTTTCTAGTTTTAGAGACTTAAACGTGACTGACAGACTACATAAAAAATAAAGTTTCTCCCATTTAATGGACCCACTTAAAGGGACTAAACTCACTAGCTTTCGTTACGTAGTATATGTCACAGAAATATGTTAATAAATATGCAAAGAAATTACGGCAAAGTGTGTTATAACTATATGTCAGTTAATCTTGTTCGTGACAAGAGGCTGGCTTTAAGGCTACACTTCGGATTCCAAAATCTCTATCTAATTGAAGTTCTTGCTGAAAATGTGTTTAATATTTATTTATAAACTGTCAACCTCCAGTGAAAATTTGTTTATTTATAAACTGTCAACTGTCTATTTGAATGTTTCTAGACTCAAACTTTGACAATGATTTCCCTAACATTTCCTGGGGACACGACACAGCAGAAATTCTCATCCCCAATGCTCATTTGACTTCATCTGGATCAATAATGTCCTGATTTTACAAGTGTCCACGCACCAGCACCACCTTTCTATCCTCCCTGAGGCCCCCCACTCACCACCCGATCTACGCTCCCTGAGGCAACCCCCTCTCCTCAGTCACACCCACACTGAGTAACCTCATACGGGTGCAGGGGAGGGACGCCGAGTGTGAGCACTTTAGCGTTCGTGAGAGCAGGACATTAAACTTCAAGTGAGTACTTCTCAATAAAACATTGATTATCTGTTTGGTGGAGCCTTTCTGAGCATCCTTGTTTGTAGCCGAGGCGAGACTGTAACAAGCCAGACATGATGACTTCTGAAACTCTTCCCATGTGCTGTCACTTATGTTTTGTTTGTCCAGCGGTTTTTATTTTATGACAGAGTTTATGTCTAGCAATTGAAGTAGAAAATAACAGATTCTTTTCGTTTGGTTTACAAAGTTGGCAAGAAAAAAAACGTGTCCAAAACAAGAATGGGCTCAACGTAAAATAGTCATGACAACTTGTCCAGCGGGGTTTTCGGCATAAAAGAGAACGGAGACAAAGTTTGAGAGGGACAAACCACGTGGTATCCTTTGCCTGTAGCTAAGAGAAACTTAGGTTTCAGTTTTATAAATCAACCGAGTCTAAACAAATGTTTAATGAACACTGGACTCTTGCTAGACGTTAATTATAGTTGGTAATAGCCAACGACCGTCAACAACAGAGACTCTGCAGGATTGAAGACTAAATAGTAAAGTAGCAATTATACAAGAAAAAAAACGCTGAACTATAATCCTCAAATACTAAAATAAAACTAAATAAAATACTTAGAAAGACACATATACACATTTCTTGTTCAATTTGCTTAGACTAATTTGTACAAATACTCCTTCTTCCATTGTCCTATTGAATGAGTTGTATGAATCAGCCAGCAAAACCAACGACTTGGCGCAGTATAAGTCATTGATTAACATGCAACTTTTTTTTTTTTTTGAAGTAACGTCTCTATTTAATGGAGACTTACTTAGACTTAGGTCCTCCCGCGCCGTTCGGCGCATTGGGCGGCAAGCTGTCTCCATAAAGATCTGTCATTGGCAAAGTCTGAAGCTTCCTCCCATCTGGTGTCCACTGTTCTGAGGTCCTCCAAGAAGGTATGACGCCAAGTTATACGAGGACGCCCCTGTTTGCGCTTTCCTCGTATTGGCCTCCATGTCATCGCAATTCTTGGTATGCGTAGTTCATTTTGTCGTAGAACATGTCCCGCAAACCTCATGCGACGTTCTGTCACAACCTCACTGAGTGTTTGACTCCCAGTTCGGCATAGGATTTCCCTGTTTGAGACCCGGTCTGTGTAACTGACTCTCAGAATCCGTCTCAGCCATTTTTGTTGAGCCACATGCATTTAATGGAGAGGATACGATAAACTCGTAGTATTGTTATAGTTGTGGTTTTCAGATTGTATTGTAGTTTCTATACTGAAGCTACTCAGGTACAATCAGCGACATTCTAGGCGATCTGGGGGGGGGAGTGTTTCCAAGTTTCAATAGCCTGCACCTGTAGTCACTCCCACCATGAAAGTCCCCCACTCACACACATTAGTCTGGTCACGCAGACTTACTAAGTCGATGTTCAGTTGATGGAGAACCAGGAGGGAATGGGAATGGGGGGGGGCGGTGAAATCTGACTTAAGACATTGGCCATCGGGTCACATATTTGGCCCATCACTTGTCAATATTGTCATGTCACATGGAAAGTAAGACTAGCCGAAGGCTTGTTGATTGATGACGTGGCATTTATCGACCAAGCTCACAAACACACGCGCGCGCGCTCACCGAGCTTATTGGCATTCTACTGACAATTTTCAGCGATTTATTTTATTTTTTTGCTCAACTCTGAGCCCTCGTCTTGAATATTGAATTTAAAATGTTGACTCACGTGTCCCGGAAATCAAACTAAGTGTCCATCTGTCCATTATGTAGTTAAATTGAGGTTGCTCATTGAGTAAATGATTATTTGTCTAATCTATTTGAAAACACTCGAACCAAAGCTTAGTTTGATGAAGAAAGAGTTTCAAACATTGAACGAGTGTATAGATTGAAAGTTTTTGTTTACTTTTGTAAATGTTTTATATCGCATTTTTAATAAAGATCAAAGAAGAAGTAAGTTGGCATCAATTTTTTAAAACTATTAATCTATACATGCATTCCATCGATAAATGCATTAATCTATAAATCATGTTTCTCTATAGTTCGTAGTTACCGCTGTCCACTTTCAGATTGTGTACTACATACAGTGAAGGATGGTTACTTATTTGTAAGCGTTTATAATTCCAATGTTAGTGCTGTGAGTTCCTAACATGGGCTTCATCACTGTTTATCAATGGTTCAATAGGTCATGACTGTTTATCAATGGTTCAAAAGGTCATGACTGTTTATCAATGGTTCAAGAAACACCAGGAATCGATTAAAAAAAAAGAAAATACATAGTGAATAAAATAATCAACTAAACTATAAAACAAAATGAAGCAAAACATTGTCCCAAGAGTCGTAACTTCACGTTTCTTTCAAACCATTCAATGAAATAAGAACAAACAAACTTAGAATCACTCTTATCTTTTAATCCCGATTGTATCAACTAGCTAATCACAAGACTCTCTTCAATACAATCATCACAGTTAGTAAAGATCAAAGAACAAGTAAGTTGGCATCAGTTTATGAAAACTTCACTATGCGCATACAATGCATTCATTAATCAATAAAACATGCCTCTCCACAGCTGGCATTGACCACGGTCCATGTACCCTGCATAGTCCCGAAAGTCCATACTGTAGCCCTAAGGTCATTTTACAAGTCAGATGGTTACCTTTGATATCAAAGTCACTCAGGGGCCGTCATTTGTAGTACACACTTATCGGTCAGTCCATCTCTCGGTTTACCAGGACCCCCCAGTGTCCAGAACTGGCCCTAATCTACAAATATTAGCGCTGAAGTAGGCAGGAAGCCTGTTGATGGGATCACCCATAAATACCCTGTTCTGTCTTCCCTAGGTCAGGTTATGTGCCCTTGTCTAGTCATTTGTTTTTAGTCGGGCTATGTCCCTTGTTCTCTTATAACTTGCTAAGTATGCAAACACTTGTCTGATACAAGGGATGTCTGTTTTCACACCAAGTGGTATCTGGTAGGATTGTGACGTGCTCTTTTCTAACTCCCACGCATGCTTTAAGGATTCATTTCATTTATTGTGTATCGTATGAGGTCGTTCGTAAATGACGTCACGCTCTAGGGGGGTTTTAGAAAATGTGACACTTTGTGACAAGGGAGAAAGGGGGGGGAGCGATTTTGTGACGTCACAAATTTAAAATTCATAAAAAAAACACAAAGCAGATTTTTTTTAATCTTCATAAAACCGAAAGAATTATTCCAAAAAAAAAAAACAACGAAGTCCTTGTCGATTTGTGAAACGCAGGTGAGTGTGGAATGGATAAATGAAGATCTCATTGAAGACAATTAAATTTTCGAGCCAGCTCCTCAAAGAAGGAGAAGGAAATCTTCCCGTGTATACTTTCAATGAGCACATGAAACCTCTTTGTGAAAAAATGTATGAGAAATACATAATTTGAAAATAAAAAAAATAATTTTGTGACTTGACGCAGAGGGGGTGGAAGGGGGTCTGATAATTTGTGACAAGGGGGCAGGAGGGTCAAAACGTTAATTTTTGCTTGACGTCATTTACGAACGACTTCTATTGATATCTTCCATCTACTCACAATGGCCAGATCGTCATTCCAACAGCCATATGTACTCACACTCATATCTAAATACCCTTACACATAATCCCGCACTTACATACAAACACTCCATACAATAAGTATATAACATACAGACCCAATTAACATGCATAACTCCTTTCAATTAAACATGCATAACATTGAACCCCAAACCGCTATACACACACGCCAATACAAATGCACTCCACACACACACACACATTTAAAAAAATCCTTTATAAACATGTTCAAACGTAGAAATATAGTCTATAGGAAATGGAAAGAAATGAAAATGCGCCCCGACACAAATACACACATATCTTGGGCCCGTTAATTCTAGTAGCACTTACAATTATCCGCTTCCCTCCCGCTGGGGACAAAAACAAAAATTTAGTCCTTCGTACACGCTATGACTTCTCTTTGACTTCTCTTCGACTTCTCAATCTATATTAGACTTCGACCATGACTTACGCCTCCTTTTCTGGTTAGATTTTTGCATCTTTCAATCTTAATAATGTGAGCAGCTCTTACCATCAAGTATAGCACACATTTCTTCATGCCACCAGTTTCAGTTCTAGATTTCTACATTTATTTTGGTATTTTGTTCTCTAAAAAAATAAAGAAATATGAATTTGTTTGTATTTCTTGTAATCGTTTGTCTCCCCCCTTTTGAATGTATCGAAATGACAATAGATCTAGATATATCTTTTCAATGCTATTAGGATTAGTATTTTTTTCTATTTACAGTGTTACAACTAAATATATCTTTTCAATGCTATTAGGATTAGTTAGTAATAGAAAAGTGATTATGAGTCAGGTCTCATGGGGATGTGTGAAATTTGGACACACCGTAATTCTGAGTTCTTGTAAAAGAGAAAACATATTCCTTTGCATTCAATGTCTTAATTTTTATATATATATATATATATTTTTTTTGGGGGGGGCTACTGCTATTGTGTTTTTCTAAGAGTTTTTTTCCCTTTATGCAAATGTGAACCTCTCCCCTCTTTCTCCAATCTAACATTGTGTTAACATAAAATGACGACGGTCGTGCCATTATTGGCATACGAAATAAGACGGAGACTAATAGGAAAAGAAAAAAAAACGCCATTTAAATCAACTAGAACAGATAATTGTTCCATTCGCTCAAGTTACGGCGGCAATAACAAGACGATCCAAGGGAGGATAATTTATATTGAAGTGAGCAAAGTTAAAGATGCTCCCTTACGGTTATCTCCGCTTGCTATTCAGTCCACAGAGTCTCGCGATAAATGCTGACTGGACAAGTTAGCTTGGGGGGGGGGCTGGGTAGGTGTGACTGGAGCAACCTGTCCCTTGATGCCTCTCTTGTGGCTTGACCACAACCACGCCAAGACTGGTGAGATCCGTTTTGAAGGCAACCACACGTGGGAGTCTATAGCGTTGGGGGTCAAATAGAAGATGAATAATTACGATAAAATATTTTTTTGAAGTATGGCATTAACAAAAAATTATAATTTCCATTGCCTGACCTCTGACCACTAATGAAATTTTCTAATACAATTACGACTAAAATCAAATTTTAAAACCAAGAGTAAGATATGAAACAAAAAGAGTTTGTTGAGTAGCGTCTTTGAGGGGGCAGTCATGGTCCTTTCAGAAGTGTTTGGACTTGGCTATTTTGTTTTCGAGAGCGACAACAGTCTTTCATTACTGAATAAATGTTCCGCATTATCAACACTCTTGACTACATCATTTTATTACCTGCCCGAGCCCATTCCTTTTGTTATTTGGAAGTATTTGTTACCTCCTCTTTGGCTAACCCTCTACACAAGACCGCGAAGAGATCCAATAATTTGTTAGGTTTGTTTGTCATTTATGGTTTTCCGGTCCTTCTTTAATTGCTACTACCCCGGGCCCCAAAACGATAGAAAACTCCTAACTACGCCCCTGGCTCACGCTTTATTTAGAGTCAGGAAGATACAAGTTGAAAGTTATGTTAAAATTCAGCGCATATCGTTATTGCTGGTTACTTCAGCTGATATAGCGTCGCGCTAATAACGCATATCATTATTGCTGGTTACTTCAGCTGACATAGCGTCGCGCTAATAACGTGAATAGCTTTAGTTCAATCCCCAACCTGCCCTTTTTTTTTTTGTTATATTTCAATTACAAATAAAATGAATCTTTAGTTGAATACATTATTTAAACATTAAGTATGAAATGATTTAATCTTTTTTTATATATTTTTTTTTATTTCTTGCTTCTACAACATGTTTACTATTGCAAGCAATGACTTTAATCTGTTGTTCATTGCTCTAGCCTTAGAAACATTGACAAATACTAAAAGAAAAAGAAAACAGAAAAGAAACAGACCAGTTTTTTTAAAACATCCACCATTCTGTTTAAAGTCCACATTGTATGCCCCTGTTTTCGTCAGAGTTGGTAATAGCTGATAAACAAACACCAGCCATTCGGCTTGCAAGAGCCCTAAATATGAATTGAATCAACGAACTAGTCACACGAAGGGGCCCACTAGGGACCTCGGCTTATTGGTTTCTTTCTCCCTCTCTCTCTCTCTCTCTCTCTCTTCCTCCTCTTCTTCCTCCGTAGTTTTTAAACATACACAGAAATTAAGATACAATAACCAATGAGGGGAAATAAGATCTTCTTGGTGATATCGATTAGTTCACTTGTTTTACTGATCTTCAGTCAAGGCATTTATTATAGTTGTATAATCCATACTCATATAAAGGATCATAATTGCCGTCTATTTGATATACACTAGACATACATTGTGGGGTCATAGACAGTTCATTTGTATACTTTTTTAGTTTCTACGCTGAGATAAACACAAACGAGGTAACAGATCCACTGACGTAGAGGATCCACAATACATTATCTCCATGGGCTGATATTGTTCTAATTAAGAAAAGAATATTACTTTATATTCTTGTAAGCAGTATTCAGTTTTTAGCCAGTATGTTGACGTAGGATACTATTCAAACAATCCTAAAAAAACAGTTTTAAAAGTTATGTTGAGTCTTTAAAGCAAATGACACTAGCTCCAGCTGGAATTACCTGCCCAAAGTGCGGCCGAACATTCCGGGCTCGCATAGGTCTCACCAGCCACATAAGGAGGCATAAAACCCCAGTGCAAAGCCCTCAGCCCCATGGATGACAAAGTGTTCATCATCGAACCACGATGGACGAACTATATATATGTATATATATATATTTTAAGTAAATGTAACTATATAAATATAAAATAGAAAACAGCGTACTAGCAAGTTTATCTTCTGGGACAAGCATTGCGGTAGTATCTTTAATTATGCAAAACATTGACCAAAAATAGAACACAAAACAAACACCAAAATAGAACACAAAACAATGACCGAAAATAGGACACACAAGTGACCAAAAATGTGACAAACAAAGATGACCACACATTGAACACAAAACAATGACAACAAAATGAGATACACTAATATTAAGAATGGGGCAGACGTAGGCCTTAAAAGACACCAAAAATTCGTGGCCGGCAAAAATATTTTGAACGAAAGATCAATTGGGTTTCGGGTAGCTTGTATACCAGGACATATTGTGTATACTTCCATTAATACTCGATAATCCAGAGTGCGGACCCTGTCCGCTGACATTCCTTGCCGTCCTTCGAAAGTTAGGACGCCTTACTCTTCACTTCTGACGGACTGACCAAGCTCATAAAACCAATAGACCAATAAAACCGATAGACCAATAAAACCGATAAACCCATAAAACCGATTGACCTATTGGGCCTATGTTTCCCTGTTTAACACTACAATACGTGATTATGATTAAAATGAACTTTAGTAAATCTGTTGTTTTTTCTTCCCTAAGTACTTGGTACTTTTGTTTATTTGGATATTCTTATTAACATCTTATTGTTTTCTTTTACAAGTTTTGTAATGTCATTGTTTATACCATAAAAAGTATGTTAGTCACGACTCTTACATTCTCTCTATACAAGTTACTCGAAACCCAGTCGATTTTTCGTTCAAAATATTATTTTGCCGGCCAGGAGTTTGTGGAGTCTTTTTGGTAGGCCACTGGAGACTCCAGTCAAGAGAAATTGTAAGCGACATGTGTGCAGGAGGTGGAAAGAACTCAACAAATTAGATTCCGGGAAACATCTGCGAGGGTCCAAGGAAGTGACCTTTAGTCGATAGCCACTCTCTTTACATGGTCCAATCGCTTTCTTTGTTGGATGTTTAAAAGTGAGGGTGACCCAACGCTCCTGGCCCGATGCCCGGGTCAATGTGCTTGAAGTAGATTGAATTTAGTTTAACGTTAGAGGACGTTTAATACGATATAGCCGATTAAACAAAAGTGAAGAAAAAGGAAGAGGACATGATAATGTGACGTTTCACTCACGATTAGTGACGTTGTTCGCGAGGACGCAAATTTCCTTGCCATGGTTACATGAGTTATGTATAAACCCAAAATGAATAATTGAAATGCAGCACTATTATTATGTTTTTGTCTGTGTTTTTAACCTGCCTGAGAGAATCTATTGTTTTATCTAGAGCTCTTATTGCCAGGCATAATTCTGTAACATAACAACACGCCTTGAAAAAAACAAAATAAATCTCTGTTAATGCTAGAATATAGAATGTGGTGGAATGCTATTGGCTGTTCAGACGAGCTCCGATCCTTATGTAAGCCACTGGACATTAGAATTTTCTTGGAGTTTCGAAGTCAACAACCGAATGGTTTAAATGCCATCTGTATTTGCGCAAGTTAAGACTTTCGTCGCGGTAGCGTAACTGAGTGGGCGACGACAAGAGAGCGGCCGCTTCGGTTTAATTGTTTGTAAAAAATTCGTTAGTTTTTTTAACGTTTCAATATTTGTAGACAAAAATAAGGTTTAATTGTAGAATTTAAGAAAATTTATAATTGAAAACTTTCGATTACAGAAGTACAGGTAAAGGGAGGTGGTATCTCAAGCGTGTCTGAAGAGCGCCTATCTATCTTTGAGCTCAGCCCTAAATGTTTATCTGTTTCATCCGGTCACAAATTTTATGTGATTGATGTTCTCTCAGAGTATCTGAGTGTATTCACAAATTTATCCTTCAATCTCCAAGTGCACCTACATAGGCATCTGTGCACAATGGTCCAATCTCTTTTGTGGACCAGTGGGGGGTGGGGGCTTCGAGAAGATATCCGTTCTGCATTTAGGAGTTCAGCAAACCCATTATATCTAGGGTAGGGAATCGAATTCGAGTCCTTTGACAGGTTGCCAAGCGGTTTTCGCCACCCAGCCACATGCACCGATATATCATCTAGACTCTAGAGTCTATAGCAGGGGTCTCAAAGTCAAATCAACATGTGGGCCGCAGTGGAAAGTAACAAACAGTCAGCGGGCCGCATGTTTGAGACCCCTGGTCTATAGAATGGTTATTCGTTGATATGTGCAATCTTTTGTGCTCTAACATGCACCTTATTGCTCGACATGCATATATATCTGTACTTAATAGAGCGCTGTTTAAGTCAAGCCTTCACACTTAGTACAATGTTCATTGAAAGAACTACCTTTACCATTTTTGTATTGCGGAAATATTCTCAACACGTTTTAACTTATTTCTTAGTTGAATAGAATAGTAGACATTGTTTACATTATATGATATAAAATATTGATTGAGAACTTTGAAATTTCATTTTTAGCGGCCCCCGTAAGGGGAAAAGCCGCTATTAGGTTTGTGCAAAATGTACGTCTGTCCGCCTGTCCGTCTGTCCGTCTGTCACACTCAGGGCGCCAAAACTAGAAGAGATACGAAAAATATTATTTCACCA
>JADKLZ010000003.1:24654116-24665345 GCA_021533235.1 Biomphalaria straminea
ATTCACGCTACGATTTTAGGTAGTCAAATAGTCAGCATATTCATGTACTCTAAACAGGTGATTATTATTTAAACATTTTTGAGGGGAGAACAGACTACGATATTGAATATTGGTGACATTATCCTCATTAAGAATGGTCTACTGAAATCAACTAAGTAACTTGAGCTATACAATATTATGCTTTCACAAATGTTACAAAATAATTATTAAATTAATTCACGTCTAAAGATTGTGTGTACTTATGTTTTTAAGGATGAAGTCAAACCATATATAAATACTGGGTATATTTTTTAAAAAACTTTTCTTAAGCCAAGGTTGAAGGTTTTATCTGTTTCGAAATATTTGCAAATAATCAAGATAGTGGAACATAGAACTAGATTCCACAAGGAATTGCTTGTTAGGTTTAAAATAGAAATGATATCAAGTTTTAGATACTCTCTTCACTTATCGTTATGTTAATTAGTGTTTGCCTAATTAGTGTTCCACTAAGTCGTTCGGGAACTATCTTGCCGGTCCCAAGCCCAGGTAAAGGAGGAGGGTTGAATGTGAGACTAGCAACATCACCCTCTAACATCACTCTCTAACAAACTAAAACGCTAAAGAAAACATAACATGGGTATTCCTCTCAAGAAGAGTTCTCCACTCAACCAGTGAAAGCCTATGGGAAGCTGGTATGCCAACTAATCTCAAAGAAGGCAGGATGGAAATGGACCTAACTTAGAAAAGATTGCGATGGCAAAGAACTGCTGCGGCCCAACGCTCCACTGGAAGTCAAAAGGATTAAGTCAAGAAAGTCAAGTCAATCCTAAAGTCAGCCTAACTTTAAAACATGAACAGGTAATGATAATTTTATATTTCTATTTCTACCAGAAGCGCGTGGTGGCTGAATAATCTCCAGTTCGAATCCCGGAAATGACTGGGATTTGAATTCGAGATTTGTAGGACGCCTCTGGATCCAAGCAACTTGCTGGACATACCTTGAGAAAGTGGGGCGGTTAGTGGTATTGCTGGTTACGTGACATAATCGTTAATCGTAGAAACAGATGACCTTTATATATATATATTTATATATATCATAGGTCTCTAAAGACCTTTTTTTTTACAAAGCTTATATCAAATCAAATTTTAAGCACGTTATTTCTTTATTATATAATTTATATGTACAATACCTAACAAAACATAAATCCATTAAAAGTAAATCAATTAGTGAATTGGTAAGTAAATATTTTGCTTGATATCAAAAAGGAAAATAACTTCTACATCATTGAGAGGTATACTTGCAAATGTGGAATTCTCCCCCTTAGATAACCTTTGTTTTGTTTTTTTTTGCTATTGCTTTGTAAGTATGTTTATATTGTGGAGTCAACGGCAGTTGATAATCGTGTGTTTTTTGAAGTTGTCTGAATTTGTGTCTAGTTTTAGCATCATCTCAGAAGTAAATCAACTTTGTAGAGTTAAACATTTTACTGTATGATTTAATTAACAAAATAAAAGGCACAAAATAGTTAGTATGGAATAGTTTTAAGTTCAGTGCGATTTTTATTCTAAGTTATAATTGAAATGAGTTCATAGGTCAAAGACTACGTCTCAATAAAGAACTATTATATGTGTACTGTAATGTACACTTATGCGTCCACACAGACTATTTGATTAGCTCCAGTGACCTGGAAACTTGAAGAACGCTTGACCCTTAGACCTTCAAAATGATTGACATTTTACGAGGGAGTTGTTTTTTTCCTGATCTCCATACGTCATCATATTTACTCACACTGTCAAGTTTACTGCTCACAGACTTCCTTCTACACACAGCAGTCTACTACATCCTTACTTTAGTCACTGTTGAATATAGGCTATATACATATATGTATTTATTTATTTATACAGTGGCAAAGCAAGGTACCCGTGAGTCCGGGCTCGTGACTGTGAAATTGGGCCCCCTCTTACAGTGTGACTGAACCTAAACTGGGCTCTACTCTATCTAATGAGAGAGTACATTGAAAGCAAGCTACTACGCCAGACAGTGCATATAGTTGCACCTGATCCTCAAGGGGTAAAAGATAATAATTTCTTCAAATTTTGAATATGTCCTGCCTTGTCCTGCCTTATCCTGTCTTATCCTGCCTTGTCCTGCCTTGTCCTGCCTTATCCTGCCTTATCCTGCCTTATCCTGTAGACTGATGACTGCTGAATTATTTTTTTTTTTATTTTGCTATTTGCTGACGACTGTGCCCTAAATGCCTGCTCTGAAAATGATCTGCAGAGCATCCTCAGTGACTTCTCAAGACCATGCTCAGACTTTGGCCTTACAATTAACACAAATAAGACTGAAGTCTTATATTTACCTACTCCTGGGAAAGCCTACTAAGATCCAAGCATCAAAATAAATGGACATAATATAAACGCAGTGGTCAAATTCAAAAAGTCTCGAACAGACGTGTTATGACCACAAATACAAAGCTAGGGATCTATCGAGCCGTCATCCTCTCTACATTGCTCTGTGCCTCAGAAACGTGGACAGTCTACAGGAAACATGCAAAGAAATCGAATCACATGACATGTCTAAAAAAATACTAAATGTCAAATAGCAAGACAAAATACCAGATACTGAAGTCCTTCGAAAAGCGGGTCTGCAAAGCATCCACCGCATCCCTAAACGACTCTTGCATGGCCAACTAACCGAAGGAAGGCGCTCGCAATGTGGTCAAAGAAAGCGCTTCAGGGACATCCCCAAAGCTTCTCTCAAGACGTTCAGTATAGACCCAAGCACCTGGGAGACAGAGGCACATGACAGAGCATCATGGCGTCGCGCTGTGAAATCAGGGTGTTGATATTTCTTCCTGCTAAGGTTCTTGTTATGTCGTACAACCTTTTCATGTCTCTTTGCTCTCCTGCCTTTTCTGCATCGACTGTCATTTTATGAAGGAAGCGTTTTTTGTCCTCTCTTGCATTCTTTCTTACAGACTTGTTTACTGCAAAATACTGAGCTCTAAGGTTAGCTTTTTGCTCTTCATTCTGGCATTGGTTTATCTTTTCTTTTAGCTCTTTCCGTTCTTGGATTCGCCCCATGTCTCCGCAGACAACCATTCCTTGTGTTGTTTCGTTTTCCTGCCTAGGACATCTGTACATGTGCTTTTCCATATCTCTTGGTGAGTGAGGCAGTGCTGCTCAAGGGTTTCATCTGTCACTAGTCCAGCAAGTACTTCAAATTTGTTTTTAACCTCACAGTTAAAGAGTACCTTGTTTTCCTCGCTCTTCAAGTACTGGGTGTTGAATTTGTAGTGTGGTCTGTCTGAAAAATCCTTAAAGGATTTAAGTTTGATCCTTGCTGTCGCTATTAGTAGATGATGGTCTGAAGCTACATCTGCTCCTCGTCTCACCCTAACATCGAGTAGACTTCTCCTCCATTTTCGAGAGATTGCAAAATGGTCAATTTGGTTTTCCTTTTTACCATCTGGGGAAATCCATGTTGTCTTGTGTATATTTTTGTGTGGAAAGATGGTTCCTCCTATGATGAGATCATTGAATGCGCAGAAATCAGCAAATAAGTCCCCATTTTCATTGCATGTGCCTGTACCATGTTTACCCATGTAGAGCTCCTTTCCAGCATTGTTTGTACCTACTTTTGCGTTCAGGTCACCCATAATAAGCTTGATATCATTTTTAGGTGCTTTTTCTAGTATAGATTGAAGAGCGTTATAAAATTCTTCTTTCTCTTCTTCTGGTGCTGCATTTGTGGGTGCATAGCACTGGATAATGGTTATTTTCCTTCCCTTTGCATTAAACCTGGCTGACGGTATTCTTGAGGAAACTGGCTCACATCCCAACAAAGCCTTTGATGCCTCTCTTGATAGTAGAAGTGCTACTCCCTTTGTGTGATCTAGATCTTCATGTCCACAATATATAATGCTTTCTCCAGTTGTCAGATTGTTTAGACCGCTTCCATTCCATCGTGTTTCACTGAGGCCTAGAACCTTGATGTGTACTTTCTCATTTCGTTTGCCACTTCGTTTATTCTGCCACTATCATATAGGGTTCTGATGTTCCAGGTCCCTATCCTGGTTGAGGTCTTGGTCGTCAGAAGGTTTGTCTGTGTGCTAGCTTCCAGACGGCTTTCCCTAGTACACGTCATAAACTCTTCCATAGAGGAACCTTCCTGGCCAAGTTCTAGTTGTTTTGGTGTGTTTCCGGTTTCTGTAGCAATAGTTTAGTGATGTGAGGTTGCGATCACCCCTCCTTCTTTACCCGGGCTTGGGACCGACAAGATACCCCTATAATGTGTACCCAGGCGGAGTTCTATAGTCATTAACAGAGGTATTATTGTCTGATTTCTTTGGTATAAGTGTAATGATAGCCTCATCAAATTGGGCAGGAAATTGTCCAGACTGTAACGCATCACTATACATTTGCAAGAGAAGGGGGCCTAGTAATGGAAAAAAGGCCTTATAAAATTCAAATGTTAGTCCATAAGAGCCAGGAGATTTGTTATTTTGTGTTAATTGCAGAGCGGCTTCTAGCTCCTCCAGAGTAAAGGGGGATTCTAAGTGTTCTTGTTCATAATCCGATAACTGTCTACAATATTGTAAGAATCTATTCTGCATTTCTTTATCCGTAGGTTCGTCGCTATATAATTCTGCGAAATGACGCGTGAATGCATTGATAATCTCCTCCTTATCATCAGTAAAGTTTCCCTTATTGTCAACTATCTTGTCTATTAGTCTACTCCTTTGAATGTTTTGCTCGATGGATAGGAATATTTTATTGGGACCCTCATTTACATTATAGTTTTTACACCTGACTTCAGCTCCCTTATAAATATAGTTGTTTAATCTCTCCAACTCCAGAAGTATGTTGGTTCTAAGTACCTCATCATCTGTGCTCGAGAGAGTACGTTTAAGTCTATCCTGTTCCTGCTTTCGGCGTGTCTGTATTAGTGTGGCTAACGTTTGGCTTTGTTGCTTGACAGATGCCTTAAGTAGTGTCCATGTTTCAGATATTTTGGCATTTGATGCATTTATGCCATGCGCGAAAGCGCTGATTAAAGAAGAAATTGATTCCTTTACGATGGGCATCTCCAGGAGAGAGTTATTAAATTTCCAAAAAGCTGTTCTCCTTCTTGGCTTAATGAACCCTTGAGTTACCTCCACTAGAATGGCTTTTATGGTCGGTAAAGTTCAGTGTCTCCTCTAAGTGACTCGGCCTATTGAACTCTCAGCTGGTACATATAGTCTATCCAGCTGGGATTCAACTGGATGGCTTTTAGATATCATAGTGGTCTCAAGACCGCTGGGGTTCACTTTTCTATATGCATCAACAAGACGAAAGCTATGGATCACTTCAACTAAATAATTTGCTGTCGTTACTTTTAAGTGTCCTTGATGGACGCCTGGGGCTGTGCTTCGTTTATCTAGATTAGATGCTATGAAATTAAAGTCACCACCCAAAATGAGCTTATCCCCACTGTATATATTAAGTAGTGTCTCACTTAAGCCAGCAAAAAAATCGAATTTTTCCGCTTTCTGTGCAGGTGCATATATGTTCACTAGAGTAAATGTGCGTTCCTCCCTTTTAACCTTAACTACAACTATTCTTCCACTATTACCATTATAAGTGTGGACCGTTTTAAATCTATCAGAGACTTGAAATATTGCTACTCCCCTAGCTACGTTTCCTAAACAGAACCACCCATCCAAGAATCCCGTATCTGATATATATATGCGTGCCTTGTATTGTGTGTTGATGTTTGTTTCTTGATGGAATATGAAGTCTGGCTTATATTTCCTAGCTAGTAGTACAATGTATTTTTGTTTTCTTTTTAAGCTGCGAGTGTTAAGTGAAAGGATTCTAATGTCTATCATGATTATGTAGTATTTGAATAAAGGTATTCCTATTAGCTATGTCAGGGATCCCCCCGATGCTGACATCCAACCGCTGATGGCTTGGACTCAGCCTCACAGTCCAAGTCCACAGCCTCCCCGTCTCTAACGGTCCTTGGGCTTGCAAATATATCATCAGAAGAAGATAGAGATAAATATCTCTTCCTTTTTAAATTTAATAGAAGACCCGGGAGCAGATTTCACGGTCTCTCCAGAGCGAAATCTCTTGTTCAGCTTGAAGCCGTCACTACCCTGGGCCTCTACCTCGGCCTCAACCAATGTTGAAGCCTCATCATCCCCCGTCTTGGAGGTTTTTGTATTCGAACAATGTAAATATTTTTAGTATTCCGTTAATGCCATGCAATGAAAGAGTAAATTCTACTGTTTATTCATGCAAATAATTCAAGTATTTTAAATAGTCAACATTTATTGTAAAATTAAAGAAATACATAACACTTGATCCAAAACAAAAGCAAATATTATACACCATATGGAATTTTTTCACAATAGGTAGGCCTACAAGTAATTATTATTACTATTATTATTATTAAATAAAAAATTAATACGTTACATTTAAATGAAACACTGTACTGACAATTTCAGAGTTACCTTCCTTTAATAGATTATATACTACAGTAATAAGATTTGCATTGATTTGTTATTTTGCTCGGACACCAGATATAGCATTTAATAACAACGAACAAGATTAAGATAATTTGATGCATTTAAACGCATTCTCTCATTTAACCCCGTTTGGTCGTGGGCCCGGACGCAATGAACGTCACTGTACATTTATACATTTGTCTTGCTTAAGTTATACAGTTTTTTTTTTTTTTTCTTTCGTCAAAATTATTTTTTAAACTCTCGATCGAATTGACCTATAACCTATGACCTTTACGAGATGCGCCCTCCATCTCATGGGCGCCAACACTATTACCATCACCCTATTGACTCCT
This sequence comes from Biomphalaria straminea, assembly GCA_021533235.1. NCBI lineage: Eukaryota > Metazoa > Mollusca > Gastropoda > Planorbidae > Biomphalaria > Biomphalaria straminea. The sequence goes on from JADKLZ010000003.1 coordinate 24,660,946, forward strand.
TTCCCTTATTTCCTCTTCTAGAAACGGTTCCCAGGGGGTGGCGGTCTCTCCCCATGAAGGGGCAACTGGAAACGTGACGAAAGGTTCTCCTGATTCAATCTCCACATAATACATGCTGATCAATTTTGTTTGTAAATACTGTAGTGAAACTAAACCTATAGTTTTATGTCGACCTTTTTAATACAGAGACTATTAGAACTAGAGTTTTGTACCTAAATACCCGGACTACTAGAGATAGGCTTTTGTAAATACCCGGACTAGTAGAGATAGGCTTTTATAAATACCCGGACTACTAGAGATAGGCTTTTATAAATACCAGGACTACTAGAGATATGCTTTTATAAATACCCGGACTACTAGACATATGCTTTTATAAATACCCGGACTACTAGAGATAGGCTTTTATAAATACCAGGACTACTAGAGATATGCTTTCATAAATACTCGGACTACTAGAGATATGCTTTCATAAATACTCGGACTTTCTGATCTATAGATTATTTATTTTACTCAATAAACAATCTTTAAAAGAAAGAGTTTTATAAACATTTACTTATATTTGTATAAGCATTTCACGTGCTTCTAACATCTGTAAGTTTTTCATTCTTTATAAGATTGTTCAATTATTTACGTTGACCCACATATTAGCATGCTACTAAATGCAGTCTATGTCAAAACAAAAATTATTTATTTCCTAATCTAACAATGACTTTAACGTCAGACAATAAAAATGCGAAATCATATTTTTCAAGAGCCAATGAATCCTTCTCATCTACAATTTTGGAATTCTCAGTCGAAAAAAAAAACAATGCCTAAATCAACCAAATTGCCCAGTAAACCATGACCCTAAGGAATGTAGATATATTCCATCAAAGGTTAATATTATATAAAAAAAAGACCTTATCTACACACTGGACAAACTTTTATAAAAAAACAACTTTATTAACGATCTGGAAACCTGTGGCGTAGCTAGGGTGGTGGGAGGAGGGGGAGAATTTGAAAATCCCCCCTGACCCCACTTGAGGGGGGCCCCCAAAGGATTTTTTTTACATTAAAAATTAAGTATTACACAAAATGTAGGGGCCCCCAAAGAGAGCAGTTCCCCCGGGCCCCCAAACGATGGAAAATTTCCAGCTACTCCCCTGCTGGAAACCACTGTGCAGTTGATATAAGACTGATTATCCCAGCTCCCCAATTAATGAAAATAAGAATAAAGTAGAAAAAGAGCGAAAGAGTTCATTCAACAAAAGTCTTAGATAAACTGTCTTCATAGAGTCTGTCTTTAGTGGCCATTTGACGAAGTTACACTCAAAAATGTTTTTAAAATATTTTATCCTACACAGAGATACAACTATTCCTCTGATCTGTTGATCCCATCCGCACCAAAAAGCTATCACTCCAGACTGACACTTGTATCTGTGTCCATCTTGGGGGCTGACCGCCATGATGCGCCATTGACTGGGTCTCAGTAATCACTCATTATATTCCCTCTGGTCAACTTATACTATTGTGGACATCACATTCGCCGGATTCTCACTCGTACCCGTCCCAACGTTTCATTACAGCAAGCGCCACGAGTCATGCCCGCCGCCCCAAACTCCCCGACTCCCTATACCACAAGAACACCAAAGAGTCATGTCCCGGCGCCCCCCACTTCTAACTCGCCACACTTTTACCCTATTCTTGGAAAAAAAAAGCCAACGCTAAATCAACATGGTACAAATAGCGAACGTGACGAAGTAGGCATTGCCAAGTTCGAGACTGGGTTTCAAGTAGACAGGCCTACGTTATGGTCCAAAGTTGACTTTGCATAGAAGGAAACCAACATACAATTGATTCAATTCTTTATAGACCTAGAAAGAATGTTACATTTCTATCTACAACAGAGAGGCAAACCACTATGTAAGATTCGATCCAAGAAACTTGTAATACTTTTCATCTACAGAGCTTTCACTTTTTAACATTCCATTGAAAGTTGTCAAAGAGCTTCTATTACATCTCAAGTAAACTTCCCGTTGATATCACTCAGAGAAAGGTCACCAAGGAGCTTATCTTTGAAAAGTGAACGATATATTGTGGGAGAGACTTGGGTTTAAAGTTACTTTCAAAATTTTCTGTAGAGTTATAAATATATTTTAGGGTGAAAGCAATAAATCCCAGTCTTGTATTTCTAAAGGAAACTGACCAAATTGTATCCGGAATGACGTGACTGAACGTCTCCAATCAGTTGAGTTTGTGAGAAATAGGATAGAGTACAGAGAATCAGGGATGGACTACAAACATAATAGATATAGAATATAAAATAGAAATAGCCTACCTTAAACACACAAATTTTTGTTTGTTAATGAGTCCAGCTAAATTGGAAATTTGGCATTCATTCGGAGATAATATACTTTGCCAAGGAATTGTACACAATAATACTTGTATATGTAAAGTACGAAATGTTCTAGATGATATTAATTCATCAAAAATGTTGAAGTGTACTTAAAAGCAAACAATTCCTTTCTGCTTCAAAGGTGTGTACGTATTTGTTGTTACGCAGTTAAATTGCTTATACAAAAACTATTCCATAAAGTGTTGAGTGAGAAGATGAACAATAGAATGATGTGTACAGCATATATCAGGAGTTTCTAATATCCGAACATGGTTGGACTAAAAAACTTTCTTGTACGTGAGATTACAAAATGTGTTTTTCTAACAGAATCCATTAACAAAACTTAAGTGAGGGATGAGAACATTACTAAAGGGTTTACTAAGGACCACCTTACTTTAAACTGACGAATTGTTCCAACCATTGGTCAACGAGGACGGGACAGTGCTAAAATGTAAGGAGTAAGGACTGTAGTCGGCATGATAGGGAATTTTATAATGGTCAGTGCTAGATAGAATGAAAGAATTAAAAGTGCTTAATTGCTAAAATTGCTAAGAAATTATTTTTTTTAATCTTGAGGCATTTTTATCCATTTTATTTTCCTACAGGTTTTCTATGATCGGGTCAATTAACAGAAAGATGTAGATTGTCTGTTTTGATTATTTGTTTTATTTTATATATATTGTGGTTAGGACACCAGGTGGAAGGAGGCTTCAGACATTGCCAATGGCGCGGGAGGACCCAAGTCTAAGTCTAATATTTTTGTTTGAATGTTATATCTAGTGCAAAAGAAAACATTATTTCATTCCATGGTTGTTATGTGATGTTTATGTTACCACAGTAAAAAACATGTCATTGAAATAATTCAAACATTTCAGTTTGGCTCTAAGACTCGACATCTTGACCTCACAGCAGACACGTTCAGTGCTGAAATTTTTATTCTTTCTAAAAGTAAAAAAAAAAAATTCCATTTGTTAGTGATAAAATAAATTTACTGACCTAACCCAATTCAAAATGTTGACTCGAGTATTGATTTACAACTTCGATATATTTACTATACTTAAAATTTGGAGGGGGGGGGAGTGGAAAATAAAAGATTAGTTCAACAAGATTTATGTGCTCTTTCTTCAGGGCTACATAGATCCACTGGAATGTCTGCGTATCTTTGACTTTTGTATAGTAGAGACAGGACAAAAGTTCATCCTACCGAGATAAGATGCTTTGATAATGTATTACGTATATATTATATATAAAGATGATCAAATTGTTTTTTAAAAAAGGGTCCTTAGATCCTCTGGAATTTTGAAGATCTTCAAAGAAAAAAAAAACAGAGGCAGGTTAATGAACCAATGAAAAGACACTATCAAGGAATAGAAGTGCTTTCACTGGATAAAATTCCAAGAATGGAAAATTGTGTAGAGGATTGCAAGAGGTCACCACAATTCTTGTGTTGCTTCAAGTTTGAAACAGAAAACTGAGTGGACATTAGCATTTCCTGAAGGCAAAGTTTATTTTTCTCGCACAATTCTCTAGGACATACACTAGTAGAAAACTGAGCCCAATACAAGCAAAATTCTCAGTACTCTCACAGACTCATTTGAATAATAATGGCAATGTATTTGATTCCGAAGAATAAGTACGAGCGCTTCTTCTCGTATGATTAGACAAATCCAGTTGCAACCTGCATATTTTTTCACATCTTATGCAGACAAAGCCATAGTCCGTTAAGACTTCACCTTTTCGTTTTCTAGGCAACGGCTTATCCTTAGGCGTCAAATATGTGTCCCGAGGAAAAGTCTTGGATTTCGAAGAATAAGTATGAGGGCAATGTCTCGCATGATAACGCAAATAAAGTTGCAAGCTGCATTTTGTCAGCTCTAATGATCATTACTTTTGCAAGACAGAAAAGAGAATCCAAAAGGCAGAGCGAATCCCTTTGAAACCAGAACAAGATTTACGTATATAACGATCGGCATAATATATATAGATCTTTTTGTTTTCCAGTCAAGGTTATATATATATATATATA
>JADKLZ010000003.1:24682819-24692937 GCA_021533235.1 Biomphalaria straminea
TACAGCAGAGCACTCGGGCCCTACGTCTGCTATGGCTCTATACTAGCTTTACTCTAAGTCTCTTCTTTTATTCAAGATTTATTGACAAATGTTTAAATCTACTTGTTAGACTACTTATGTTAGAATACCTTTGATTTTGTCTTTTTTTTATGAATAGCGTAATTTTAGTTTTTTTGTGTTTATTTTTGGCCACCAACTTCACTTTGCTTAGGGCCTCCAGTTACCTAAGGCCGGTCAGATATATAGAGAATTAGGTATTTCATATCTGTAGAACATATAAATAGCCAGTAAATCAATGTTGTGTGAATAAAGAGAGTTTGCCATGTACTTAACGATTGCTCGGTTTGATGCAATGCAATTAACTGCAATATCCTAGGACTTATTGTTGAACATTCTGCATAGCATTCTTGGATTTCTTGTCATCTATAATCAAAGTATATGTAGGTGTTTTTTCCTTGTTTTTTTTATTATTATTTTTTGTTTTTGTTTTTATTGTAATAAAACCCGTTTATCTAAGAACAGAAAACCATACCTGTATTGATCTAACCATATTGAATTTATAGAGTATCGATTGACAAATTAATATGGACCTAATCTTTTAACTCCAACTTAAATAACTGGCTACAGATTTTGAAAACTTCCAGATTAAATTTCTAAGGTGTGATTTCTTTGAACTTCAACTTTTTTAAAGACTCACACAAAATCAATTTTTCAACCAATGTTTCTACTTTTTATTTTGTACATTTTTGGAGAATGAATTTTTATCTTTGCTATCATAATTTTTTCTCTAACTTCTGCAACTTAAAATGAGAAAAAAATGAACTTATAATTGAATGGAGATCCCAATGAACAAAAATCAATAGCTTCAGAAGTATGTCACTATTCGAATACAAAATTTCAACCTAGCAGTAACATTACAAAAATACATCAGCTCAAACAAGCAGACACACAATTCTAAACATGCACGCGCTTGCGCATGTGTAAAACCAGTAAGCTTAAAAAAAACATTTGTGAACTTTGACTTTGTCTCATGTCATGTCATTGCTGACACCAATCAACTTCCTCAAGGCGACTCAGTTCTGATCGAGTTCTGGACAAAACTTCTAATACTGACTTAGTATCTTTTACTTCCAATCCAGGTTATTACTAGCTAATCCAGGACCTGTTTAATTCTAACACAGCGGTTCTCAACCTTTTAAGCTCGGCGACCCCTTTTACAATCCCCCACTCTATCACGCCCCCCCCCCCGCGCACACACACACAGCAATAGAAAAATGGACAAAACCAATTTATTTTTTCGATGGTCCTAGGCGACCCCTGGCAAATCGTCAATCGAACCCTAAGGGGGTCGCGACCCACAGGTTGAGAACCCCTGTTCTAACACATTCACAGAGTCCATTTAAAACACTTTTAAGAACCGCTTCGTAGGAGCGTAGATGTAGAACTAGAGTAAGCTGAGAACTTATAACATGACGTGATCTGATTCTACGACATTCTATTTTAAAACCTTGCTAGTACATTGATGAAATGTACACTTTTATTGTACACATAAATAGTTGAGAAATTTAGTTCAATAATTTAAAAGATGAAATAAAAAAATTGAAGTGTAACTTTTCCCCAGCCGCCTCCAAATCTGCTCGTGTTAATACCTCTCTGTGTTGACCAGGAGGGGGCGGGGAGAGATTAGGTTTTCCGGTTTAACAGGACAAGAGACATGGGAATTCATTTCATTTCATCAAAATGTTTTGTTCCATTTCTATGCAGTTTAGTTTTTTATGTTTCAAAAAAAAAAAAACGTGTGGTAAGAGACGCCCAGGGAAAAGTCCGAAACCATTTCTTTAATTGTTGCCATTTTAGTGAACAATGGCTGAGCATTGGTTGTAGTGTTAGAGAAACCGTAGTGTTCTGTTTGTTGTTGGTAGAGAGATATAGATCAGTGATGACAAAACTACGGCCCGCGGTCATTTCCGGCCCGCGTTTAGATCTATATCCGGCCCGTAAAGCAGTGATATCCTAACCGTCGAGATTTCTACCCACAGCCGCAGAGTCTCGGTTCCATTGGACTCTTAGGGTGAGAGCGGTGCATACTGCAAGCCCCAAACTGGTTGGTCACTGATATAAATTTAAGTACTTTTTTTCCCATCGTTCTTTAAAAAAATAATTTTCTTTAATTTTAGAAAGATAAAGATCTAATTGTGTCTTAGAGAACATCTCTCACTCTATAATCCATCGTTCCCAGACAGCTGCCAGACATAGCGAGAATATGTTCTCACAAAATGTTTTTGTAAGCCGCCCAATGATCATCGATTTGCGAGTTTTTTTCTCAGGTTTGACTCCCGAAGCCTTTTCCATGTTGCAATTCAGATGCAAGGCGACATAGATTTGGATTCAGCACTCTTGAGTTCACGTTAAATATTTTTGACAATGTGACAAATTGTACTTGATGTTGGTGGCGGCCAAACAACCGCAGGCCAGAAGGGCGATTTAGTTTTCCAGTTGCCCAAGTTTTCAAGTAATTCTGGCAACAAATTTGAGAACGTTACAGCCAGGAGATCGAAAAACGTTATTCTTTGTATCTCTTTGTCTTTTTGCTTTTTTGTTAAGTTCTTTTGTACAGCGTCTTTACGGTGCTTATCTTTATTTGCGCTTATCTTAATGTTTGCTTATCTTAACAATAAAGCATCGTTTATAATTAGTGTATAATTACTGCTTAAAGATAGTAACAGTTACTGTAGCCAGATAAGATCCAATCCATGTAACCTTTTGTTTTAAATGTATATATTTGAAAATTATTTCTTTTTCTCACGTTCAACATCAAAGTAAAAGTCTACAATGTCTACTATTTCTTCCAGTAAGTAGAGCTCAGGCCTAATTAAAGCATTTTTTTCTCAAAACTTTACTCGTGACCTCCCCCCCCCCTAAAAAAAACAACTATGCAAAAACATGGGGGTTTGCACACAACAAATTGACATCTGAAGGATGATATAGCACTTTGAAGAAATTTGAACGTTCTGACGCGTATCAAAAATAGAGGCTACAATTGTATTCTTCTTTAAAATAGTTTTATGAATCGATCATGTTATTGACGCTTCTCAGAAAACAAAAAGGAATGAAAGGTCCAACTTGGGAGGTTTCACTGAAATTAATAGTTTATTTATTTAAATTGGTAATAATATAGTTTTTTATCTGATTACTAGTCAAATATGAACTTATCATATGTTCAGATCTGCTATCTGGGATCCACAATTCAAGACGACCTCTCTCTAGATGAGGAGATAAAAAAACGTATAGGGAAGGCTGCATCGACCTTCGCTAGACTCAGGTCAAGAGTTTGGGAAGACTGAACTCATTCCATTTGCAATGTCTTCGTAGAATCTTGAAAATCACATGGAAAGAAAAAGTGTGCAATACTGAGATCCTTGCACGAACAGGTATTCCCAGCATCTTTACAGCCCTCAGACAACGCCGCCTGCGCTGGCTTGGACATGTTCGCCGAATGGAGGACAATCGCATACCGAAAGACATCCTCTACGGACAACTTGCGACTGGCTCAAGAAAAACTGGTCGCCCCCACCTCCGTTACATAGATGTTATAAAACGTGACCTAAAATCAGTGAACATCAATACTGACCAGTGGGAAGACATAGCTCTAGACCGCACCAGATGGAGAGAGACAGTGACGAAGAAGGCTATGGACAGCGAAAGAGCATGGGCCTCAGCTCTGGAAGAAAAGCGGACAACGCGGAAACTGGCCAGCTTCTCTACCACTGTAGCGAAGACCACCTTTACCTGCGATACTTGTGGACGGGAGTGTCTCTCCAAAATAGGGCTCCACAGCCACACGAGGAAGTGTGCGAGATGAACCATAGTCGTTCTACGACTGAAGGAGGCCAATGATGAACTTATCAATGTGATGCAAGTATAACAGTTTTTCGCGCCTTCTTTGTCAGAACCGTAGGGGGAGAACACGCCCTACAGTTTAAGAAAGGCCGGCCTCAAAACAACACACATACACACACACGAGAGATCTTTCACGATTATAAACTACCAAAAATATCAATTGTAGCTGTTGATCTAGATATAGCAATAAAATTTATATTTGTACCGTCTATTCTTTAAGTATGTCATTGAACCTTGGAATAACAGATTTACTCATGCACCCTTCACTGAAAACATAATCTGCAATCAAATCTGTTAATAGTAAAATTGTTAACTGAAAACCGAGGGACAAACACTCACAGACATACACACACACGCACACACGCAGACACATTGGGGCAAACACTGTTGCATTATATCCAGCATGGTGATTACACTAGACGCGAGTTGAAGTCTCTTGTAGACTTAAAAGTGGCGTAAACCCTAACGGTTATTTATAATACGGTTCAGGAAACGAAAAAAAGTAAAATCTAATTATACAATATTTATAAATTGAAAATATATTTTCCAGAACTTGATTTGCTAAAGAAGAAAAATTTCATAAAACCGTATTAGTCTTCAAGACCTTTTGGCGCACCTCGGCTCGGCATGTGGCACCCGGGACTTTATGCCCCACCCCACCCTTTGCCACCCCCCTCCCCTCACAACGCCCTTGTGCCTAGTTCATGAAGGTCATGATACGAGCAAGTAAAAAAACCAACTTCGTAGTCCTACAGATCTGCCAGCATCTAGTATTTGCTGTAATACTAAAGAGAAATGCAACTAAGAAAAGATCAAAGTTTGAGTTACACCATTGCACAACTAGAGACTGTCCGTGAATCAATATTTCATTCATTGTTCAATTGTCTCTCAGTACTGGGGTGAATAATCCTTTGTTATTATTTTGGTTTGGTTGTGTGTTAGATTCTTGTTGGCACTTTGCATGGTTACATTGGGAAGACATAGACCTAGACCGCACTAGACGGAGAGAGACGGTGATCAAAAAAAGTTATGGACAGTGACAAAAACATGGGCCTCAGCTCTGGAAGAAAATCATGCCTTATGAAAAACGGCCGGCTCCTCTACCACCAAAGCGAAAGCTATTTTAACCTGCGATATATGTAGATGGGAGTGTCTCTCCAAAATAGTGCTCCACACTCACATGAAAACGTGTTCGATATGAACCATAGTCATTCTTGAACAGAAGGAGGACAACAGACATTGTATGGTATATAGTTTAGGCTTACTCTCAAGATGGTTTTCTTTATAGCCAATTCTAGGACAGTGAAATTATTAAAAAAGCAGTATTTCGGTCATATATACTGGCAAAAAAATTGACTCTTCTATACTGTGAAAAAATGAAAACTGAGCTGGTTGGTTCATATTTTAAGGCACGATTCACTTTCATCGTTCAAGTTCCAGTAGAGGCACCGTGGAAGAAGCGCAAAGAAAGTCTGGCTAGACAAAGTGAAGAATGGATCAGCCTCTCTCTGGATATTCGACTAACGATAGAAGCTGACCGAAAAGAGTGAATGGATTTGGTTAAACAAACCATGACTGCACTTCTAGGACGAAAGTTAAGGAGCTGATTAGGAGGATGATTGTTGGGACTTTGCGTGTTCAAATTTTAGACAAAATGGAAAAAATAATTACTTTGCATGCGCAATGACTGCTTAGCAATTTTCGTTTACCTATCATTGAGTTGTCACATTTGTAATCACTTTATAGCAGGAAAATTATAATGTCTAGTGCAAATTAAAGAAACTACATCCAAAAACGTTTTATCGGTATTATAAGTTAAAATAATGAATGCGCTCGAAGATATACGACTTATCGAGTAATTAAAATAGTTATATTCATGCAGTAAAGACCATGTTGAAATATAAGTTTTATTTTGATAAACGTGTAGTGGAATAACATTTTACGAGTTTTACAAACGGTATCGGTTACAAAGACCCAATTGTACATATGTTTTGTTTATATTTTCGAGTAGGAAAAATCAGTATTGCTGCTATTCATTTAGTGTTTTCCAAAATTATTGGCTATTTTTATTTTAAAATAAAATTTCTCTCAGTAATTCAATAATTTGGGTCGAGCGAAAGAATCACACAGAACCAATATTTTCCAAACCTTCCAATAAGTGAATAGTCCGTTAAAACCACCTGAACATATCCACCACAACAATTTTTTAAATGTTAAAATTTAAAGGTTAGATATAGATTACAAAACCTTAATGTGATCATTTAGCGCTCTAGTAAAACATCTGCTAATTGGTGAGAATGAAGTATGTAACCTGCGTAAGTTTATATTCCTTTGAATAACCAACTCTTCTGTTACTGGGGAGAGTTTCTCAATTCTTAGGAAGCACCCCCCCTCAGGTGTGGGAAAAAAGGGGGAAGCTATTTGATGTCTCTGTAAGAGACAAAAATGTATTAGTTTTATTGTAGTTATAAATCAATGTTTGAATAGTCACCGAGTAAAACTACAATTGTTTTCAAAAATGAAATTTGGCCTACTTTAAGCAGCAGACGATGTTTCATCTTGGAAGTGTTTCACTCACACCTTAGAATGTCTCTCTAACCTACTCATGTCAGAACGGTCGAATTTTTTTCTTCGACACTCAAACATTGTTCTGTTGACGACATTTTTGCGAAAAACACAAACACACACACGCACGCAAACACACACACACACGCACGCACGCACTCACGCACACACACACACACACACACACACACAAAAGGTTTGCTACAACAAATGTTGCTTATCACGAAGATTAAGGGAAATCACTCTCGTTACAGAAGTACGTACTTTTCATGTTCCTCAAAATTTCCTTTGCTTTACAGAATTAGTTAGAACTGCCCCATTTCTTTAGTTTGACTTATTAGACTTGCGTTTTTTTTTGTGTTTTTTTCATTGGATGAATAATGCGCGCTAACATTGGGGTAGCGCATATCTGAGCTATAATGCTTTGAGATTTTTGGCGGTACATAATGAACAATGGAATTGGGAAATTCAATTGAATACTGTTTCCTTTCAACATTGAATTCTCTCACTAATATTATATAGTTTTATTGAGTAAGTGTTTCATTTTAAAAGCAGAATGTATAAATCAGCTCTTCTCAAGCTTGACGTCCTGATAAAGGGGAGAGGGGGTTGGGGAGTCATTATACTTTTCTTAGAACAAAAACAAAAAGATGTTTCATTTCCTCGTGCGTGTTGCTCTTACATTTTTTTTTAATTTGAAATCCTTATTTGTACAAATCAATAATAAAATTCTCCGCTCTATAACAATGATAATGGACCAAAGCTATTTTATATATAAAAGCAATTTAAATAATAATAATAATAATTAATAGTTTAGAATATGTTTCATTATCAAGTTGTAAGGGACGAAAAGGAAACTTTTCAAAGTCCAAAACAGACAACCTGTTCACTAAATAAATACAGCCCAACTAAAAACAAAATAGAGTAGACTAAGAAAAAAATAATGTTAAAAATTATCATTTTTATTATTTTCCCCAATAGGCGAAATCGTTTTTCATATCGTGGAGAATGTTTTTTCTTTATATAGATAATCAATTTTCTGGATAAATCTGTTTGATTCAGTTCTTGGGGATTAATATTTATACATTTGACCATAAATACCTAAATATTTCATAGTGGCACCATCAACTCAAATACAAATGGCCAACATAATGAATTAAGAGATAGATATTGACGACATTCAGTAAGCTGTGTCAAAGTTTGAAGACAGATTTTAGTTAAAATATTATTTATAACAAATAGGATCTATCAACTTTTGCGGATCAATGGGTCTAGTGTGCTACAAAAAAAAAAATATTTCCTTGTATTACAAATAGCTGTAACAGTAAATGAAGCTACAAAGAAATACTATTATGACCTATAACTAAAAGGTGTGCGCGCTGGGCTGTCGTTCTATTGTCTCGATGGTCCCGGGTTCATACCCTGCCCGCTGCCATCACTCGTCGACCTGCGGGAGGTCTGGAAGTTGATTATCTTAAACTCTGAAGCATCATCCGAAACATATAAACCATTTTATCACTATTGGCTCTAGGCGAGAGGTTTGTAATAAATGTGTATTCAGATTGGCAGGATTTATTTTATGACAAAGATTTAGATCTAGTTCGAACTAATATTTTCAATATTTTCTTCTCACAAGATGTCTTTATGTAATCTCGTGTGTTTAAGTGCACTTCTGTTTCTTTAAAATACTAAATAATAGTATGCGTAAAATGGCTGTAGTAACTGTTCACAATGTAATTAAATTTTTATTTCCTTACGTACATGTCTATGGTGAAAATATTTTAATCCAAAGTTGTTTTTTAAGTCAACAGTTAGTTTCTTTTTAATTATAATTAAAGAAAAGGGTGAGGGGTATGCAGAGGTAGCACAAATAGAGACCAACTTGTGTGAACAGGAAAAAAAAAGCAGCGCAACAACAATAAAACATTCCGATCAAATGATTGCAATATATCTAGACACTTGTCTATAAAAGCTGTTTAAAAAAATCCCGTCTAAATGACATCCAAGTTAACCTAGTTCATAAGGTAGTTCTGTTCAAATCCCTTCTAATCTCTTTTCAGTATCGGCGTGAAACAAATGAGAACAGTTTTCAAATCAATATTTTTTTAATATTGTATACTTTCTAATAAGGGCTCACATCAAGGTAAATTTAAAAAAAAATAAAGAATTACCAAAATAGAAATCTGTCTAACAGAAGTTGCGACTCCGATCACTTGTTGATTCTTTCATCTCCAGTGACTCTATCCGATGGTGAAATAGCGGAACACTTGACACTTGTTTGACAAACTTGAATAGAGCCTACACAATAAACGTTTATATAGCCTATAAATAGACGTATATTTAGTCTTTACAATAAGCGTATATATAGCCCATACAATGCATTTATCAAGATCAAACTTCAATACTGTGATCTTGTGTCTCCAATCCAATCCAAGTATTGAGAATGTCTTTCGTTGGCGACATCTCACAAACAATTCAGAACGTTATGAAATAGCGAAAAACTTAAAATAAACTATTTACGAAAGTTTAGATCCAAACTGAAAACAGTTTCTGTGATTAATATTTAAAGAAACACTTCTACTTATATCACCTGGATTTGAAATTTCACACATGCGCTGTGATAAGTGAGGGATGTCACAGAAGTAGGGACAGAACTTATGACGCTAGTAAACACTGTAGGCTCACAAATTGCATTGAGATAAAAACTTACTTTATTTAATTTTTGTATTTAAATTTTGTAGAGCCGTATATGCTTCATGATTTTAGTTTGAACTTTTTTTCATTTGATAACATTTAATAGATAATATAAGAATGGTGAGCTACAAAAATATAAACAGTTGGCCTGCTATGATTTTCTGGGTGAAGTAATGGTAGCTATCTTTCGCTAAGTCTGTCTAAAGTTTGCGTACAAACTATCTAAGTAAATAATAAGCCGCTGCGTGTTTGGTATTCAATATTTGTATCACGAGTTAGTGTTGAGTTAAAGCACGCTAGTTATTTCATTCTTGCCATTAGGAGAGCGATCCAATTGAAGACAGACACTTAGATCTGGTACTGTCTCGAGTCAGGCCAGGCTGCAGTGGCTATACGGTGCGGGGGGGGGGGGACAGGCTGGCGAAGTTTCTGGCTCTCTGTCGACCAGTGTGAAGCCAGGGAGCAGATCCTCTCGCCTCTCCCCCCCCCACTCCCCTTATATTCATATTTTCTGTTACACCCCCCTCACCCAGACACACACACAGTCAATCCAACATATATTTTTCATAACCTCACATTTTGTTTTGTTTTTAGTTCAACTTTATAACCTTTCGAAAAAAAAAATTGCAAAATCATTTTCATCTAGCATTGCCCTAAATGAGCATTTCTTAACTTGATATCTAGTTGATATATATGAATTGTTTAGACGGGATACATCTGCTCAAGTCTGCCTTGAACTTATTTTTAGTTTCATATCTGTAGTTGCATCCTGGTGTCAATTTCGAATTACGCTTAAGCTTTAAGAACTGAAATCAATCCTAATATAAGTTTATAGATATAACAATACTGGCTCAACAATAACATGACAACATTAGCTCAACATTAAAACAACAACACGTGTTAAACAATAAAAAAACTGGCTCAACAATAACATAACAAAACTGGCTCAACAATAACAT
>JADKLZ010000003.1:24702811-24714707 GCA_021533235.1 Biomphalaria straminea
TAACTAATACAAGATCTAGGAATAGCGCCATTAGGGCGGAGTGCTTAGACCGATTCTTCCAGACTCCCTAAGACCTACATGGGACGCTCTGTTCCCCACCGCTGCCTCCTGGCTACTTCTAATCGATTAGACAATATTTTTTTAGAAAGGGAAAGGGGTGCAACTCCTGGTGTTGTGCCCAATTTAATCTCCCTTTCTTGTACTTTTACAACGGAGTCAGGTCGAGCAATCAGTAATCTCCCTTTCCCCACTCTCTATCGTAGTTGGTGCTTTGTAGAGTCAACTGAAACCTCGGCATTAAGAAGATAATTCAAGACAACATTGTAGATCTCTTGCTCTTTAAATCAACTTATAAACAAAATACAATATTTGAAATACTTTTAACATGTTAGTTCCTTAATTAATTAATTTCTTAGGGGGAGGGGGAGCAGTTGTAAGGACCTAAATAGAAATCTTAATCTGACTTGTATAAACTACCGCATGGTAACAATTGAAGAAAATAAAGTGAAAAATACCGAAAATATAAAATACCACAGCATATTTCTATATATAAATATATATAAATATAGGGGATAAAATTTTGTACTATATTTTGTACACATTGACCATAGACCAGTGATGGGCAAACTACGGCCTGCGGGCAAACTCCGGCCCCCGGAAAGGTTTGATCCAATCCGCCACATGTTTTTAAAAATAATTTAAAATTTACAAATTTCCTTCAAATTGTAAGAATTTAATTTTTCAATACAAGATGAACTATTGAAGTAATATTGCACATTTTTAATTTCTATCTTTCGATCAAAGTTGTTGTTCCATTAGACTCATGAAAACGTTTTAGGGACGCCCTTGAGTCCACCCAATTTTAGAAGGTACCCGACATTAGTTGGGACAAAGTAAAGGCAGTTGGTCGTTAAGCTGGACACACGAGAACCTCGTCCACGGTGGGTCCCAGAAACAGATGGCCCGTAGATCGCAAAGTCTAATAATAGATTACTTCCTTTTTTTTTTCTTTTAATTGTATTCAAACATGTTCGCCAAATATTTTTTTTAATTAATTAAATGTCAAAAACAAAACAAAAAAAAAAAAACAACGTAAGTTGAACTAGTCCGTCAACTTTTAATAATAACTTCGTCAAAAGCAGATCCAAATTAAGAAACACTCCAAGCATCATACAAGCGTTAGTCTAAGTTAAATTGTAATATCCTTAATTCTGATATTAATTTACTGTATTTTCTTCATAAAATAATTATGGTTCGCCAAAGATTTTTTACTTTAATTTTTTGGCTTGCAAAAGTTGGCCCATCACGGACATAGGCTGACCTCTAGGATAGTCAAAGAGTATCACAAACTTGCTGTATTTTATCACGTCAAATATTTTCTTTTAAATCTTCGTATGAACTGTTTTTTAAAACCAAAGAGAAGCCAGACTTTCTAATTGAAAGAAAATGTCACAAATAATTTGTCACACGTGACATGTCACCAAAGCTTTTAGGATTTTACACAAGCTCTTTTTTTTTTTTTTTTGCATTCTCTGATGATGCTACAATGTAATGAGACCAACCAACTGGCAGACAGGGGTGGACAGTCTACGGAACAACACCCAGACACATTGTAGTCTAACTGTAACAGAAAGGAACCAGTTTTTACTTGACACAGTCTAGTGTCCATCCCCAATGTTTACACTGGAAGACTCGTGAGATCTTTGACCATGTTGATGGATATTAGTCACATAATGTATTTTTTAAACTAATGTAATTATGGATTAGAATATGTGTCCAAGTTAGTTAATTATTATTTCAACATTTTTTTCTTATTGAATTTATGGTTGGTATTTTTTACTTTTCTATTTTTACAAAGCATATATCAAATGTCTCTGTTTGTCTGTCTGGTTGTGTAAAAAGTTTGTACACGTTATTTCTCCGAAAACCCAGTCTCGGATCAAGCTGAAATTTCGTTAACTGATTTTTTTTTTACCCAACAACACAATAATCAATTCTTAAAAAAAATAATAATAATTAATTAACTATTGGTAATTAATTATTTTGTTTGGTATCTCGAAAAATGGAAAGAAATAAAACTAAACTGAAATTGTGGTATAAGCTGAACTAGTTCCTTTTAAAGGTCGCCGCCTTAAAGTAAGTTTGAAACAAACAATACATAAATATACAATTTTCTATTTTCATAATCACCTTACTTGAGTTCAAATTCAGGTCGTCCCCCCCCCCTTTTTTTTTTTTACAAATGCTTACAAACGTGATTACGATAAAATTCATCCAGAAACAAGTTTCTTTCCCCCTAGCCCTACTTTACCCAATGGTCCAGATAAGTGATAGGATCATAGAGGAGTGAGAGAGATAAAAGAAGAAATAGTGGTAAACAAAAACAATTGGTAACAATATTTATAATCGCACAGATTTATTTTTGTTAGTCTAGGTCTAGATCAATTACAAATTTAATCACATAACAGATCCAAATTAATTGATACAATTACACCTCTTACACATTTTATTTTGAAGTATTTTTATGTTTTTATTGGTTTTCTTCATAGAATTCTTGAACTCTTTTTCTCAAAGTCAATAATAAAACAGAAAGGAAGCCGCGACTCATATGTAGAGTCCTGTAGAGAGGTCTTAAAAGAAAAATGAAATGTCGCTGATTCATTGAATTTGTATCGATCAATCTCTACTTAGATCTACATCTATTGGCGATTTTAAACTTTGTTTTTAAAAAGTTGAATGATAAAGTTGAGATCCTATTTAGCTCCCTTGTTTATTGTGAAAGTGTCCATTCATACAAAAGACCCGAGTGATTTAAATATTTAACCCAGTTATTCCCAAACTATGGATCTCGAAACTACTGTCCAAAGTGGATCATTGAAAAAATAACTGCAAACTGGAGTGAATCGGTTTCATTTTGAGTCTGCGTGTGTTGATGCGACTCGTGACACACGTCTGTCAAGGACGCTACATTGATCTGTAATGTTACCAACCAACTAACATACAAACAGAAGACAATTTGTTTCTACAGTGTTAAAACGTGAAAAAAAAAATTAATTAATTACTTAAAAAAAAAAAAGCATTGCTTATCAACGCTTCCTTTATTCTGTACACCGGAAACGCCAAAAAGCCTGCTAGTTTCAGTTTTTCCGCCATGTATGAAAGTTTCCAATGCATATTCGAAGGGGTTGTGGTTTGCGTTGCTTATCGCTATTAGTTGAGCGTAAACTTCGCCTTCAAAAATCTAAGTACTATTTATAGTTTTATACCCACCTTGTCATCCGGGTTCCCTTTATTCAAATGAACATTCTCGGTGGATCCAATTTGCTGAAGCTCCAGCTCCGAGATTCTTACTTCCCTTATGAAGAGCGACAAAAACACACTAGCGCCATAATTGGCTTCTGTTGAGTTCTAAGCCAACTTCCTGGGCCCGAAATGAGCATTAGATGTTTTAAGAATTCAGTTATAGAGCAGCACGCCTAGAAACAGTCAATATCAATTTGGACGTTGCAAGTCTTGCATTCTATTGCATAAAGGGATCAAGAAATTGGCTTGTCACAGCGACTTAATGTTGGTCGAGCTCGCCCTCACATCCCCCCTTCACCCAATCTGTTTTCTTTGGTCAACTAGAATATCATGTCCGCACGCTCAGCATAGGAGCAAAGCGAAAGATAGGAAGCGATCTTAGGTATTGTTTGTTTCTGAAGAGATCAAGTTTGGCTTAGGGAGGCGCCTTTAAACGCCTTTATATATATATATATATAGTGAGAAAAAGAGAGAGAGAGAGAGAGAAAGAGAGAGAGGATAACAACAAATGTCAAGGGAAGGAACTTTGATTTTCATGACATTGGTAAAACAGGAAAAATAGGCTTGTCTTCGAGTCCGAAGATTAATGAGGAATACAGTGTTTATATAGTTGACAAATAATTTGATCTGAAGGGGACGGCCGGACAGACAGAAAATACAAAAACAACTTCGTCTTTTTTTTTTCATGGAAGAGTAGGGGGGGAGGGAGGGGGGATTCGCTTAAAAGGGAAACAATAAGCGAAGTTAATTATAACTTTTCTTTGTTGACATGCTATGAATCTGAAACTATAAAGGCCATCAATGCTTGCTCTCTCTTTACTTAGTAACAGACACCCATACTATATGAGTCTATATCCATTCATCCCTCCAACCATCGAATAGGACATGGCCTAAATTTTGCCGATGTGCCTAAAATAAAAAAACTCAAACCACTCCCTTACACAGAGTATACCTAAAGAGGTGCAACATGAGCCTTCTCATAAAGTGTATGACCAATGAACTCAAACCTGGACCTCAATCACAAGCCAAAAGTTTGCCATACAGATCAATGGTGGAGAGGAATTCCGACCATCATTATTTTAAACCTAGCCATTTATACCCTAGTCTCTATCTCATGAGTAGATCTACAAGGAATTACTTTATATTCATTTTCCTATCCGTCATGCCATTTTCGGACTGGAGAAAACGAATTCAAGGACATGAATATATGCTTTATATCGTTCTCTCTTTTTCTCTGATACTGAATCTCATTGATATTCCAGTTCAGCATCTTTCATAGCATTATTTTTTTTAATCAAAATTTTCTCTTCTTCTTTTGCCCGTAACTCAAGTTCATGTCACTACCAAACGTTGGATATAGTTTTATACAAGTGACACAACTCTGGTGAGTGATAAAAAAAAAGAGGGGGGGGGAGAATGATCACGGCCCAGAACATGTAGAGAGCTCAGTGATAGTTACATCAGCCCCGAGTCTGACATGAGCGAGATATGACAGCAGCTCATTCGGAAAGGATCATCACGTGACAACAAGGAAAGACAACTGTAATCCGGTCAGAGAGTTACTACAGCTGATTATATGTCTTCCCTCCCCTTGCCAGGATCCAGGAAACTGATCCCTGTGTAGGATAACTGTTTCAAGTTAGAAGTAACTGATATGCCTGACTGTACAGACGAGATATCAATATATTACTAAACTTTGTCAAGAAGTAGGGCATTGATCCTAGGGTTGCCAGTGGAGCATGTTTTGTTATTGCAATTGTTATGATAGGAATATATGACTTAACTCTAATTTTATCTTGGTAAGTTCAAATGTAAGAAAAACAAGATAACTGAAGCAGTGTCTGAGACACAATCTTTCATATTTCATACATAGTTCATGCCAATGTTCTGTTTTGCCTTATACCTCCTACAACATGCTGCATGAAACGACAGTAAAAGTATTTCAACTCTACCATTCATACAACGAACAATGTATATGTAATGATACTTTAAGAACACACAAAAACTTCTATTTGATGATTTTAATTTTTGGTTTGTACAGTATGGGGAATGAGTACTCAATTTTGACTTCCATGTTTTTATTTCTAAGTGATTTTATTTGTACAGCAAATGAAGGCTTTCAAATTGTATAATTCATTAAGTCATTAAGATTGAAGAAATTAAACAATTCACTAAAGGAAACTAAAATTGATTCAACAGTTGAAATATACAAAACACATTTTGATTCAATAAAAATCGTCTGAAAGACTCTTTACAAGTTGAAACTGTAGCTCAGTTGTTAATGATATTATTATCAATAAGATGAATTTGAAACTAAATTAATTACATTTTCAGCTGGTCAATTAGAAAATGAACAATGCTTCAAAATGTTTTTTTTTAAATGATTAGCTGAACTTATATACAAAATAAATATTGTACAACATATCTCATGAAGAAGTTATGTGTTGAATATTTGCAGTTTTGTAACAATCAACCAAGACTCGTACAGCAGAAAGACATAGTTAATATCACCATCAACTTTTGATAAAGTTCAAAACAAGTCATGTCAACATTGGTCCAGGGGAGATCAACATGTTAATGTTTTCTGATACCTTATTAGTCTTTCAAATGAAATACAACAGGCAAATTATAATCAGCAAATTATTTCAGAAGTAATGAATTCACAACTAATCATTTAGATATCAGAACAGTTAAAGTCACAACAAAGATCAGAGAAACAGTTGAAATATCAGTATTTTAATTGCTATGTCTTTGCCTAATTTTCTGAAAGTTGTTCTGCACAGAAAACATTTTGCTAGGGTAGTAGGGCAGTTTGGAGAGAACAAGTCATTCAAACTGGCCATCATCGTTGTCAGTGTACGACATGTTATACAAACACAGCCAAACAAAAGAACTAAACAAGGTCACTAAAGACACATTCTCTCATACAATGAACTAAAAGTTTAGGAATAAATAAAGTGGTAGCAATTCATGCCAACTGAAACTAAATTAAATATAATCTCAAAATTTAAATAGACCAAAAATACTTAGAACGCCCATGTTTTCTTTAAATAATAATTTTAAACAGTTTAAAGTTTTAAAATAAATAAAAATGACAAGTCCAATCTAAAATAGCTTGATAAAATTTTGTAAAGTCTGGGCAAATCAATACTACTAAAATACAGAAAGGGAAACAAATTTTGGCTAAAAGTCCTCATTTTTCAGTGAAGTACAGAAATCAGGTCATAGAGTTATACAGTATAATAGATTTTATAGATGGGTCTTTTTGTTTTACTATGACTATAGACATTAGAATAAATCCTATTTAAGAAATATAAGCACACAATACATTTGATAAATAAATGCCTTAATATTTTAGGGAGACTAGTCTATCGGACAAAGTATAACCAAATATAAAGGTGAAATATCCAATACATTAACTCCAGTGCTTTGGCTCGATAGACATGATCAATAAATAGTAAGTACCAATATCTACCAAGTTATCAAGGTAATAATGAAAAGTATCATGTTTCAAAACTGGCCAGGAAATTCTGAGGCAAAGACCAAATTGATGGTCAAACAGCTCAACAAGTATTTCATTAAATAAGAAAACATTATATATATATATATATATATATTTATATAACTGATTCTGTCCATACACAACAATGTGTAGTCAACTTTATCAACCAAATCTCATAATTAATAGGGAGGTATCACTAACCTTAGAAAACAATGATCTGCTTTTATTAAGTATATATTACACAAATATGTATGTACATCAGTAAGGCTCAAGTTAACTACTACTGGATACAATGAATAGTTCATTTTATTTGACTAAATATCTTCTAATTCAATGGACAAGTAAGTGTAAAATAAAAAAACTAATTCAAGACTAATTCATCTTTAGAATACAAATATCACCTTATCTAAATGTTTCATCCAAATATGAACAAATGTGATTTTAAAAGAAATGAAGCTCAAATGAACAGTGAGACAGGAAAAAAAAAGGTGTATTTCTTCTCGGGTTACATAAAATGTAAATCATCTAAATTATGAAATTAATAAAAATGAAGATTTAACTCAGATTTTTACATATTTGTGCTTTCAATTCACATTTTAGTTCAAAGTAATTTTAAAAAATGCATAAAAATATACCTTCAACTAATCTGTGTTTCCAGACACTTCTTGGCAATCAAATTAAAACTGGAATTGTTTACCTCCGAACATAAACCTAGATCTATGTTGCTGTGTTTCTAATATAATAAGGACAACAAAATGTCTGTATTATGGAATGAGAGGGGAATGCATTTTAAGACACAACATTCCAAAATAAAATCATACAATGGAAGTAAAAAGATATATGCTAACTAACAGATGTGTTCTAAAAATCTAAATACTTGAAGTGTACAGGGTGATAATGACTTCAACAAATGTACTTTTATTTCTATACACTTGTGTGCGAGGTCAAGACAAAATAAATCCTCAGCATACAAGTAGAAGAAATGAATGCATAGTTTCACCGCCACCAGAAATACAACTTTACATGGACTAGATTGGTCAAAAACTGGAAACACTGGATCCTAAGGTTTAACTTCCAGTTCAGAAACAACTATTTACAAGTTGGAA
Organism: Biomphalaria straminea; assembly: GCA_021533235.1. Lineage (NCBI taxonomy): Eukaryota > Metazoa > Mollusca > Gastropoda > Planorbidae > Biomphalaria > Biomphalaria straminea. Next base: position 24,710,723 of record JADKLZ010000003.1, read on the forward strand.
ACAACAGCTTACACTTTTGGAACAACATGTACATATTTACATCAAGGTTGATGTCATCAATAGGAGAATAAAATATATTACTGTGTTTCATCGAATCTTTAATAACAAGTTGAGCTATTGAAGCTATACTTTGAAAGAATTATTTTCATAAATTAGCAGCAATAATTGTTTTTAGTTATTTCTTTTCAAAACAAATTTGATTAAAACTGCAAAAATTTTAAATAAAGTCTAAATCTAAGTATCAAATTGAACCTATATGTTAATTTTTTGTTTGCAATATGTCCTTTGAATTATATTCTCCCAATATTTAGCTAAAATGCATAGTACATAAAATTTAATATTGCCTTTTTTAGAATGATATTCACATCAGTATTTTTGTAATTCTATAATTTTAAAGGATTTCATAAAGAAAACAATGTGCAAGTATTACATCAACCAACAGATAAATAAATAAATAACCTAGACCCCAAAAAATTCCTCTGTCTACAATGACGAGGACGATGTTCACTTTGGTTAGGTCACAACAGTGTTGCCACAAAAATGTTCACAGATATTGTTTTCACATCAAGGGAGGCAAACTCATTTATTTCTAGGCATGTAATATAACCTTGGAATCTGGCCCTGTTTCAAACTGCTGCGACTTTTCTTCACTTTGGTGGCATCAAAGAAGGTAAAAAGTATAGTGCCTTGATGAACTGTAGATTGTCCACTGGCGCCCAAGTGAGACTCTGGACCTTTTATGTACACCTCTAATGTGTAGGGCAGACCTTTGTCGATTTTGACAGGCCGCTCAAACATACAGGGCAGAATAACACCAGCCCCTTTGATACTGATGGTTTCCATGACAATATCCCTTTTCTTACGAGTGAGTATGGCATCAATTTTATAGTGTCCTTCCCCCTGTTTCTTGGGTCCATATATACTGAAGCCATAAAGATAAATGTTATGATCCACAGTGAAGGATATTGCATCTGGTTGTTTGGCATCGTTGATACTAGAAGAGTAGAGCTCTTGAAACCTGGTGACCTATGGAAGAAAACAATTTTTTTTAAAAGCATAACTTTTGACTCTGCTAAAAATCTTCTAGTCATATTAAATGACTTAACGAAACTAAAAAACATGTCTAAATTACAAATTATTATTACCCTACCTATATTTATTTATTTATATATATATATATGATACAAGATAAGGCTTGTCTTTGAGGAAGAAGATTAATGAGGGATGCAGTATTTCCCAATCTATAATGTTGTACAAAGCCTAGACTTGTGTTAACAAGAATAACAACTGATATATAGAGCATTACATACCTGTTCGAAATCTGCCCACTTATTATAACTAGGAAGCTTGCTGTAAGTATGTACTGATGAGGTCAAGCTGGTCGGTGTGGACAGAGTGGACATACCATCACTCTCATCTGTCCTAGCTGCATCATTTACTGGCAGAAGTAGGGGGTCAGGTGGTTCAGCAAAGATTGTACTTGTTGTCAGACTGTCCATGATGTATCTACAGGCACAAGAACAAAAAAAAAAAGGTTTGAAATGTGTTTAGTTTACTAAAGTAACGAAGTCCATGTCTAGCATAAATGTTATTCATACACAAGAATTATAATGAACTTTATTTTTAGGTCAAACAGATGTCTAAGCTCTATAAGAACAATAAAATGATGTTCACATTTTGGGAACTCTGAATCATCTAGAAAATAATCTAGTGACGTAACAAGAGGAAGTAAGAGACAACTTTTTAATTTCCATCACCTTTCTTCAGGGGAGGAAGTATGCTAGAACTAAATAAAAAAGGCTGAGAAGGAAGTTTGGAGCATGTAGTTGATAAATAAACCTAAGGATTTACTTATAGGAATATAGGAATTTAGTTTTGTAATATTGTGTCTATAGGGAGTCTATTGTGTTTGTTTATCAAGTTTATTGAAATAAAGTATTCAAGTTTGAATTCACTGATTCTGTTCCTGTAATTTATTTCTACATGGACTTGCATTGCACTTGCGATGCACAAAGACAGAGATAGATTCAACTTCTTTCCAGCAAGACTGACTAATAATGGGTTAGTTCTATCTAGGATATGACAGTACATAGTGAACTAAAAGTGAAGCACGTAAAATGAGAAAGTTCAAATTTAGGATGCCTACTCATTTTAAGTATATGGTTGTTAGTTGGTCCAGACATGACCATAGAGACAAATAAAGTTAACATTACTTGCCTCAGAGATCTTTAAGACTTGTAAGAAACTTTATGTGTTAGAAGAGTGCCATTACATATTAATATAAAAAATAATATGTCAAAACAACTAAGCAAACTTGTCCACTATCTCCTCTAAAACAAAACACTTTGAGGTAAACTGAAAAATTTTATTTTTCATTGCAATTGAAAAATGAAGAGAAAAAAGTCACTTACCTATGACAGTGAGAATCATCTCGATAAACATAAAGACAATCTTGAAGGGAATCCATCAAATTATCTACATTGGTATCTTGTTTATTTTCTTTGCGCTGATTATTTGCCCACCGAGTCAATACGTCCTTTTTAACCTCATCATCCACTTCCACACCAGGTAAAGTCAGGATCTAACAAGAGAATCATTTCTTATATCACTCTTTTATAAAGTAATTCTATCGTAACCAATCAGTCTATTACCGAATTTTATAACAATCAATACGGAATCATCTCAAAACAAGTGTTTCCAAAATAAAAATATATATTTTCCCTAGCTTAGATTTTTGTGGCAATGTTCTTATTAGTTCTGGTTCTGAATCAACACACTGTGGTTTGATGCAGTTTAATAGTCTCTTTTTAAGAATATGTAAGTGTTACTCTTACTACTTTGTTTAACACTCTTTTTATGTCAATAGTATTTGAGTTTAAAAGCAAGTTAAGTATCAGCTCATGCTAACATCTCAATGACTAAATGAACAAACCTGGTTGAGGAGGTCTCTAGTCAAAAGATCTGTGCCTACTGTGTTGTATACTTTGGAAGCATTCTTTCTTATATAGCTCAAAATGTTTTTTTCTTCTTCCTGATAGCCATAGATATGAGTCTCATTCAACAGGTAGCAGGCATTGTTAATCTACAAATTGTTTGATAACAGAACCATTAGTCACTGGCTATAGAGTTTGCTAAGCATTTTAAATAACTTTTTAAACATTCCAAGTTTCATTTCAAATATTTTAAATCATCCTAATCTCAGACTGTTAGATATTCAAGAACATCCTAAAAAGGTTATCATAGTTGTTGTTTTCCTAGAAATCAGCCAAACAAAAGCATTTTTCTCTCAAGGCAACTGAAAAATTATGGACTAAGCTCTTGATTTTAAATATAACACTGATAATCTATATTTCAAAGCTTTCTCCCTGACTATGAAATATCAAAAAAAGTTAAGTGAGATGCAGTCATCTTATTTAATAAACTTTTGTCCTGCATATGTGACTCTCACTTCAGATAATTGGTATCTGAAGCAGTGAAATTTAAATAACTGTGATATATTTACATCAAGTGATTGTTGGTTATTTCTGAAAGACACTTTAAAGGGTGTGATGTAACAAAAGAGAGATGTAATGTCTTCTTTCTGTAATGTCTACTTTCTGTTACGTTTCTACAGACCAAATAATGTACACTAGTAACACAGTAGTAACTAAATTGAAATAACTTAAAAAAATAATAATAAAGAGACAAATTAATAAAGATGTAGAGACAAAACAAAAAATAGAAATGAATATTACTTCATATCCACTGAACCCACCTCAAGGCAATTGTGCAGATAATCTAAACATATCTGTCTCAGTTTCAGCAAGTTGTACTGATCAGCTGCGTACAGGAGACCCACAACATTTGTTACATGAACTTTCTGCTCCTCACAATAGATGTGTCTGGGTTTCACAAGTTTCAAGAAAGAAACATTATTTTAAAAAAAAAAAGACACTCATACAAATGTGTGCTAGGTAAGAAAGTCAGAAGGTAAAAAGGTGAATGA